>VYZV01005050.1:118978-164526 GCA_013401275.1 Pandion haliaetus | reverse complement strand
GGGGGTGTCACTTCCCTCTGGCCAGTGGGTGGGTGCAAGAGAAGCAGGACTGAATTTTAGCCTGGCTCTAGTTATGCATACAGATGACAAGAGGAGGAAGGATGGATTGTGGGTGGTAGGGGCTCCTGTGGGATTCACTGTAACTAACCCTGGTTCAGCTGGTGGCACTGTCACCTGGGGTTGTACAGCATGCTCATCCCACAGGGTGATGGATCTGCTCAGTGCCAGTTTGGAAAATAAATTGCAGTGCTGCCTGAAAGTGCATTATGTGTGTGAGCGTGAAGAGAAGTCAGCTAGAAATTACAGGGGTGTGTTATCGTGCCATGGTTAGCAAGCGCGTGGGAGAAGGCATTGCTTTTGACTGGGAGGGAGATCAGATCTAGCCAAGCTTATAGCTCTTCTTGTGGCTGGGCTTTAAATCTCAAGTGGTGTCTTGTAGAGGATGCAGTTTTGTTGAATAGTAATAAAATGCGCTCCTGCTGGAGCGTATGCATGTATGTGAACTGCAGGGTCATCCTAAAACAAGTAGGAGGCAAGGCAAGAGTGGAGTAAAACAGCCCCTGATGAAGAATGAGACTGGGACTCTGGTTTCTTGCCCATGGAGCTCGGCACAACACCCCCTGTGTCACGGCGAGATTACGACAAGGGGCGATTTCCAGCAGAATGGAAAGATCTTTAATAAAATGTGTGACAGTTAATGCACGTAGGGAGCAACATGCGGTTTTGTGTCTCGGGAAGCACAGGATGAAGCACAGATGGAGGCACCTCGCATGTCTAACACTCCCTACAACACGGCTGCATGCCGGAGCTGTTTCCGGCACAAAGCCCCGCTGACCTTCCCGGCTGTGATCGCCGGGCACGCGTGCCACAGATGAGAGCGATGCCAACCCCCTGTGGCAAGCAGGGTCAGGTGGGTGAAGGGCCAGGAGGGTGGGGGCCATCTGCCATAGCACCTTTTCCATGGTAAGTGCGGATTTGGCAACACCGATGAACTTAGAAAATAGTTAACGTGCTCTGCATTGAAATGGTTGGGCTGACCCAGAATGAAATTGGTTTACAACTGGCCACAAATTTCAAAAAAGACATTTAGTTTGGTTCCTACCTGAAATTGCTTTCCACTGAGTAGTAAATCAGCTGTTCAGCCTGGTTGGGTTCAAGTACCAAGGAACTATTTCATTAAAGCCCTTTGTTTTTGAGAAACCTGGTTTTCACAATCAGGAAAGAGCAGCAGAAAATACTGTGTCACCGGCACACGGGGGTGAAGCAACTGCGTTTATTCTTTGTTACCCACTACCACTCTTTAGCTGTAAAACTTGCATCTAAAACATCTATATTTATAAAGCAGATGATGATATCGGGATAGCCTGGTGCCATGCGCCTTCAACCAGATCAAGCGTTCGCTGGCTGCGACCTCAAGCTGCGCCGGCAAGGAGGCAGGGGTCGGTTTGCAGCGGCGGTGCGGTACGGCACGGCGGGCGCTAGCGGGATGGTGCGGCACAGCTCCCACAACCGGCGGGGCAAGTTACCCAGCCCCAGTATCGGCGGGCGTCCCGGAGGATGTGGCCTCCCTCTGCGGCACTCTGGAAAGCAGTGTGAAAGCACCGGGTGATTTATTTGGCCCTAAAGAGAAAGACGAGTATTGCTGATGGGGGGCAAGCTCCAAATTAGCACTCATACCTGCGTCTTCACTGCGTGGCTCTTCTTACCAGTGTGGGAACTGTGGGCACCATGTGCATACCTCCAGCTTGCTGCTAGCTTCCCTGCCGCTGGGTCCCAGGAGCCCCTTGAGGGGATGGGCTCTGTCCCTGGCACAAAGCTCTGGTCTCTTATGAGAGGAGGAAAAACAAGTGGTGGGAGTGGGGTGTGATTAAAGAGGGGACTGAGCAGACCGCCCTTGTGACCACTAAGGCTTGAAATCCCGTCAGCTCAGCCTCCGAGCTCACTGCAGGACCTGTCTCCCCACTACTTGCCACAGGGAGACTTGAAACCAGGCTCAGGGGCTTGCTGTTGCCTGACAGCGTGCTGCTGTTCACACCTGGGCTGGGAGGAGCTCGGAGGTGCTGGTTTTAATCAGGACTATTGGAAAAAGCAGATGTTTTTATCATTGTTATCACTGCAGTGGGGCAGCTTTGGGAAAAATGCAATTTGGTGCTTGCTCCCTGGTAGCAAGGTGAATTGATAGAGTTGCTTCTGACCTAAAGCAGAGTGGGAATCTGTCTGGTGCTAATTAAAATCAGTTAAGAAAATCCCCACAACAGGCAGAAATAAGGCCTTTTGTCCTGGCTGTCCATTTGACAGATTTCAGAGCCTCTGAAGTGGTGTGTTGGCTGTTTTCTTGGCTTCACCAATTTGATAGAAAGGTCAAAAATAAGAAAAATTTTTATAGATCAGAACCTGAAAATAAATTACAAATCCTGCACCTCTCCTGCACAGTGCTGCCAGTGCCAAACTCCCTCATGCAATAAATGAAGCCAGCACACAGACTTAACAGAAGCGATGCTCTCTGGAGACCCATGGCAGCCCTGGGGAGGGCAGCGTTTCCATACAGGCCGTTCCCCAACTCATCCAATTCTTCCGTCCTCACTAGACCACGGGGACAGACAGCATCAAACATGGCCTGAAAGGCCAGCAAAACCCTGGTGATGCTGGCAAGGAGCCAATCTTGCCATTTTTTGTTCCTGGGGGACCTTTTGTACAGGTGCTTGACGTCTGGGATGGGCATCTGCTGTTGGTCTGGCATCCGATGCCCCAGGAGATAGGATTTCTGGCAGCTTAATGCCCAGTGAAAATGTCAGCTTGTTTAACCCTCCCCAGACTGAGACTTCTTGTGCTGCCTGTCCAATAAATGTTTAAATCCGTCTTCTAAAAGTGAGCCCATCTTCACAGGCACCAGAACAACTTGTTCTTAAGCCACACTTGGCTGCTCCTGTTTCAGAGCTGCTGCACGCAAAGGCTTTGCCTGGTTTCTTTTCAACACCTCCACCAGCTGGCCTTCTGAAACCTGTTAGCTGCGTCTGCAGAGGCTCTTGCACATCCATCCCAAGACCACAGCACAACTAATTCGATGCTCAGGCAGCATTTGGATTTGTGCTTGAACCAGCCATTCTGTTTTGGCAAATGTGAGGGGTAACCATTGCTCTTGGTCATCACACTTGCTGCACCTGAGCTAGCAAGTTGTTTGGGTGGATTGATGACTAGTTATAAACCTCAAAAAAGAGTTCCCACTGATCATAGCAGCAGGTTGTGAAGGTGTCTTCCAGCTGTGCTACTTATTCCCTCTTTGCTCAGGGTTAGGATCCTATTTATTCAGGTGGGAAATGAAGGAGCAGGAGCTTCTCTGTCTCACAGTAATGCTGAAGCTCGATTCTGCAACATCCTTGCAGTCCTGCAAGCCACAGGGCTGCAGATGCTACAGTGCAGGTCGTTGAAGGGCCACCCTCTTAATCAGTCCTTTTGGTAGAAATGGTCAGAGAGAGTCGAAAATGTTGAACGTCATGAGCAGGAATCCTTTTGGTGATTGCTGTGGCAACAGTAATCTTGAGGAGCTCATCCCTTGGCTTTAATGCAGATGCTAGGTGGCTCTTGGGTTTCATCTTTCTGCCACTGACCTACTAGGAGTTGATTTTTTCAAAATGCTGCTGTCTTGCAAGCCTCTCCTTGGCAAAGCAAGGTAACCATGCCTCACTGCAGTGCAGCGTCGTGGCAGGATAACTGTGCTGCTTTTCCTTTTGAGCGCTTGAGCCCTGGGTTAACAAGAAGCACTAACTGGTGCTTGTCTTCCAAAGAAACCCACTTCACTGCTGCCTCTGTTGTGTGGCTTGTGTCTCTCTAAAAGTTGATGGTTTTTTCATCTATCTTCCTCTAAAATTACAAATGAGAAGCTTTCCTGTCTGCACCATGTTATGGATCTTTCTGTGGAGCAGCCTGAAAAGCTGGGCTCAGCACCCCCATTTGGATACAGGGTAGCTGCTAAATACTTGTTTCTGGCTGGCCAGCATAGCAGTCTGAGCTGTCGCTTAGGGTGTGAGGCAAGAGAAATGCAGCCCGAGTTATTCCTGTGGTTCTGCCATGGGTTTGCTTTGGAGTCTGGTAATTTAACCTTACTGCATACTGCTGTTTCTCAGCTGTACAAGAGGGACAGCGATGTCTGTCTGTTATCTGCAGATGCAGGGGTTTACTGTTAATATTTGGCCAGGACCTGTGAATTATTGCTTTAAACTTAATCTGAAGGCTCTTCCACAAATCCACTTCATGTTGATTTGTTTCCTCCCCTCTTGCTAACCATGTGCCAGAGAGGCAGTTTAAACACGTTTCCTATAGACTATAGGCACTGCAGGACACGTGCTCAGTGGGCCTGCGCTGTTTTGCAGGCATTTAGCTGAGTGTGCTGGCTCAGGCACGCTGTGCTCAAGCACCAGGTAGTACTTGCACGTGCACAAAGGGAACGGGTGCAAAATACGCTGCCCTTGATGAAGTCTGGCTTTGTAAAACATACAATGTGTTGTTTGTGTTACAAATTTGCATCCTCATTATAGGGGTTCCAATCGCTCTTCGATTAAGGCTGCTGAGATCAGAGGAAGTGCTCGAGCCAGCAGTCTCTTGGCTCACAGTGCAGGCTGGTGCTCCCGAGGCTCCTGACTCTCTGTCCCTTTCTCCTGTTCAGGCAGCCCAAAGCTTTTTATAGCGCGCACAGTCATCGAAGGGTGGGGTGAAAAAAGTTTGTCGTCAGTTCTGATGCCTGCACTGGATAAATGCGTGTGGTTTGGACAGGTCCTGTCCCACCATGAGTTAGCTGGGACTGTGGATTATGCTTTATCCTTAGCCCTGGAGAAGGATTTCCTGAGCTGGGAGAGCAAAGACGTATCGGTGCCTGCTTTCCCAGGCTGTGGGTTCACAGCGAAGCGTGGGCATTGGGCAGGTAGGAAACTTTCTGTGAGGAAAGGTCCTGCATTAAAGCCAGTGGGTCTCCAGCCATCAGGAGAGCACCTGGGGCTATGGGGAGGCTAAGCCATGTTTCCTGCTGGTGTAAACACTAAAGGAGTTTCCTACCCCACCAGCTCCCTGGGGGAATCACCGACAAGTGCCCTGTCCAGTGCAGGGCTCTCCTCCACCCTTGGCAGGCAGCTGTCTTGCTCAGTGAACCCCTACGATACCTCTGAGGGTTAAACGCACAGTGCATGGACAACAGCCCAGTGGTCTGCACTTTCTGCCTGCAGATGATCAAGCAAGGAGACACGTGTGCTCAGGAGCACTTGTGGCTGTTTGATGCCTCAGCTCTCGGGTATTTTAACTGACGGGATCTGCTCTGCATGGAAAATGAAAACCTGCCTTAAAGGCAAACCACCGGGCTAGGAGAGGCCAGGAGCTTGTAGGGCAGCAAGGTTTGCTGCTGTCCCCTTGCCTACCGGCTGCCTCTGCAGGAGCGATGGGCTTGGAAGCAGGTCTTGGCTCTGCCACGCTCAGGGGGCTCCCAGTTTTGGCAGTGGGTTTGTGTGAAGCTCCTGTACCTGGGAGGACCCTCCCCGGGTGAGAGCAGTAGCACGGTTTTGCCCTCTTTCAGCAGAGCTCCTCCCGTCACCTTTTTGGATTGGAAAAGAGCCAGGTGCTGCCACCAGTTTCCCTCGTGGCTGAGCTCCTCTCGCCCTGCTGAAACACCAGCCAGGATCGTGGGGGTCACTCTGCCTGGATGCCCAGTTTAGCTCTGTGCATAGTGTGTTCAAACCACAAAAACACAGCCCTACCCCACCTAGCTATGGGCCTTCCAACCACGACCACTACCGAGCACCTGGTTAGCACCAGGTTGTGATACTCGAGCTTTGGGCACTTACCCCAGGGAAGCGGAGCAGGGACACTGCTTCAGCCAGGAGCACACGCCACGCTGCAAGGGGATCCATTTCCAAAGCACGGAGACACTGCCAGCAAGTCCCTTTCAGGGGGAGGGGAGGAAAAGTCTCTTTTTTTGTTTGTTTGTTGGTTTGGTTGGGGTTTTTTTTGGCTCCCCCAGTATTGTTTTACACTAGAAGCTTTTGGCAGCACGTGGCTGCACCCGCCACCCTAGAGGCAAGGCTCTGTGGGGCACCGGTCCCTTGCTAAATAAAGTCTCCCCAGAGGCCGGCAGGAGGTCTGGGCTTCACATGGTGCCAGCCGATGGAAGCAGGGGACAGCCCCAGTCAGTTCAGCAGTACGATACGATTTACAGCAAGCACGTTTCTCAAGACATCTGCAAGGACAGAGCTTCATTGAGCATCATATATACGCAGACAGCAGAGGAGGCTGGGCTGAGCCCTCTGCTATCGTGAAGCAGTCAAGGATGGACTCTTGGGGCTGGGGAAAAGTACCACTGGTTTGCTTTTACATAATGTACAGGTATCTATTAATAGCTCCTTGGCATTTGATGTTCCCAGCCGGTTTCCTTTAACAGCGAGCATAAAAAGGAGGCAAAATGTCTTCAGCTACTTCCTCCTGGGAGGAGAGAGAAAGCAGCATCTCCTGCTCCCCCAGCTCAGCTGCCTGCCCAGGTGCCACCTTCGCCAGGGGTGTCTCCTCCTCCCGCCACCTTCCTCCTCCTCATCGGCTGCCCACCATGTGCTGGCTGGGGCCAGTCCTAACCCACGCCGTGCTTGCCCCATCTCCGCTGCTCAATAGGATCAGTGCAAGTCTCCGTCAGCTGCTCTGCACCTCCGCTCCGCTGGACGGGCAGATGAACCGGGTTCAGACAGAAGGAAACAAAACAAAAGGAAGAAGAAGAAAGACAAAGGGTAATGAAAAGGTCCGTGGCCCACAGCTGCCAAAGGAAATCTCTCGCCGTGTTTCTCTGACCATACTTGTCCCAGCCACTACAGCTGCTGTGGGATCCCCTGTTCCTTGTAGCCTGTGAGGAGGGAGGGGAAGGGAACATGATTAGTGTTAATTCCTAATGAGGACCCTTGGCGAGGCTGAAGCGAGCCATGAGCCTGGTTTACTGGGAGCGGTAAACCACGTGGGAGAATAGGGAGAGGAATGCCACGTCGCCCCTCGCTGCCAGGCTGCCCTGGGCCAGGCTCAGCCCAGCAAGCCACCCTGCCTTGCTTCAGCGAACACCTGCCCCGTGCAACCACCTTCCTGGGCACGGTGACGTGGCTGCCGGTGGCCAGCCTTGCCGCTGCAGTGCCTGCCTGCCACCGGCCCTGGTGTGGGCAGAGGCACATCTGCTTGAAGAGGTTATAAAGGCACGGTAGGTACCAGTGGCCACCGATTCCAGTTACAGCCCAATAACCTAAAGCCTTTACAGAGTGTGTTTTTCTGCAGTGTAGGGGAAATGCATGCCCTTATATACTGCTCCAGAGACACCGCTGTTCCCAAGCACTGACCTGGCAGCTTGCTGGTCATGCATCCAATGCGCTCGCATCTCTGCTTGGGATCTACATCTGAACCTCGTCCTTCCAGAGGACTGCCAGGTAGGAGGAGGCTGGTTTCCTCTATCCACCTTTTAGTTCCCATGCTGGCTTTTGCTAACAGCTCTCCAGCAGCAACCACTTTGTACTGCAGTTTGCAGAGGTGAACAAACATCTCTTGGAGGAGAAGGGGAATGCCTTTAATCAAAGGCTGACATGTCAGAGTTCAAACACAGACCTCGGGATGCCTCCATGGGCCCTTTCCCTGATGATATTCTCACTGTCTTGTTATGCACGTGCTTTGCTTTGCTCCAGCCCAGCAGAATTACAGGTGCATTTGTTGGGGCACAGCAGCCGTCCAGTAGGTCTGGAGAAAATGGAGCTTTCCAGCAGCAAAACCAATTCCTCCTCCTCTACCTCTTCTCCTCTTTCCCCAGCCATGGAGTCTAAAGCACCTCCCGGCCAAGGAAGCAAAACCCTCAGCGGGGGCTCTGTGTTGGCTCATGCTTGGCCCCACCGGACACCAGGGCCCCGCTGCGTTGCTGCCACATGGATGCTGCAAGGGCTAAAGCAGGCTGTCCCACTGCTCGTCACAGCTCCTCCAGGGACTGGGGCCTCACTTTATTTGCTATCCTGTATGTAGTGGTTGAGGGGAGGCTGCAAATCCTACAAGGGAGGGCTCCTTCCCACGGGGGACCAGGGCAGGGAAGGGCAATAGGAGAGCACCCACTGCTCTTGTGCTGACGCAGAATAATGAGAAAAAAGTGGGTATTTTAATGCTTTCCTAGGTGGTTGCAATGACTGCACCAGAAGCTTTACCTGCTTTCTTTTTAAGAGAAGCTGGGATTGTTATTATGATAGTATGAATGCAAAAGATCTCCTTTTTAAAGAAGCAGACTGTCCTTACCTGCACTGCCTGTGATAGCGAAGATCTTTCAACTAGAAACCTTCTAAAAATCTGGAGGTTTTACATTATTTAAGCAAAATAAAAGTAGCCTGTCATTTTTATGTTTTGAATTTCAAATGAGTCTGAAATTTCACATCTCAGAAGAATGCTTAACTCTTCAAACACTTTTCCATTGATGCTTTTTAATATTTCTTTCCAACTCTTATGTCGGGCTTTAAAAAAAAGCTGAACACAAAATACCAGTAGGTGCCAGAAGCCCTATCTTTAAGGTACTTCTTGCTGAACTAAGAATTGGCCCTGGCAAATAAACTTTGCTGTACTCTGGAAAATCCACACATGCCCCCAGCCTTGGCAGTCTGGATCTCCTGCTGCTAAACAAGCACAAGGAATAGAGGAGATTAATGACAGTTGTCAGCACTGCACTGTGTTGCTGCCCATCATGTGCAGTTGAACAGAAAGACTCTCACCTCTCAAACAGCTTTTTCTAGGGGGAAAAATGCTGGTTTCTTATACATTTATGTGCTAAGTGTGAGTCAGCTCTGAAGGCAAGATGAGCCGGTTGGAAACCTGTAATATGGGCTTGTCTATAGTATCGGTATAATTTGTTTAGGGAGCACAAAAAAAACCCCAAAACCAACCACACGGACTAGAGAGTGGGAGCTTGCCATAAATCCTTAGCTAAAGTAAGCAAGCTAGGTTATGCTTACAGTAACTTGCTTGCATAGGCATGCCTTTTATTAAAGTATACCAGAAATCCTTTCAGTCCTGCTGCGAGTTTTGAAGCTGGCTAGAAGACAGTTACAGTGGCCAAGCCTGTATCTCTCCTTATATGACCAAAGTAAGCCAAAAGATGACCTCTCTTATGCTGAACTTATTTATTAAACTACTTCAGACAACTTGTTAAATACTTTATATATGAAAATAGTGATTGTATTTCTTGCATAGGAATAGCTTTTCTGTATGAAGCAGCTTTATGTTAGTATGCCTGCAATACAGTTAAGGTGCAGTTCTGTAAAGCAGACAGCTCTGGGATCAAGATTAAGTTGGTCTGAGTATCTGCATGCAAAATCACTGATTTAATCAAGTTTGCTTGAAATTGCACTTCTTCTCTAAACCATTGCAAGTAAGATTCAGGCAAAAAGAAACCAGTCTGTGCACAGGCTGTCTTACTGGGACTGGGTTCATGCTGAGGGTGGCCTCAGGATGCTCTTGAGGCTGAAATAGGTTCGAGGGTGCCCTGGGGGCAGCCTGAGGGGCATTTCAACGCTGGGTGAAGAACATGTCCCTGCAGCTGTGCGGCCACAGGACAGACACAGAGACAGGCGGACACACGCACGTACAGGCACATGGCTGGACTTGGGCTGGGAACAGGCAGCGCTGACCAAAGCAAATCCCAAACGGTTTGCCCCGGCTGAGTGCTTGCTGCTCTCCATGGGGAGCTGCCACGGGTGGGGGGGGAGGAGGAGGAGGAGGAAGAGGAAGAACAGAAACAAACTTACCTTGTGAAACTTTGATGGTGAACAAATGGAGGCAAAGGAACATGAAAGAAAGAGAGAGGGAGAAATGTAACTGTAGACAATATATCCGAAACACATGGAGAACCAGAAAAGAACAAATAAATTGGGGCTGCAGAGTAAACAGAGAACAGCTGCTCTACCATCAGACGTTCACACCAGGGCTAAACATTATTCAAAATCCTCGTACTTGAAGCGGATCGTTTCATTTGGGGCTCTTGCTTAAAGAGGATGGGGGAATCCTCACGTGCTTTCCAGCTCGCCGGCCCTGAGCCAGACAGGCTGGATGGACTAACACCTCTGAGCGATGCTCCCACACTTTCCTCCATGATATTGCTATTTCACAGGTTTGACCAAAGGGGAACTGCTGAAGGAAATCAGCAAACAAGACATCACAGCGTACTAGATGGCACACGGCATGCCATTCATGGTCCAAGAGCTGGGAAAACTACACCTGACAGCTTTTTGGAAGTTCTGCTGCTGAGTTTGCTTGTGCCCACAGATAACTCGCAACTGCAGCGTGCCTCAGCCCGGCTGGGTACTGCAAACCTTGGTGGTATTTAACATTCCTACAACATTTTAAGAACTTGCCCTACTGCAGCATTCGGTAGGAAACTGCAAAAAAGGGTATTTTAACTACTTTCCTCAGGCATAGTTTGGGGGATGGCTCCATTTAGATTTAAAAAAACCATAATAGGTCTAAGCAGGCAATTTGTCCTCAGAATTTCCTTCATCTCATGAAGGGTTACCAGCTGTTTTAGGATGTTGTTCTCTTCCAATTCTCAAGTGCTTTCTCCTTTTCCTTCCTAGGGCAGCTGTGTTACCTGCCCTAGCAGGGACCCTGCAGAGAATAGAGGCTCAGTGACGCTTTCCAAAGTCCCTCGGAGCCCGAGCGTACAGTAGCCACGCAATCATCTGCTGCTCTTTCTGGCAAGATCTGAGGGCTGTAATTAGCAAATGAGCGACAAGTGGACAGCATGATTACAGGTAATTTCTTACTACTGGCTGGCAGTCAATCCCCGAGAGTCAGCTGCCCACTGCAGAAGCAGGGGTTGCAGCAGGAGTGCCCGTCCTGTGAAACCACAAGCAATGGCACCTTTGCTCGTTTATAGGCGCAGCCATGCAAGTCGTTAATTCAGGGGCAAGAAGCTAAGCGAGGGCTTCCTTCAGGACCCAGGCTTGACTTCTTGGTTGCATTCATTAGAGGCAAAACAATGCCTGGACAAACAGTCCCTGACTTCTGTCCCCTATGCCACCCCAGTGTGACATTACTCCATTGATTTCTGTGGTATTTCTGTCAACAAATGGCACAAAACCTTTTATAATGAGCTCTGAGCAGCTAGGGAGTTCCTGGAAAGGCCATTCCTCTGCGTTCATTCTGCCCAATGCAGCTAATGAAGACGTGTGCTGCGTGGGCTGGGGACAAGGTGTGCCTTTAGCAGAGGGGAAACTTGCCCGTAAAGCCTTAGGAGGCTCATTTTCCAGTTGGCCTTGGCCAGCTAATTAGCTCTCTTTTGCCTCAGTTCCGTGCCTCGTCCCCACAGCCATGACGAGGGGTTCGAGGAGAGCATGGTGCAGCAGTGCTGCCCAGCCACCACCAAGGGCAGCTGGATACTTGCAGCAGCAAGGGGAGAGTCCAGTGCATTATTTTTTTTTGCAAAAAGAATTAAGTGCTTCCTTTTAGTCTACCTTTGCCTTCAGGCAGCAGGTAAAGCAAAGGATGGTTCCCAAAGCCATATGGCTGTTTAAAGAAGATATCTGTGGCGTTTAATGGGGCCAGCTGGCAATTAATTTAAATTAGCAGAGAAAATGCCCCATGCTATTGAGCTGCCAAAAGTAATTAAGTGTGACAGCAAAACTGCATTCAATTAATCTTCCTTCTGGGATATATGCCACTAAAGGGCACCTTACAGGAGATGAGAGCTGGATGAGACCCCCCGGGGTAAGTCAGTCTCTTGCTGTGTCCCACCTTTCTCCTGACAGATGTGGGTCCACCCACTCTCGGGGTCTTCCAGTGACAGAGAAGGCAGATCCTACCATGCCACCTCTTCAGCATTTTGACCTTAGTGGACGGAATACGTCTCCTGATTTCCACACAGATCTTTCCTGCTGTTATTTAAGTCTGTCTTAGGCTAAACTGCTGCCCTAGCCTGCTGAACCTCTTCATTGCCTGCTGTCTCAGTCCTCTGGACTCTCTCCAGGTTGTCCACGTAAAGTACAGCCTCCAAAGCTGGCAACAAGCCTCGCTGCAAGCTTTACGTGTGCCGAGAAAGCCAAGGGCACCAGTTAATGTCCTACAGGCTCCGCTCCTACCTGCCTGGGCGGTGTTTGTTCCCTCCACAGCAATGTACTCCTGTGCAGCTTGTGACTCACTGCAGCCACCAGATCCTTCTCTGAAAAACAAGTTGTTCCCTAGCATGTATTTATGCAGTTGATTAGTCCTTCCTTAGTGTCTTGGACTTGTCTCCACTGAGCAGCATTTATTCTTTTCAGACCATTTCTTTGATTTGCTTGAATCTGGACGCTGCCCTCACCGTGCCTGCCATCCCTGCAGCCACCGGTGGTGCGGAGCTGGTAAGCCCCTTCTCCCGTGCACCATCAAGCTATGAATGAAAATACTGAACAGTGCTGGATTCAGGAAGGACCTTTCAACACACCTCTCCTTATATCTTTCCAGTTCAGGAAAATGCATTTAGAGAACAGTTCTCAAGTGCATCTTCACCCAGGCCACGTCTCCCTGGCTTGCTGGTAGGAACGCTGTGTGAGACGGTGTCAGCGCCTGAAAGTCAGGAGGGATGGCTGACCACCACCACCACTCACAAAATGAATCCCTCTGCCACAGAAGGGAATCAAGCCAGTCTGACACAACTCATTCTGGACAAACCCAGATTGACTTTGTTTCTTTTTATTTTCTAAGTGCATGCAAGTCACTTGTTTGATTGCTTCTTCCAGGAATTGAAGTATACCTGACTGGCCTACAATTCTTCTCCTTTTCCCTTCATTAAAGACAGTGTGACACCAGCCCAAAGCTCTCCCCTCGGAGAGGCAGGCTCCCCCTTTTAATGGCTGAGAATTAGCACTAGAAGATGAAAAACTGCAACGAGCCTCCCTAACTCCCACCCAGCTCTCTACCAGCTAATAAAGAGGCAGGCCCTGATCCGGGGAGCAAGGCACTCGCCCCTCAGGGAAAGCCGGAGTGGTGTCCCCAAGTCCCGGCTGCTTCCCACCCTTCTCCTCGCTGCTAGCCCCCATCACTTCGACACCACCCGCTGCGCCCTGCCTCTAGCCCATCAAAACCATATGGCACCCTCACAGGGATGAAGGGAATTGGCCATTTCAAGGTGAGGAAGTCTAGAGGTGGGCAGTAGCTTCGGTTTTTTTTAACTGTTTCCCACCCACAGGCAGATTCAAGCTGCAACGGTGTACAATTTCTGTCCAGTGCATCAAATAGTTTGTTTGCAGGCAAACAAAACCCAACCAAAGAGAACTGTTTCTTGGCAGTGTTTTTAAATAAAATGTCTTGCATTTGAAACGTTGTTTCCTTTCTAAGTTATTACTTTTTTTTTTTTTAATCATGAAAACAAAACATGAAAAAACCAAACCATTTGGGGTCTGACAGGGCTGTTTTATCCAGCTGGGAGTAATTGATCACTTTTTTGTTTTGATTGAAAAACGAGTTTGTTCTTTTATTCTCCATGAACCAAGAGCTGCTTTATTTAGCCATTATTTTCTCTGCATGGTAAGTAAACTTAAAACCCAGCAATTCAATGAGACAGCAAGAAACTGCCACGGGCTGCAACTTGTCAGATGATATATAGCTGGTTAACATAAGACACGTTGACTCCTCTTACCCTTCCCTACTGCCACCAGAAGGGCCGGGATGAAATACTGTTGCTGGGGTCAGGGACCTCTTGGCCTGAGCATCCCCAGCACACGCCACTCACCCACCCTCTGCCTCCCAAACTGGTGGGGTCCAGCCAGGGGCAGGTAACACCTTTGGGGCGATATTTCCAAGCTGTATGTTGTTTCCCAGCAACCAAACTGGAAAACCAGTAAGACCCTGCTGAGCCCCAGCCCCTCTACCCAGAGGACATACGTGAACAGGACTGTGAAGAAAAGCAAGTCACGGTTTCAGCTGTAGCTCTTTAGCTGGACAGGTGCTTTCCTGCCTCTCCCCACAACTGCAGAACTGGGTCCCGTGAGACAGCGAACTGTACACAGAGGCTGTCCAGCAGAGCAATAGCAGAAGAGCATATGATTATGAACATGTAATCATGGGATTACACACAAATTGGGCAGGTTCTTAAAGACACGTCACAGATGTACACCGATTCACAATTTATGCTCAGAAATAACTTGGGCTACCCCTGCTCTGTGGGTACATCTGCGAGGAAACTTGGCAGGTGGTTTGCAGGGAAAAAAGAAGGGCAGCCCTGCTTCGTCCTGAGGAAAGCCTTTTGCCTCGCTTATGTTCAGGTTTTTAAATTCCATCATTTGCTCTGTGTGGGGATTGCCTTTAATTCAGCCTGTAAATTGAAGCTGGCTCAGAAAATAGCAGGTGGTTTGGTGAGAGGGTTTAACCCCTGAGTTTGGCAGCTGCAGATGTGCACTGTTTTCCTGCTGGTTTTTTTCAGTTTCACCCATTTCATCTTTAGGCAGGTGCCTGGCAGTTTCCTGAGATCCTGTCTCCTCCCCTGTCATGCAGCCACAGATGTCATCAACAGAGAAGACAATGTGGAGCCCCTTCAAACCACAGAGCCAAAGCCGCTGGTAAGATGTTCTCTGGGAGAAGCGCTTGCTTTGGGAACTGTCTGCCCTGCCAGTCTGAAGGATCTCAGACCTATCTGGTTTGGGGCAATGCCCACCAGTCTCTGCCAGCCTTTGGAAAGAGAGTGGGGTCTTGCAGACGCAATCAGCACCCTGAGTTGTGGGCTGCTTCTGGCTTTGGAGGTGAGGTGAGGCTGTCACCTTAATTATCTGCAATATGATACAACTTTTACACCAGCAAAAGTCTTTAGCAGAGAAAGTTACAGAGCCTGTGTTCTAGATTGGTAATATATACTAACTGGGTGACCTAAATTATGTCTGTTTAAAACAGGTTTCCTCTCTCCTTCCCCTAGATTAGTGTTTTGGAGGCTCCTTAAAGGGTGCAGGGGAAATCCTTCTAGGAGTAGCTAAACAGTCTTGCACAGCCTAAGAACTTGGTGTGAAACATGAAAAAAAGCCTTTGGGTAAATGTTTCCTGGGGAGGAAGGCGAGGGTCCAGGAGAGTCCCCAGGGCTTTTCTGGGGACAGCTGGCCCTGCGTGCTCCCTGGGAGCAGAACCATCCTTGCGGGGAGGTCTTGCTAACTGGAGAGATGCAGCTGGAGTCACAAGGGAGAAAGGGCTTTATCGTTCAAACATGCACACGGATGCAACCAGGGTAGAGGGGGCTCCAGACAGCAGAGTTCACACTGCTGGGGGGCCTGACCCCTTCCTGCACTTTTCATTTTATAAAAGGGAAAGGAAGATCCTAACCCATGTGGTGGGATGGGAGCCTCTTCCAGATGTGTCACGGGGCCCATCCCAACTGCCTCCCAGCAATTCCTCTGCCTACTGTGTTGCTCATGGACTCGCAGAGCCCATCCTGTGGCTTTTCTTCCCTACAGTGCAGTCCGATGGCCTGCAGGGACGTTAGCTGGCACCCAGCAACACGGCCACTGAGGGGAGAAGTCGGGGAGGTGATTGCACTGTACTTACTTGCAAGAATGACCATGTCCATCCCCCAAAATATACTCATAATCCAGCCAACCATCACAATTGCTGTCAGGATCTGAATCAGAGCAGCAGCAATGTTCAGCCAGAAGACACAACACATGTGCCTGTCGGGGAGGTCAGTCCGGGCTCCGCACAGCACGGTGAAAGCCGATACGAACGTTCCTAGGGAGAGAGCAGCAACAAAACACCCAGTGAAAGCCACAGCTTTGTGCCAAATTCCTTCCCTTAGACCCACTTCTCATAGCATCCCACTCCTTGTGCTCCCACTGCAGTGTTGAAAAGCTGCAAACGCTTTACAGGAGGAGAAATGGAGGCACAGCCACATCTCACTTGAACACACTACTGTCTCCCATTGAATTATACCGATACGTATACTTGAAAACCAGGAGAGAAAAAATGCTCTGGATTTTGACTCCTTCCCCCCTCGCCCCAACAGTAACCACTTATGCACTGTAGGCAGTTTACAAGGGAGTGCTGTGTGTCTGTGGAAATACAAGTCTACCTTTTTTCTGCCTGGTGGCTCTCTCTTGGGGAGAACATTTACTACACAGAAACTCTAAAAGGGAAAATTGCACTCGGAGTTAGAGCAGGACTGGCTCTAGAAAGCTGTACGGGTCTGGCAGTCTGTTACTATTCACAAATACCGCTCTAGAAGGAGCACACAAAAAAAAAGGGGTGCTAACGTGGCACCGCATCTTTGCACAACATTTTCTGTGGTCACAAGTTGTTACCTGAGAGCATGATTTAACAAAGCAGAAGCAGCTAAACCAGGGCTGGAGCCAGGCAACCTGGAGTTGCAGCCCTTGGCTCTGCTTGAGACCAACTTACAAAACTTGCAAACACCCTTCAGACTTCCTAAAACAATTCAGATGAAGAAACCACTTCTGACCCCTGTAATGTACAAGCTGTTGGCCAGGAGGTTCAGTCGTCTGATCTAAGTATGCATTTCAACACCTCTTATCATCACAAATTGTCTTTGGGTTTTTTTGATATAAACACAGCATTGCTAAGGTAGGTACAAAGGTGTAATGGATTGTACTGGATAACATAGTTCTGTGAAATGCTGTATTTAATGAATGTCTTGAATTAAAAATCCTGCAGCATGATGTTGAATGGTTTCTACAGAAATTGCCCTTTTTCCTGTCAAACAATGGAAGCCTGCAAACACCCTGTAAGATGTGAATGAATGAGCTCATCTTCGATGCACGCAAGTGCCTTGTTGAACTCAGGGGAAGGAGAGAGTCCTTTGGTTTGACTGAAGACGGGGAAGAAACATTCAATTTACACCCACCAGAGAGAGAGAGGAGAAGGATCTGGTTAGGAGCAAAATACCATTTCGTCCTGCACTGCCAGGGTAGTGGGAGAGAGAATCTCTTTCACTGCTGCCTCTTCTTCAGTGGGTCACAAGGATAACAGGCAGTTAAGATGCCAAAATGCTGGGGAAGGCTGACTACAGCCTATTTTTAATCTCACCATCCTCTGCAGGCTTCAGCATCTTCCTAACACTCCACCAGCTCCTAAAACCCCGCTCATCTTCCTGCCACTGGCTCAATCTGATTTCATACTCCCACCCACTCCCTTTGCCGCACGCTGAAGCCGGGCACGGAGCAGCGGCAGAGTGGCACCGTGGCGGAGGGGAGTGGGTGAGCGCTGCTGGGGCGGTGGGAGGCAGCCCCACAGCAGAGTATCACCGGCAGGGAGAGGGGCTGCCTCTTCTCCCATGGCAGAAATCCCCCCCTGGGCTTCATCGTCTGACTGTTCAGCTTCCACGGGCAGGGTTTCATCCCCTTATCCACCAAAACAAAAGGGTCTGCACAGAGGAAAAGGGGAAATAATTTTAATCCCAAAGGATCTTGTGTAATTCTCCCCATTGCTTGTTAAAAGAAAGGTTGTCTTTTGCTCTGTGGCTTTGTCTTCCATGTCTTTTTTGTCCTCCACATGGGATTATGTGAGATCTCTGCCTCGTTTCACCTACCTTTTTTTTTTCCTTTATAGTTTCTCCAAAGCAGAAGGAAGCCTGGAATATTCCACCATGCTTCCTGAAACTGTTGTCTGCAAAGTTACACCACACCACTCTCCGAGATTAAATATGGATTGAGGCAAGATCAGAGACTGGGTGTTTACGTTTCCCCATCAGGATGCAAAATCTTGCCAAATGGAAATGCATGTCTCTTAAAAATGAAAATCTTCTCCTCTGCCTTACCTTTAACTCTTCCAAGATGTGTTACAAAAAAGGTTGTAAATGAGCAATAATTCTTAAGCTACAGCTTCAAATCCTTCCAGTGAAGCTTTTAAGATTTTTACATCATTAGAGTGAGGTACTGAATTAGCTAATTAATCCCCTAAACACCACAGTGACTAAGCTAATGTTTAGCCCCATTCAGAAAGGAATAAAGCAAACAAAACAGTTAAGTGTCCCTCTCTGGACAGGGAACTGGTACAGAAACTAGGATTAAAAACTCATGAACCTTGGCTTCTGATTCCCTCTCCAGGCCACCTTCCTACTCACAGGAGCCAATTCGTTTTCCAATGCCAGTGCATTTTCTTTATTAATTATGATTAGCTGATCTCTGGGAGGTTGTTGGCATTTCTAAATGCAAGACTTGAGATATGCCAGCAGACGTAAGATGGAAGTATTTTTCCTCTAGTCCACATATGCTTTAAAATGTGAAGCAGAAGAAAAAGTCTTAAATGCATTTGCCAAGGTAGATGTTTTCCCCTTAGGAAGCCATTGTAGTTACACATTGCTGAATATGGAAGCATTTGCATCTGGAAGCAGAGAGGTGGAGAGGAGGAAGAGGAGGAAGGCAAGCAAGCTGTATCTGCTGATACTGCCTGGCTGCATCAGAGCTGGGGCACTAAACCATTTCCCTTCCTGACCAAGCATTCAGACACTTGAATATTTTTGGCCTAGAAATCATAAACTTGGTAGGCAAACTGCAGCTGGGATGATGTGGCCAAATAAATCACCTGCCCAAAAAGGTCTCAGGCTGTAAGTGTAACCAGCAGATGCAAACTGCTAACTTTGCAAGCAGATGTAAACTAAAAGCCCCTACAGCTATGCCAGCATAACATAAGTAAACTATACCAAGCATTTCTTATATCTTCCCAATGAAAAATACCCAAAACACATTAAAATCTGGAATTATTCTAAACCGTGAATTAAGACAGCCTCTTTGGGGCCAGAGAGGAGGAGGTAGAGGGATGTCCTACACTACCTAACAAGTCTGTTTGTTCAGCCTCGTGGGGCATCAGGGCCCATCTCAATCACCTGGCTGAGCCATACAGCCCACCTGGCACCCAGGGCCAGCAGGTACCAGGGACTGGGCAGAGGGATAGGTGGGAGCTGAGGTTTGCCCTTCTGGAGCAGCTGGGGGGCAGAGGGTGAAGGCACCATGTGCAGCGAGGCTGAGAGGGAATGGGAAGCCAGACTTGCTCTTTCAACTCATCTCATCTCACTTGGGGCAGTGTCAGCCAGCCGGGACACTGCGTGCCATTTTCGGCAAGGGAAGAAAGCCTCTGGGAGCCTGTGTTTGCTTTTGCTGTCAGCAGAATTGGGGTATTTTTAGATTACACCAGTAAATATGGAAGGCTTTTTGTTTTCAACAGTTTAACCCATTGAACAGAAAGGGGACATGTTATCTGTAGGACAAAACTGTAAAGGGATAGACAGAGGGGGTTTTGCCCTTTTTCTCCTCTTGGGTCCACTGTCACCCAGGATAAAGTCCTCTCTCCAGTATATGCTGGCACCCTGGCAGCCATGGCCTTCCTAAGAGAATCACCTGCTGGTTCCTGGCCTCACAGAGTACACCAAATTAGTATGAGAGAGGAATAGTTTGGGTTTTTTCTCTTAAAGGAGAAACTCACACCCTGGAGAGAGCTCTCCTGGTTTACTACTGGTCACTCATCTGGGGTGGAGGAGGACATGAGATCAAGCCCATGGCCTGTCCTGAGCACAGTCTCCTCCATGCTATCCGAGTACAGCAGTGACTATGTTATGGAATACCTTAAGCTGCATGAGAGAGAAGTTTTTCTCTCCTGTTTTTGCAAGAAAGCCTGTCCTAGGCACTTCTGTAGGAGCTTCACCCAGACATAGAGCTTGGCATATTGCATGTGAAGGACCTGGCCATGAGAAAACTTCTGATGGCACCTTCCCAGAAACATCAGAAGTGGAAGCCTGGTTGGAGCCAGGGTGCAAACCAGAGCAAGATGAGACACCGATGGCCACAGTGTAAGTAATTTGAGCGTACAGATAACTTGTTAGTGGGCTTCCCACTGACTACCATATATCTGAAACTTCACAACAGACAGCATTTCTGCTGCAAGGAAATCATATCTGATGAGCTGCCCTGTTACAGGTGGAGGAACAGCAGAAACCCAAATTATTGCAGGCATGGTCCTTACCCTACAAAAGCCTGGAGCTAGGGAGGGGCTGGGAAACACCCCTTCCTCTTCCCACAAGCCTGCTGCCCACTTAAGAGGTTCTCTATAGCACTGGGAGTAAATAAGGTGGTGGGATGGTGCCTCCTTTCCTGCTCCCAGAGGGAAAAATGGAACCATGTTATGATGCTGGAGCACAGCTGCAGGTAAGCACAGGCAAAGATGGGAAGGAGAGGGGAATGGAATTTGAGGTGTCTGTGGGAACAAGGAAGACTGTTGGCTGATGGTGGGAGATGTAGTTAATGTGTGTGTTTTGTGGGGATGAGATGTACCTGTATAGTTGATTGTGTCAGGGGAGTGCTCTGAGTGAGGACACGTCTGATGTGCCTTTGAATTTTTTAAGAAAAATGATTATTAGCTGTCATTAAGCAGTGTTGGCAGGTATATGAGGCAGATGTTGTGGACGTGCTGAAAATTCACGAGATGCACTGGTTCCTGCTTGCACGAGTCAGAAAAATTGTGCGAGAAGGGTAATGAGGATTGCACTTGTTTGCTCAGTACTACAGTGAATGTGGTATCTATTGGTTAAGATATCCTTGGGTCCTAAGTCTCCTGAATTTGTTATTATACTCTAGTTTGAACTGTAAGGAGTTGTTTCAGTTGTGGAGGTCTTTCATCCTTTGTATCAATCCATTTGCTAAGCTGTAGCCCTTTGGATTATGATGAGGGAAAGAGAACTACTAAAACTTGCCCAAGAAATGGCTATAGCAGCATCTGCTGATGCCAAAAACCTTTCCCCACTGCTTATGAAGGTAGAGCTGGGCTACACAATAAAATGAAATTGCAAAGCATTAACACTCAGGCTGACCTTCTGCTAAAGTTTCCTAAAGCAGAGCATTGTTTGCGTCTTCGCTTGAGAAAACAGACACAAGGTAAAACCCCGTGGAAGTGTTCTGGCCAGCACAAGTCCTCACCAGTGTCCCCAGTTTCCCCCCCACTGGAACTCAATAGGGCTTAGGCCACATCAGAGAGAACCTGCCAGCGCAAGTGTATCACCTAAACCCTCTGAGATGAGAGCTTTCTCTCCAAGCTTACTGCCGCTGTCTGAACAGAAAAGTCTGGTCCAGAAGAGCACTTGACATACCTGTGCGTGAACTACTGTGGCTCTTGTGGGCCGGGGCCATGCAGCAAATCTCTCTGGTTCGCAGCAAAAGCGGAGGTGCAGAGGCTGGAGGGTGTCCTCCTGAGGAAGCTAGCCATTCTCAAGTGCCTGGGCCTGGCTCCGTGGCCAGATGTGCTCCTTTGTCAGGAGGCATATTTCCACCCAGTTTTCTCAGAGGCACTCGAAGCAAGCAATGGAAGACACCAACCCACTCGCCGTTCAGGCCCCTCTGAAAATAGGTGCACACAGCTATGGCTGCACTCCTGGAGCACAGCACCCAGCTGAAGTGTCTGTGGCCTTCTCGGACCAAGCAGCTTGGGAGCGCTGAAGAATTTGTGCTGCAGCTATGGGTTGGGGCCAGTGCTTAGTCCAGGGTACAGAGGCTGTTATTTACACAGCAATTCTTCACTTGTTAGTGGGTGCTGGACTTGTTTCTCTTGAAATATAAAGAACATAGAGATGGTAAGACTGCAACACAATGCTGCACCATCAGCAAGGTTTATGTGTCCTACCCAGGAGAACATGCAACCTGAGTGCCAGTGGCATCCCCTACATCCTTCCCCTTGTAGTTCATTTCAGCTACGGAAGTAAGCCAGGACTCAGTGCAATTACCTGGTTTTCTTCTAGAAATAAGGGTGCTTTAGACCAGCATCTTAAAAGCTTGGGGTTTAGGCTAAAGTTTAATTAAATAGCCATTGGCAAGCTTTCTTCCCTTTCCAATATCCATACAGACTAAAGCCTACCCCTGCCAAATACAGTGCAAGGGAGCTAGGGCGGATAGATGGCTTTAACAGTTTGAGGGGGAAGAAGAGCAGGAGAAGTGGACAGCTTAGAAAACAGCAGGCTTGCTTGGTCCCAGGCAGCACCTCTTGGAATTGAAAATCTGAATCCCATGTGCACAGGCCAGCCGTAACATGCACTGCTGCAAGGGGGGGAACATCAACGATGTGCAGACACCTGGCAGCAAAGTGGTTGCCTGCAAATGCCTGGTCTCATGGACAGCAGTGTGGGCAGGACCTGGGCAAGAACAGCGGGAACTGAAGGGTAGGAGAGGGAGAAGAGAAAGGGAAGGAGGAGAGAGTGGAGGCAGCAAAAGTGACAGAACCTAGATGTTGCCATGGAGAGTAGCTCATTAATTTTCCTCTGTGGCCTGCTATTAAAAATGCTTTGCTTAGCTTCTGCCAACACGTTGTTTTTTATTTTCCCCTTCCATATCGGAAGGATGTTCAAAGTGAATTCTGGCTCTGTCTGGTCCTTTTGGCCTCACTATGGACAAAAATATACAGTCACTTGACAAGTAAGAGCTGGTGCTTGCAATTCTTGTCTCCACAGGATTTGTTCCAACTCTGAAGCCTGCAGAAGGCAGGCTGTACATAGGATTAGCTTTCTGGTTTCCTTACATGAAAAATGTCCAGCATGTCCCAAAGCATTCTACACCCATGACTGATCACAACTGCTTCAGTACATTGCTGTAGCTCCAGCACTGAGCTCTGCATCTGTTTGTTATTAGTAGGTTTGTGTCATGTGGTCAGAACAGACTTGACAGTGTTTATGTAGCATCTACAGAAGACGGCCCACGTGCAAGTAAGATAGCACTGCCTTTGCATCAAAAATGAGATTTGTTTCATATTTAATGCCTTAGAAAAAGTTAACTCTTCTGAAAATGCCGAGTTTTTTAACACTACCTTCAAAACTTGACTGCAACAAACTTTCAGACTTCCAAGGCTAAAAATACACAGAGAAATCTTAAATTATATGGGGGGGTGCGGGTGGGGAAGCTGCATGAAGGTGAAGTGACTTACTAAAGCTTTAATTATACACGGAGCCATCGGCATTATTTTTACTCTGCAGCACTGCAATGTTTTGAACACTTAAAAGCAGCCACCCATAAATAGTGAGATTGCAGTACAGCTTGTTCCACTGCCAGACATTCCACAATCCTTGGGTGAAGTTTTCCAATCTGGTCCTGTGGTTTAATTCTGTTGACTTGATGCTTGAAATTAAGGGTGTGCTTGAAGTATTTGAGATTGGAGAATTTCTGCTGAATGGTGATGCAGGGCCCCACTGCATAATCCATGGTGGTGGAGCAGACCTCGGACTTCTGCCAGGACTTGCTGTTGCTGATTTCTTTTTTTTTTTTTGCAAAGTCTGCCTGCCTTACTCCCAAACTAATGAACCACTGGAGAGGACTTGTAATTTCCCAGAAGTAAAGCGGGGAGAGGAATATTGCTACACAGAAACCTAGACATAGGAAATGGGAAAGGTGCACCAAACAATACCTATCACCTACAGTCACAGAAAATTAATTGCTTAAGATAAGTCCATCTACCCCAGAAGTATCATATTTTGCCATACTTCCAAGATAACGTGCCACAAGGATAAATTCTTTGCCACTTACCACAGTATCTTAACTGACACTCAGGTCAACTCTCTGAATACAACAGCAATCTGTCGCTTATTCCCAGCTTCTTTCTGATGCAATGCTAGTACCTCATTAACAGACATCTTCCTTCCCAACCTGTTCTGGCTCCTGTGTGGTTCACTTGAGAATTCCTGGCTGTCCAAGTAGCACTGTAGCTGTTCACTACACCCGTCCTGCTGACTGTGGTGGTATAGAGAGATGCTTTGCTGGATGTAAAGAAGTCATTCTTTGGGCACAGCAAGCAGTCTAGCAGCTTGAGCTAAACAGACTAACCTGGCTTGCTTCTTGCCCACAGCTAGACTGGCTTGGTTAAAGCTAATACAGTTTCCCAGTAGTAACTTGCAGTTTGTAAGGTAGATGTTTGCTATGAAGCAGACCACAGGCTGTCTGCATGTTACAGACTGGGAACAAAGAGCCAGGGAAGCTAAATGACACGTCCCTTGTTCTGCTGCTAGCCAGGAGCACTGCTATGAAAAGAACTGAGACGCTGCAGCCTTGCTTCTGCTTGATGCTTCCTTTTTTTCTTTGCTAATGGAATAAGGAGAGAATTTTAATTAATTTGCATTCTTATTAAGGATGCCAGCATTGAGAGAAATAATGTAATTGGCTTCCAAATATAACAACAAACATAAGGGAGAACAAAAGGCATGACCACCGTTTACAGCATAGGGCACTTTGTTATAAGCTCATCTGCTGTAAGTGGATGCATTCCTGCTGCTTTGTAATTTTATCAGCTACTTAAAAGCTCTGTTTCATGGAAACAGCTCTACTTGCTGTTTTCTCTCTGCTCTCTCCTGCCGTGCAGAACTTTCTGTACTTGTACTGTCTACTAGTAAACCGGGTGTTTATTCCACCTCAGGCTCCCCTCTCTTCTCACGTGCTACCCAGGAACACCAGCTTGGACACTTTATCATGGTTTTCCTAGTCTCAGGCTGCTCTGTACCCACCTGCAGCAAGAGCTTGGGATCCGAGTGGCAGAGGAACCAAGGAGACAGAAACAACCTTCCACTAAAATATCTCTTCTCTTTAAGACTATGATCCTAATTCAAAGTTCTCAAGCACCTCCAGAAATCAGTTTTCTGTTTTCTTGATGTAAATCCAGAAACACACTTCAAGCCATTCCATTTTATGCTATTAATACTGAAATAACTGGGATGTGGCTTTTCATTCACACTTTACAAACCTGTAAGCTTCAAGAGTGGAATGTCTGGAGAAAGCCCCTCCCCATTTCAGAGTGGCCATGAAACCACCTGTACGGAAAGATTTTTGGCTTTCTGATACCTCCAGTTCCTAAAGGTCCCTGGAAATAAGAGCTGCCTAACAGTGGAAAAATGAGGAAAAGGTTATGGATTCTCAAGAGCGTTCACAAAAGCTCTTGCCAATTATACAGTGATGAACTGAAGTTTATTCTTAATTGTCTGTACCGGGGAAAGCTCTTTCTTGTTGGGCGCTGAGCGGGAGGCGGGCGAGCATGACCCTCCAGTCTCAACTTCCACACTAGTGTAAGGGCTCAGAATGGCACTCGGTGTTTTACCGGGTGAAGCCAGCTCAAATCCTCACTTGTTTTCCTGCCTCTGCTCTCCCACAGGTTAATTAAGTGCCATCAGTGCCCATCTCAGGGTGCTCTAATTCAGCAGAAGGCGAGCAGCAGGCTAAGGGCAGTGTGAGGGTCTCGCTCTTGCCCTGCCTGTCTGCGTCCAGCCAAGCAGCCAGAGTTCAAGGTGAGGTGTGCAGCTGCGCTGCCTCCTCGTCAAGTCTTTCTGATCACTGCCTTGCAACGAATTTAGCCCTTTGAAGCTACCTAACAGCATTTGCTCTGCTCGTGGAAGGATAGATTAACTAATTCTAAGATTCACTGAGCGGTGAATCTGAGCTTGCTGCGATACCCTGGAGTCCTTAACTGTGAAGACAAATCATGTTAATTAGAGACTACCAAGATGCAAGACAGAATTAATCTTATTAGAAAGTTAGATGGGGATGCAGAGCAATTAGAGGTTTTGCTACAGATCAAGACAGCTGAAATGGAAGTGTAATAAAGTGCACCAGCCTCCAAAATTACCCCAAAGTACAAGCTATCTTTTAAATAGTGTAGGAATGTAAAACAAAACTGTGACATAAATGTTCAGAGATCTGCAGTGATATGTGTGCAGGAGACTAACAAAAAGACCTTTTTTTTTAATCCAGAAAACTCAGTGCATGCACTTTATGAGCCAAAGTGTCTCAAGCTGGGACGTAAAAGGGACATAATAGAGTTGCACTCTGTAGCCCAGAGGTATGGTGCTGCACCCAGGAATCTGGAGTATGATTTAGGAGACCAGAATTCAGTCCTGGCTTTACAGCTGCTTGCTAAATAATTCCGAAACTGTAACTTTATTCCTTGTAGTGCTGGAGTAACATTATTAAGGTGTTAACACCACTACTTTCAAGCGTCTTTTCTATTTAGATACTCCTTGTCCCACGAAATTTACTATCTTTCATGCACCTAATGTGACAGGGCTATATCCCTGATGTTCTGTTCAATGCTACCATGAGTCAAATAGTGACCAGGTCTTGCTTTTAAAGGACAGTTTTCACAAAAGCTCTATTCTTTTAGATGAAAGGTAAAGCACTTTGCGTACTAAAGCTACTGCAAAGTTGCTGTTTTACTCATGTACATTAACACCTGAAATATGTAGGAGATGATGCTTTACACTCTTAAGTTTGGCTTTGGTACCTTCAGGTGATTCAGACAGATAACAAACAAAAATCTCATTTCTTGATAGTTTACCTAATGGAGAATATAAATCTGTCTTACTCTATTCGGCAAAACCATAGGGAACATTTTCTGCAACTTAACTTGTATCCATTTTAACTTAAATTTCCCACACTGACATCCCTGAACAGCAGATTCAAACACAACCAATTCTGTAGAAGAGCAGTGTGGGTTGAGGAGAACAAGGATACACACAGAGCTGGGCTGCAACCAACCCACACTCCCTTTGGTGAGGAAGGCGGTCACCATAATTGTGGAGGTGAAGCAAATAGCCACAGCGAGCCTCTACACGAGCTGCTGTCTACAGTCTTGCTCCTAAGGGGAAGACAGGGAGAAGATTTGGAGTCTTCCAGAGCCTTTTTGGCTCGCCATGGAAAGACCCCAGGCAGACCAAGAAAAGCAAGTCTTTGTTGGCAGGGGAGAAATGAGCTGTGGTACCTTATGCCTGACATCACCCCAGTGCAGGCTCCATAAATAGAGCAGCTGGGGTGACCCATGACTTTACAGATTCTGTGAATATGAGCACCAGCCAAGACAAATTAATTCAGCCCAGCAACCATAGTTTTCTAAAAGGAAGATTTCTTATTTGAGTGGAGAAAATGTGGAGATTATGGAGGCTACTGAACTGCATTGGCATCGGCAGCTATCCTGTGATATTGTGGACAAGGACCTGAGCAACCTGCTCTACTTTAACCCACTTGGAGGAAGGACAAGATGACCTCCCGAAGTCTCTTCCAGCCTCAGCTATTCTATGATATTTCAGTAACTTTAACTACTCTGTGCAAGGCTTAGCTGATCTATCTCAGTTTCTTTTCCCAGAGCCATGTCCTTCTACCACTACACCACAAACAGCTCTTGAACATAGGGCTCTTCATAATTTTTCAATTTATTTTTGAAGAAGTGTTCTGGTTCTTAAACCGGGTGCAATTACTCTCATAGCAATCACTACACCCAAGCAGAAATCATGCTTGTGAGTTGCTGACCATGCCGAAACAGGTGAACTTCAAGTCAACAGTCCCCCTCACTTTGGCACTGCCCCCGAGCACATGCATGCTCCTATCAAACAGCTCAGCCAGCCTCTGAGGGGAGCTGCCTTTGTACCGGAGGGAAATAGCACTTCTATATAAAATGCCTTCTTTAAAAGAGCTATAGACTTGGATAAAATCATCATTGCTGCAGGGTCTAGTACTTTTTTTGTCTGAAAGCAAAGCTAAGGGAAACACACAGCTTATTTGAGCAGGTCGGAAACATAGACAAATACTGGGTCCTGTTCAGGAGCTGGGTTATCCACAAACAGTTAATGCCACTTGGCCAGCCAAGACGTGTCAGCAAGGGCTTCTGCACAGCCATGTAAGTGGGCTTGTGGGATTTTACATGTGGTCTTTTCATCTGAATGCCTCCTGCACATCTCCACCTCTAGGAGTTCTTGCATTCCCAATTTGCAGGAAATAACATCCAATTTAAACTTATTTCCATTACAGGACAGATTTTCCCTTTACCAAACTATTTCCAGTATCTGCCATGTAGCTACTGGTCAGCATTAGATAAAAATGCATATGCATTTGTTTGTAGATATCACAAATAACTGAGTTCCCAACACCACAATATAGCACATAATTATTCTGAGTGAAATATGAAAAGTAATACCTCTACTATACAATGATTCAAGGACACCATTCTTCAGGGGTTGGAGAAGATCATATATGGAGTGAGATGTACCAGAGAAAGTGTTATACAAGGAGAAACTGGAAATTATCATAGCTTCATCTTGCCTGTTGTTTTTATAATTCTCATGCTGAAGAGGTTACAATAAGGTTAGGAAAAATGGTAAAATGGTTCAACTCTCCAATGCAAGACTGCTGGCAGTACTTATCTAAATGTTAAAGGGTGTAGCTGAGACGAGATTCAGATTTTTAAATGTCTGTTCCTGCCTTACCGAGAAGCCATCAGACTGGGGGCAGGGGACCAAGCCTGACGGCTGACTCCAACATTGCAACACAAGACTTCACAACCTAACCAAAGATGTTGTTTCTCTGCTTCTGTATGTCCTCCAGTTTGACAAACTGGAATTTGCTATGGTCAGTTCTTGCCCAGTTTTCTATGGCGTTTTCTAAACAGGCCTGTGTTTTGGGGGGTACCAGTCGTGCAGAGGAAAGGGAATTCACATCTGCTACTTGTGTGCCAGCCAGGGCCAGGACCTCCTTGTAGTAAGCAATGTGTGAACCCCAGATGATTCTCCTTGTCCCAAAGAGCTCGTGCTGCAGTTCTTGAATATCCCCAAAGCTACTCCTGCCGTATCTTCTCAGGAACTGGTGTTACATACTATCTCTCTCAAGAGCCTGTGGGGCTCTGGAGAAGCTCAAAAAGCTCCATAACCTCCAACCCACTGAGGACCATTGTTTGTACCTTGCGTGGCTCCTCTGGTTCAGGACTCCGGAGCAAGCAGCAGGGAAGGCAGAGGAATGCATCTCCTTGGAAAGAAGGGGTGGGCGTAGAGGCAAAACACTTCTTGAAAGGGCAGGCTGATCTGAGGGACCATCCATCTAGCCTTTATTCATTTCTGTGTTGGTGTTCTTTTCCTACTGCCAAAAAATACATCTATATTGGGCCCAGATTCATCTCTGACATAAATCCATTGACTGCCACAGAGTTACACTGGGGATTAATTTGGCTCATCAGGTCTAACCTGATCTTGGCAGCAATTCAGAAGTGCAAATAGCAGAGAGTTCTTTCAAATAATAGTAACAGGCCATGGCAAACATTAGATGCCTGCTGCTCTGTGAGATGAATCAAATCCAAACGGGAACTTGAACAGGGCTAACATAAATAGGCATCCATGCAATTTCAGCAGAATTAGAAATTGTGGAAAACTGATCCTGTATGCATGCATGCACTTTCCTAACTTTTTAGCAAGTCTGTTGTGCTGTACAAGGAACAGGCTCTGCTCCATACATCCATACAGCAGCCGGTGTTGCTCTCCTTGCTCCCTAGCTGAGCAGGACCATGGTGCCCAGTGATCCAGGCAGGCTCTCCAGGCTCACCTTGTGCCCAGAAGCTGTGCAGCTGGGAGACTAGTTATCCAGCTCCTGTGTGTAGATGCTTTCCACTCTGAGACTTTACTTTTGGAGCTCATGAACATCTGTTGCTGTTAGCATTTATATACCCTGCAACATGAAATCCATACCCTTGAATTAAGGACCTGTTGTACTTCCTGTGTGACACAAGGTAACTTGTTGCAACAATTTATTTCTGTAATTAACAAATGTCCCCATCCATCTTAGGAATTTCAAGAGGTTAAATCAGTTAATCACTGATGTTTTTAATACTTTTTTTTAAGAGTAATGAATAGGCCAGATAGTTTTCTGACACTTGTAGATATCTGCAGTTCTAACCACCAAAATGACAGAAAGCTATACTTTCTCCTGCCCAAAGTCAACGAGTAGTGGCAGAAAGCAAGCTGTTCACTAATAAACTGTGGTGAGCCCATGCTTTCTCCCCCACCCCCTTAAAGCATGGGCTACTGTTCGCTCTCTCAAAGAGTGGACCATTGATAAACTGCTATATACCACAAAGTTCTCTTCCTACTTAGGAATTCCTTACTCTTCTATGCTAATTGCTATAGGTGCCTAAAGTGTGTTTCTACAGTCATTAGAGCTTCCTACACTTAAGCATTAAATAACCCCACATTTCTAGCTAATTTTTTTTTCTTCCATTTTAGTGATAAAAATGTAGCATTTTTTCTTCCTTCACATTTACAAAATTTCTAGTACAGTATTGTATGAAAGCAACAATCTGATACATTAGAGCTATTCTGCCATCTTTTATTGTGCCTGCAATGAAAAAAAAAAAAAAACAAACCCATGTATTTTTAGCTGACTGTGCTACACAGAACAATCTGATAGCAGAAGCCTGTTATTGTCATTCAAAGGAACATTTGTTTAACCAGATGCAGTCATGAAAAAATACCTTAAATTCTACAATTAGTATTTGCTAGAGAAAAATGTCTGTTCCATGCAAAATCCAAAGTTGTCAATGCATTAGGACCGCATCACAAAGCAGCTGCATCTTATTAAAACTTTCCTTGGAGACAGATTGAAACAGGACCACCGATACTCTGGGATATCAGAGCCATCCACAGCAAACCATGTGTATCTATCTCAGATACTAGGGTGATTAGGACAGTGCAATAATCTAAGCAGAAGGGTCTACTGTAGGATGTCAACTCCTTAATGATTACACTGTGCTTTACAAATGGAACCCCTGTCGTATGGCAGCTCCTTGCAGGGAAAGGCAATAGCAGGCTGGCACACAGGACAGCAGGGGAGAAGGGAAATTTAGGTTCAAGATCCACGGATTGAACTCCTTAATAAGAACTTCCTAAGGGTCATGCAGACCAACTTAGTTCTCACCCAGAAAGTACTCCTCATGTAGAAAAAGAATGTCTGCACACAGTAAAAGCACTGGGTGCTTGTGTCTGGGCTGAGCAAAATCAGAATTGTGGGTGGGCCTGGCATGTAGGTAGAGCAAACTAGCCTAAATGCATGATTCGTGAAGGATCACTAAGCGCAAGACGTCGGGTCGGGGGAGCTCCCCTGGCAGTTCCTACTGTATTCCCCCGCAAGAAACTAAAGGCAGCCCAGGACTCTTTAGAAATCTTCACATTCTCCTTTGCAACTTGCTCTGTGCTCTTTTCAACCATTGCAGAAGGCCCAAGTGTTTTGGGCCCAACACCCTGATTACCCTGCCCTTTCCAGAAAGAGCCTCAAAACCAACCTGTTCCTGCAGAGGTAGAATGAATATTGCTGCTTAAGCCCCCCAGTAACTCTGTCTCTGCTTGGAGGGAACTGGGCAAACATGACCTGCTGTTAGGATTGTGTTTGGTCTTTTGGCAGAATGTTTGGAAACTGGAGTGATGCTTTGCACAAAGCCCACCATGCCTTACCTGAGAGATGGTATGGCTGGCAGCAGGATGTTTCAAGCCAACGCATGTGCTAATAGCTATGGGTCACACGGAACGAGCTCTTCTTTTTGCCCATCTAACAGAAAGCAAGACCAGATTTGGGGTGGGATGAGAGTGGGAATAGGATTGGACGGAGTAAGACAGTGTGATCAACTCCCCTCACTACTAATTGAACTACTACTGATCAAAATACACATAGAAGAAAGGTCAGTCAAAGACTACTACAATACAGGGATGCAATTACAACTTGTGGATTAGGAAGTCCCTAAATCACAGAATACCTGAAGGAAGAAAGGAGTATCAGGAGAAGGTGCTGGCATATTTGCTGACACATTGGCTGGCTGTACAAAGCAGAACCTGTCTGGTGCTGTGGGAAAGTTCAGACTCATCATTACTAGCTGAGTGGCAAATCATACAAGATGGGCATAGTCTGCACCATGCATGGAGTCCATTTGAAACATCAGATTTCTAGATCTGGGATTAAGACAATACATGTCTATTGGAGAAGTGTTTTTTATTTTCCAGTGAAGATTAACAGCTGAGCTGAACTGCTCAGCACGGGGGGAACACGAACACAGTTCTTATCCTTCTCAAATGTCTGGCCCGAAACTATTTATAACCCTTCAATATTTTTTTAACATATGCAAATAACTGCATAAATTTTTCTTCTTACTCTGTTTTGAACATACTGCCACTTGTCTCCTAATGTCCATACTGACCAACAGCAGCACTTCATCTATTTCTCTTTATCTTAGCATTTCATAAGTACTAATGATACCCCAGCGCATGTCTGTGTAATTACGTATACTACCATTCTCTTCCTTCTGTTGAAGAACAAAAGAAGGAAGGCAGAGAAGGTAAAGCATGGACTTTTGAAAACACTGAGGCACCTAATTCCCACTGAAATCAAGGAATTACAGGCTAAATCATGCCTGAGGCCATAGTGAAATAGCCATCAGGTTACTTGACCAAATTCTGGCTTTCCTAGTTTAGCCTCACTGCCCTCCAAGACTTTCGGCTATAATGGAAGTGAAAAATACAGATTAGGATTATGAGTATGTACCAGAAAATGAGGATACTACAGGATATTAAGGAATGTTTGTCTGAAAAGTCTCTTTCCTGTGCTGTCATAGTTTGTATTTCTTCCTGTTTAAGCAGTGCTAATGATATGTGCTGGGTTTTTTTTATGACTTGAGGAGAGCAGAATTCATCCAACAGCATACTATTAAGTGATTATGCTGTGCAACTATATGAGGCCTTACAGGCTGAAGAGAACCAGCTGCCAGGCAATTAATCTCTTTTTAGTATAGGTTACAAGCCCATATCAGACTCAACAGATGGGAACATGTATCTGTGCCACAGCAGATTCAGTGCAAAGTCTTACCAAAGCTTTCCTAAACTTAAACTTAGCTTACTTTAACCACGGCATTGCACTGAGTTACTAGTAGATGTTTTCCTCTGCCGTCTCTTGATGTGAGGTGGTGTAATCTCCAGCTAGGGTATGAAACAGACACTGTTATTTCAGCTGTAACTGCTTAAGCTGCCACAATCAAGTTTCTGATGGCGTTGTCAATACCCCGTAAGTCAGAAGAAGAGTGAGAAGGGAAACCTTAGTGCTAGTCATCACAACCAGCGATTACTGCCAGGCATCCATCCTGGCTGGCTGGGGTGAAGTGAGGAGAGGTGGTAGCCAGTTCTCAAGATGCATCTGAGTTCACCTGTCAGCCCCATTAGTAAATATAGCAGCTCTCAATGCTACTGATATGGAGCATGCGAGGACCTCTCCCCTACTTTCTACCCTATAGATAATGCATAAAGGAAAGAACATTGTGAACATCCAGCACATCCTTCAAGGAAGGGATCTAAATATCACCGTGAGCAGTGTAGTGAGAACATGTGCTCAAGGTGTTCCACAGTCAGCAAAGCTAACAAGTTTTTAGGCAGTACTAGAGGAGGGATGCTATGGAAGAAGTTATAACGGCATTACAGAAATCAGTGATGTGCTGTGGTGAGTTGACCTTGGCTGGCTGCCAGACACCCACCCAACTGCTCTCACTCCCCTCCCCCTCCACAGGACAGTGGGAGAAAATAAGATGAAAAAGTTCGTGGGTCAAGATAAAGGGAGCAAGATCATTTACCAATTATAGTCAAAGGCAAAACTGACTGGACTTGGGGAAAATCAATTTCCTGCCAATTAAAATAGGCTTGGATAGTGAGAAACAGGCAAATTAAAACACCACCCTCCCCCTCCTTATTTCTGCCCCTGCCCCCAGGTGCAACTTCACTCTTTCATTCCGGATTCCTCTACCTCTGCCCCATTCCAAGTAGTGCAGGAAGAATGGGGAATGGTGGGACGGGGGCTGTGGTCAGTTCACAGCAGTTTCTCTCTGCCACCCCTTCCTCCTGAGGCTTTTCTCCTGGTCTGGTGTTGATCATTCCACAGGCTGCAGTCCTTCGGGACAAATCTGCTCTAGCACAGACTCTCCACAAGCTGCAGTTCCTGTCAGGAGTACCCGTTCCAGCATGGGCTTTCCATGCATGTCTTTCATCTGTTCTCACAGATTTGTCCCCCCTTTCTTGCAGCGCTCTGCTGCCAAAAACCTTGCTACCAACACCCAATACACAGACAGTTTGGAAAAGAGCTAGCAAAGAGTTACGGAGAAGGGCAATTATAGTAATTACAGAAATTAGAAGTTTTTATGTTGAGGACTCATGAGAAAGGAGGTCTAAGCTTCAAAAATATACAAATTACATGAGACATAGTTGATGTGCATGCATTAGGAAACAGCATGAAGGCCAGACCTACTTAAGAGTTCTTGTAAGGACAAGACAAGATCCAGAAAGATGTGTGGGCAACGCATGATGTATTTTGAAACTATCAAAGCAAATGCCTTATTTTGCAAACCAGTTAATGGGTGGCTTTCATCTGACCTAACTTCAGATATCTGCAAGGGAGGTGTCTTGCTCTGAGCCAGTTACCCTTTGCAGTCAAAAAAAGAAAAAAAAGGAGATGGAGGCCCCCAGAGGGTGTGATTCACATAACCTATTTTAGAGAAGAGATGAGTCACGCGCTGGTAGTGCCTAATTCCTCCCCACAGATTATAACGGCAACCAACTCAGATGCACAGGTAGGTGAATCCCATATAATATGTCCAATAAAAAGAGCATTTGCCATTTACCAGAACTATTTTGACTAAATACCACTAATAAAAATTATCTCCTGCTTTGGTGTACTAGCTAGCTAATCAACTCCTTTAGGAGGATCTTTTGCTACAGGCAGATTATTGCATTCAACTCTATTCATTACAGATCTTCCTCTGAAACATCTAGTACTGGATACAGTATGAGGTACAACAGAGCAAGGACTGTGTTCTGCAGGACTCCTACGCCCTCAGTGTAGAATACAGCCATGTTATTACGGATACAGAGCAAAGACAGGACCTAAACTATGGTTAATGGTATCCCTGTAATACCAATGCCCATATTTTTAAATGTTATTTTTGCCATTCTTCCCTGTTGAGAAAGAGAAGTAAAGACAAGTTCTTTGTTCTGATCATTACAGTTTACCAAAATTACCTTGGTTATTGCCTGAAGGCTTTGCAATGCTGATGAAATGCTCCTGCAACAGCAGGAACACATCTAAATTTGATGTTTCTAGTTCTTTTCATATTGCCTTTCTTCTTGAGGGTATCTTTTTCCAACATGACAGTGTTTGCATGGCTCAGATGAGCCCTGTTGCTAAGAAACAAGTCCCAACTGTGCCTTTAAAATTCTGCCTTTAAACATACAACTCAAGGAAATATTTTTCTTTTCATTACACAGTATTGTGTGTTTTTATTAAGATTTCTTTTAACTCAGATTTGACTCCTGGGGTTAGATTTCTATTACAACCTTCTGAGATAGGACCCATTCTTTTTCCATTGTCTGTACAGTGCCATGGTCACCTACACAGTTGTATAAATAATGTATTTTAAAATAGTAAGTCTTAAGATCACAGTAAGGCCCCATTTTGCACACAATTCTGGTCTAAAGAAGAAGGAATACAGTAGAGCCTACTTACTGCAAGCGTCTGTTAATACTAAACTACAAAGCACAGCACAAATCAGTGTTCTTTCAAATGGCAACTCTAGGGTGCATCGGTGCTCGCTTGGCTTTGAGTTTAGGTTTTGGGGTTTTTGCCATGTACTAACAAAAACATGCTGAAGTCCCCCTTGTGTGTACAAGATAGTGTGTAGCTTTCACGGGCATAAGGTAGATCATAGGATCACACAAGGGAGTAACCAGCACATCTGAACTACAATTTGCCTTGTCCATCCTACCTGTTTATTGTGTTTCACTAATGCATGGCACAGCTAACACCTTGCTTCTTGAAGAACACAAAGTCCAAGCGTGATGGAGGTAGTTCATTAAAAACAGTTTCCTTGGAAGAGATTAATGGAAACTGAAGTATGGCTGTGTGATTTGAGGCACTGAATTGCAAGAAGTCCATGTAGATTCTCTTGCCAGTTCCGCCACCAACTTCCTGGACAATCTTCAGCAGTTTATTTCCTCTGACTTCTCCATTCAGACTGCAAACAGTGTAAGTGTGTGACATGTCACACACTTAGACAGGGCTTATGTCCCCATCCCTGGAAGTGTTCAAGGCCAGGCTGGATGGGGCTCTGAGCAACCTGGTCTACCGGAAGGTGTCCCTACCTGTGGCGGGGGGGGTCAGAACTAGATTACCTTCCAACCCAAACCATTCTATGATTCTATAATTCTCCCTTCATATTTCTGTATCATAACAGGACTTGAGTGTATTCTGCACTTCACAGTGCTACTGAAATAATAATGTAGTAAAACCCTTTTTGACTACCTACTCAGCACTTCTCACACCAGTAAATAGGGGACTTCTCAGGAAAGTCCTAAATCACGTCACTGGAATACGGTCTCATGTCATTTAGGTATCATTCCTTTTACAAAATATACTAAAGAACATTTACTAGTGTAAGATGAAGTGTCATAAATATTTAAAATAAAATCACGTTTGTCAGGAAGAAAGGAAAGTAAATTTTGTGATGCAACAGCCTCAGATCTTTAGCTTTGGTTGCTAGCTAATTTGGGAAATAAAATTCTCAGTCAGTGTCCTACTTGGTACCGCAACTTAGGAAGAGTCTTCTCTGGTTTTAACTTCAATGTAAGAGCTCAGTTCCGCAACTCTTCCTTACAGTAAGTAATACTTATTCACGGGAGCAATCTCAAGGGGCCAGCTCAGTATTACAAGCAGCAGCAAAAATGGGGCTCAACACTACTTTGCTCTGCATGTTGTGGATTCTCAGTTCTGACAAGTGCATTTAGCTGAAATGGGAACATTTTGTACCTGTTTTGCACTGGTTCAGATGACTGTTTGTTGCTCCAAGCAATGTGACCTGGAGTCCACAGAGCAACTAGAAAGGGGACATCGTCTCTGTCCAGTTCTGTCTTGGCACACAGAGAGTAAATGAGCACTGAAATAACACGTAGTGGATTGAAAGCACTGATGTATAAGCAGAACATATACACACATGGGCCAGATTTTCAATTGTACCACATATACCATATTTTAGCTAATACAGAGAAGAAAAATCTTTTATTCCTTGTGTCGATAATACCAAGGGTAGACTGTTACCATTTATGCATCACAGCTTCAGTAAAAGAAGGATTCACTTGCTGAGCAAGAGTGGTTCCTGGGAACTAATGCTTGGTCTAAACTCCATTCCTGGCTCCACCACAGCTTTCTCCTAAGTATCAGCTGCACACAGCACAAGGAGACAGATCCTACTTTTAACTACATTGGCCTGAATCTACCATGCAAAGTGGGAATACCTGAGGCTTAACTCTGATGGAAGTGAGAATTTGCATGTTGGCACCCTTGTGCGTAAGGAGTTATTTGGATCAAGATGGGTTAATGACACAGAATGGCTAATGGCTGAACACAGAGTCCTCCCCATTCTTCTATCCACACTCACGGCTTGGTTCAAGCTCTGCTTTGCACTTGTGCAGCTATCTACACATCTGCAGCGTGGGCGTAAAAGAACGCTGGTCTTCTGTGGCAGTATACAATGTAAGGGGCTAGCTCTCAAGGCACAATAATCAGGTCACCATGTACAGCTGGCCAGTGTAAACAAGATGCAAGTTAGATCACCTCAGGGAGTCAGTGTCAAAGGAGTACCAGGAGAATCCATTTCAATGTTGGTTTTGCAGGATGTGTGGGAGGAGCAGAGGACTGAGTGAAATAAGTACTCAGATGCAAGTCAATATATAAAAGTACCTTTGGGCTTTTAAAAGAGGAAACAAGAGAGCATTTTTGTACTCACAACTGCCAATGATTGTAGTTCCTGTGCTCTTTCCTCTCTTTTTCATGAGACAAGGAACCATCCTACCGGCTCTCTGTAGCCACAATGAAATTTCAGTAGGAGGAAAAAAATCTCATGATGCTGAGTCTAAAATACTGTCTTTAAAAAAATTTAGTATTTGTTTTCTAAAACCCCTGCTAAGCATTCTTTGGTATTGATCAGTTTGTTGGGTGCACAGCCAAAGAACAGAGATGTGCAGCAAAAAACAGTATCATCCTTGCAATACAGACAGGAAGACTTGGCAATGCTTTCACAATTAAATAGATCAAGAGATAATTTAATGGCCCAATCCAGAGAATCTGCACTAACTAATTTGTCTAACTACATCAAAACCAATGTACCTACTTTTTCAATGGATTACTCGATAACCAGTCTGGTCCTAATGAGTTTGGAAACAGGTCTGATTTGTTGCAGTCATTTCACAAAGACAGAAGGAACGTATGGGGAACCATGCCGACCCCACAGCTAGAAAGGGATTTTCTTCTGGCTACACCTCACAAATGTCTCAATGTGTGACCAGTCCTTTCTCGCACTCCTAAATCCTTTGTGAACCCCTTCCACTAGGACAGCAACTCCAGAGTGGGTTGCAGGAAAATTAGAGTTGTATGTCCTTACAGCTGCCTTGTGCATGCAGATCCAAGGAGGTCCAGCAGTACTTTTAGCTAGAATTTAGTCTTCAGATTCCTGGAACCAGTTTTCCGTGGAAAGGAAACTTAAAGCAAACTCCAAAACAGTGTTTGCAAGAAGATATGGGAAAAAAAAAACCCAAAACCAAACTTTTCACTTACAGGTAATATAAATACATAAACCTTGATCCAAGAGCTTATTTTATCTTACTATAAAGAACCTTGTCCTGACCACTGTCAGTGAAAGACATCTGACTATATGGGCCTCTCCACATAGTGATTTCTATGGTGTCAAGTTGCAATCTCCTTTCCCCAACACAGTATAGCAAATACAATGTTGGATATTCACACACAAAAAAATCATGTTTATGGAAATCAAATTGTCATGGCAACAGAAGAGGTCTTGCAAGTATTTTAAAAATAGCAAATTAACAAAACCCATTTATGAAATCTAAAATCCATTCTTTTATAAATGCACTTAAAAAACAGATACAACAATACATAAGGAAGAAATCATTTAAACCCAAGATCTCACCTTACCGTATTGGCATATGTAATAGATATATGCATACAAATAAATACATATTTTAAACTTAAAACACCAAAACTGTTTCAGCTGGACAGTGTTATACTAACGTGATCATTGGGCTTATTTTATTTTGGTAAAATATTTTCACATAAATATGATTCATACTTTGTAAAATAACTTTTTAACATAGTAAACTTGTAACAATGGCTCATTATAATCTAGTTTATTAATCTTCATTAAAATCTCAGTTCTTCAAGGGCTTTGTAACACTTCCCTAAAAATGTACAAACACTTTTTATAAAAACGTTCTTATTTGGTTCAATTGACATTTTTTTAATATGGAAATCTCAATATTAATTTGACCAATTAGCTTTTGCATTCTTTACAAACTTGCTTGTGTTGTAACTGAAACAAAATTATTATCCACAAACTCAGAGCACTTGTAAGTTTTGTGTGGCTATTCATCTATGCTTATGGCAAACTGAGAGCTCAGTCTAGATAAATGACAAGCTGGTGAGATGCTGGATAAATATCTGTGATACGTTTCAATTCCTATTCCCAAAGACGGCAGCCTTAGTCCCCTGCACAGTTCCTTGTATAAGCATTATTACTGAAATTAGAAATGTGGTACAGGTTGAACCCCTGCAGTGAACTCAATCATGTTTCCAAGAGTTCCTCTACTGATCGTATTCACTCTTTCCTCCAGCAAGATTTGACCATGATCCACTCTGGGCATATCCTTTGGGTATGCTTAAACTGGAACTTTTAATTTAAGTTAGTATGTTACCAATCAGCTTTCATCAACCATCTCATTTATATTTACCAGTCTGGGTATTTCATGATTATATGCTCAAAGACATGAGTGTCCATGGTTTTGTCTAGTCTGGCAGAGCTGTACATAAGTTAGCAATGTATCTGCTTTTTTAATTTAAAAGCTCAGTATAATATTGCCATCTTCCAGTGCTGAAAAATCATCCATCAGGTTTTCCAAAACTGATTTTTAAAACCCCCATCATTTTCCCCCCCTCATCACCCCCCCCCCCCCCTTTTTTTTTTGAGACAGGATCATATCTTCAAATCCTGCTCCAAAGCCATGAGAGTTACATTTTTTCTTTTCTTGAAAGCAGAGATTCTCACCTAATCAGGAACCTCAGGGTACAGGGTTCTAAGGAAACAGCAAATATTGTGAGTCAGGATTGCATTGCTAGGCCTTTTGAGGGGCTGTCAAGTAGTTAAAGAGAAATTGTTTGGCCTCTAACTCCCTTGGAATGGGAAAACTGAGCTTTGAACTGCCTTTATAACAAGGGCTACCTTGCTGGAGGAAGGAGGGTGAGAGCACCTTCTAAGTGGTAAGATGGAGAGAAAACAATCTGTGGAAATGAGTATTTTAAATCAAATATTCAAGATCTGTCTACTTATTTTTTCCTTGACTCTACACACAATGAAACCCAGTAAATTTATAACATCAGAAATCAACATGTGAAATATAACTATGTAGAATGGCACGTGATTTTTCTCAAGCTCTTACAATATTTTCATTTTGGGGCTCCTAGTTAACATATATGCTCAAAAACCCTGGGAAGAGTGGGAAGAGGGATTATCTCCTTCACTTAATGAAAAAGCTCCCAATCTTCAGCAGAACCAGGGTAACCCAGGTTTCACATTCCTGGAATCTCTGAAGCAAGCTCAGTCAACACAAACTTTTCTTCCTCATGTGAGGCTGGGCCCATGCTGATGTCATGTCCTGGGTCTGACTTGTATTCAGTGATGTCTAAGGTTGCTGTAGGATGCTGGCTCCAGCTCTCTGCTAAGGAATACTGCTGCCACACCAGATTCCTTACGTGTGCATCACACCACAACTGCTCCAGTTCACAGACCAGCATCTGAAAGGCAAATGAGCTCTAACTGCAGTTTCAAATAAGATGTTGGACTGTGAAACAGAGTAGCTGCAGCAGAGATGGGCATTCCCTTCTGTTCCCCTTGCTGCTGGAGCAGTAACTTCCAGTGGAAGTTGTGTAAGGCACAGATAACGTTTTTAACTGTCAGTAAGGTTTGTCAGATGCCAGAACCTTTATACTAGCAAAATCCCAAGTCCTGGACATAGGTACAACACTCTAAACTGGTTTACCTTCTTCCAGATACGGGCTGGAAGGCATGTCTTATGAGGAGTGGCTGGGGACTCTGTGTTTGTCTAGTTTGGAGAAAAGGAGGCTGAGGGCCAACCTCATTGCTCTCTACAGCTTCCTGAGGAGGAGAAGTAGAAAGCAAGTTGCTGTGCTCTTCTCCCTGGTATCCAGGGATGGGACACGTGGGAATGGGTCAAAGATGTACTCAGGGAGGTTTGGACTGGACATTAGGAAACATTTCTAGGGTGGTCGAACACTGGAACAGGCTTCGTAGAGAGGTGGTTGATGCCCCAGGCCTGTCAGTGTTTAACAGGCATTCAAACAATGTCCTTAATAACATGATTTAGCTTTCAGTCAGCTCTGAAGTGGTCAGGCAGTTGGACTAGATCATCGTTGCAGGTCCCTTCCAACTGAAATAGTCTATTCTGTTCTACCTTTATTGACCAGCATCTTTGCACAGTGCTACAACCGAGTCCATCTACATCCACTGTAGTCATGCAACTGCATAACCTTAAAGTTGTAAAGTTCTAAAATGAAGACAAGTCCAAAGACAGAAGAAAGAATGTTATATGTCAGATTGACTTTGTATCTCATAGAAAAGAAGAAAGCTCTTTTCCTTTTCTCCTTTCCCGGTTACCTCTGAATGAAAGTTTTCATAAATGAATTGCACACTCCAGTCCCTTTTACAAACTTAGGGACTATTTTAGAATCCCTTTACCATCCAATCACTTGTTTCTCCATAAAATGTATAAATTCTAAAATTCACCTTTCTGCTTTATGCCAGCTGCTGCCACCTACGGGTGTGTTTGTGTTCAGGGTGCTGCAGCACGATTCCATGGGTAAGAGAGACTGAGGAACCTGGTTTCTGCTTGCTGCTCCTCCCTTGACCAGCTCCACAGTCTCAATGCTCTTTTCATGCCAGAACAGAAATAAAATGGCAGGGAACTGCTGCAGGCAATGGTGCTTTATCAGAGTTTGTAAATCTCTCCGACACCCACTGATTCAGAGCAGAAGAACAATTCGCCTCCATCCTGCAATCCAGACGAGCCAAAATTCACCCTCAAAAGCATTCTCCTCATCCAAGTTACTTCCGCCTTCAAATGCTTTCACTCCTTTTCTCTCTTGCTGCAAGAAGTTCCAGTTCTTTGGCCTTCTCACCAAATCTCTGTGAATGTACTTTTCTCCTTCTGGGCTTGATTCTCTATTTTTCTCCACATCACACCCTTCGTCTGGAACAGCTTTCCAGACTCTTTAAAATTCAGTTGGTTTACTTGGCCATTTAACAGCTCTTCTCTGCTGTCTGCTCCCACCTTCACTCTTAATCTTCAAGTACATCTGTCCAAATTGCATTAAATGACAAATGAGACTGCAAGGTGCTGAGCAAATGCTGTCTCCTTATGTGTTTGTTAAGTAATGAATATGTCCACAGAGCTGCTTCAATGACAGCAGTGAACAAAAAGCGTCACTGGCCATTTCTTTTGTCTTCCATTTTAATGGAAACAGAAGGCATGAGGGAGGGGAGAGAAACTTGTTTGCGTTTAAGTTGGTCTGGCACTGACAGCAGCACTAGGTTAGTGCACAGCTTGACAGTGAAATGAACCAAAAAGTCATTATAAACACAAGTGGAGCTCAACAGCTGACTTCTACCAACTACAAGGACTGGAGAGCAAAAACTGACCAAAGGACATAAACAGTACTAAATATTTGGACTGTGACAGAGACTGTAGTCAAGAACAAGGTGTTGCTGTGCTTTTGCTGCGTATGCCTGTAATTGTGTTTGTAAAGCAAGGGCCATGGGAGGGTGATGAGTAAGAAGGCATATACATATGTGACCATAATGGCTAAGTGGATAAACTCAAGGAAGAGATCCAGTGTAAAATGGAGGAAGAAGAAGAATATATTAAGTATTCAGGCAAGTATGGGCTAATAAAATACAGCTGCAAAGCGGAAAGCAGCTTTCTTCCTAAAATACAGCAGAGCATGCCATTGGACACTAGATTAAAACTGAGGGTTCATGCCAGATCCCTCAGCAAAGATAAAACCCTATTGGTTTTTTTGCTCATCAGATACATAGGCTGGAGTTGTCTCAACCAAGGAGCTACAAACTTGAAATAATTTGGCATTTATTCTGATCACAAATTATCTGTGATGAGTTTTCCAAGCTTGTTTGTCATTCTAGATGATCCAGACACTTCACGGCACAAAAATATTCCAGATTACCCTGTGCTGGCAAGATCATTGAGTGAGTATTCAATATGATCAGCCAAGTAAGTTATAGAAGATATTTAGATTTCTCACTTAAATCTCTGAAAAAGAAAGGAAATCAATGGCCTTCTCCATACTGACAAGAACAGTACCTGCAAGAGTAGAAACCTGCAGATTCAGTAGTTCTTGTGCCCAACTTTACCTCACCATGAGGAATATCTACAGCACAGCTGATACCACTGCTACCAGCAATGGAGCAGTAACCTGGATGAATTTTATCACAGGTCTCCTTTCCCACCTTGCACAAGCAGATTAAGAAATTACCATAAAGAACTTCTTGATCTTTTCCGTGGAAAATACAAAACCCAACAGAGTGAAGTCTACTGACAATAGGTTTGCTTTGTTTAATCATGCTCTCATGAACAAATAGCTTGCTTCTGCAGACTACCAGTAGTCGATACACCACAGGCTGAAAGGCAATGCTAGCTAAAGAATTCCAGCAGTAAACTTCACAAATTCATACAAACACTTGAAAAACCTTTGTAATGCACAAATGAGCTTGTAAATCACCCAGATTCATTGATTTACATGTCTATAGGAAAAAAATTATTAAAAAGTATCATAAATGCCAAAGCAAGTTTGAGATTTTAATGCACAGATGTTTGAAAGCCCCAATTTCTTTTCTGCAATATTTGTCCTACTATAGATAAGCAAATGTGTTTTTTCCTTGAAATTCTTTGTTTCAATAATGAAGGCAATGGATGTTTGCTGGAGGCATCTCTTTACCACTCCAACAACAAAAATAAAATGGGTATTGATAATTTTATGCAGATCTCATCCCTGCAACTTGCCTGAGTGTTGTGTTTTATACTTCTATTCAGCTCTTTGGAGAGCTCATTCTGCCACAGAAAGCCAGGGCTTCTCATGAGAGCCTTCTCTAGATGCTTGGCTTCGATAAATCAAGTATTAAAGCCATATTTACATAGCTGAAGGTCTAGGCCTTGAACTCTTATCAAGACTGAAGCAGAATAAACAGATGGCAGAAGACTTGTGATATGGAGCTGACACACCCAGAGACAGGAGAGCTGTATACTGCAGAACAAGAAAGTTCAGTGGTCTGGGAGTCATCCCTTCTTTCCCTAGCTGTCTGTGACAGGCTGTCACTCATGATACCCACCACCGGCTATTTCATGGCACATGGGTGGCTGCTCTCCTATCTTGCACTAACATAATTTTATGCTACGTATTTCAATTACTCCCTGCATAAAAATAGTATACATGTATAATTCAGGCGGTGATCCAAAAGTCCACCCCCTTCCTGACAGAAGGGATTAATCTTGGAGAATACCTCATACTTTCAGATAATTCCACTCACTTCTCACATTTCCCTCAAGTTCTCCCCCTTCGTTTCCCCCCTCCCACACACGTGATGATGAGGGAAGGAAAAACGGGTAGGAAGGAAGACAAGATTCCCATGTATCAGCTCAGGGAATGACAAGGAGCCAGATCTTCTCCCACGCTGACTGGCACACGGCAGCTCCAAGAGAACACAGTCTGCCAGCTAAAGGGCATGGCCAGCCCCTTCTCTCAATTGCCATCTGCAGCACATACCGGCTGGAGGTGCACACTGCTCAATCCTGCGGGAACTGAAAAAGAGAGCATACACCACCGTTCATCTCTGCTGGCATCATCATCTTCCATTCTCCAGACCTCATCACGATATGATTTGGCACAGAGACCTCAGAGCCTGCTCCAGAAGCCCTAAGCCAAACTAGAGGTTACAGTGTCTGTGGCACAGGGTGCCTGTGGCAGAGCTGGGATGTTGGTAGCCAACAGCATGATGGCTTTTGCTACAGCACTCACTGAGAACACCAGCTCCCTCTTCTCCCTTTCATACTACCTGCTCCTTTTATGAACTTGAGCTAGTGACACCTTCATTACAGCTCAGCCCCATCAGATGCAGATGAGGAAGACCGCATCGGACTGTGGAAAATTCTCATCCAGGACGTCTCCAAGTGGTTGCATCTATCACAGTGTATGGCAGCAGTGTGTAATTTCAAGGCTGTTTGCAAAGCAGATTACAAGTAGATGGGCTAATCAAGCTTTTTTAGGTTGTATTTCATAGAATCATAGAATCATTTAGGTTGGAAAAGACCTTTAAGTTCATTGAGTCCAACCATCAACCATGCCCACTAAACCATGTCATAAAGTGCCTTCTCTACATGCTTTTTGAATACTGCTAGGGATGATGACTCAACCACTTCCCTGGGCAGCCTGTTCCAATGCCTGACAACCCTTTCAGTAAAGACATTTTTCCTAATATCCAATCTAAACCTCCCCTGCTGCAATTTGAGGCCTTTTCCTCTCATCCTATCACCAGCCACCTGACAGAAGAGACTGACATCCACCTCACTACAACCTCCTTTCAGGGAGTTGTAGAAAGCAATAAGGTCTCCCCTC
>VYZV01005050.1:58759-104086 GCA_013401275.1 Pandion haliaetus | reverse complement strand
TTTTTTTTTTAGTTAATTTCTTGATTTTTTTTCTGAGACAGATCCCATCTGGCCCTGATGTTTTGTCAGCCTTGTGACATTCTGAAAAATTTTATAACTATTTTTGGCATGATCTCAACTTCTGACAGTATTTCTGCTTTCTTCCCTAGAAAATGTATGGCTGTTCTTGGCATCTTCTCCACATTCCCCATTCCTTATAAACATCGTGCAGAAAATTTATTTTATCAGTGTCTGCTTTTTCTGTATATAATTTAGCCCCTTCTACTCTTCTGAGGAGCTGTCCCCTCAAACATGCCATGTTCTCTTGCTATCTATAATTCTTCTTTGTCAGAGGAAGCATTTGTGCAATAGTTCTGTCATTATCCGCTTGCTGCTTTGCTTATCGGCTTCCCATGCACTTGTGATTTCTTTGTCTCTCACTATAGGCTTCTACTTACCTCGGGTAGTCTGCCTGGGATTTTAATCCCAAATTGCCTTCTAACACATGGAAGGGGAATACTTAAAATTGCAAGCTTTGCAGCAGGCTGTAGATGCCATGTAATATTCCAGCTAAACACAATGGAGTTAGTCCTTTATCTTTCTAAGACAGATGGATCTAATCCTAAAAATCCTTAAAATCACTTTCAAATTATCTAAAAGTAGAAAACAGGCCTTCATGGGAAGGTCAACAGAAGATTTGATCACTTTATATAGACATTTATGCAGAGATGCAATCTGAGTGTGGGTAAGGCTTTTCAGCCTTGTTGACAAAGGCACAACTAGCTAGCTAGCATGCCATCTACTTGTGCCTTTCTTAGTGACCTATTTGATGTCTGTCTGTCTTGCTTATGAAATAAAGGTTAATCTTGCCAAAATGGAAAAGAAATTCCAGGCTCTGCCTGGCAGGTCCCAAATCTCTTTGCTCCCTTTTGTTAATTAAAAAAATTCTCAAGGGTACTTCTGAAGTTGTTTGCTGCTGTACCCCAGGCTCCACTCACTTTATAAAATGAATTCATAGTCCTGGAGCTCTTTGGCCAGTTCCTAACCTTTAATCTTTTTTGAGATACTGAGATAGCCTTCTCTCTGTCTCCATAATCTATTGTATATATGCTTCCTGTTCAGCAGGAAAGCTTTCCCACCCAGCTGTTTCTGTGCACATAAAAAAGTATCGTGACATTACCCCCTCACATATTGCATGGTTCTGGTTTGATGGCTGAACTCTTTCCCCTCATATTCATCACTGACCCCAATTTAACGGAGAACTAAAAAATCTAGCAAGTTGCAGACTGCGTGCCTGAAAGATAGGCAGCAAACAGGCTTCACAATTGTGAGCTATTATGATTCTGCAAAAGTCTGTCACTACTGTCAGGGACAGAAGTGATTTGATAACTGTCAGCCTAGCAACATGACAATACTTCAGGAGAGTTTTAAAAACTTCCCCCATGTTTTCCTATGTCAATAGATTTGTTATCATTTGGAGCCTGCTAGCACCTCTCTCTGCTAGCATGAGAAAGACTTCTGCCAGAAATATTGTCAGAGTGAACTCCCCTGCTTTCTGAAAAGAAAGGGTAAGCAATATGAACACTGAAATAAAATCACAATTATTAAGATTTGGAGGGACTTTCTGCAGAGGAGCGGGAATCCATCCAGTCCAGCACTCTACCAGTTGCTGGGACCTCTGATGGCCCACTTTTAGCTTGGCTTTCCAAGGATATTTTCGTGAACCTCATTCTTGGTCTACATGTGCCTTCTAGTCTGTGGCAAGGTCTCCTACCTGTTCTGGTCTTTGCAGCTTCTCACAAAAGAGTAGTTTGTATCGCTATCAGTGCTAATTCCCTAATGATGTGCTGTCTACTGTAGTGCTTTTTGTATTTCAGAACTTTTCTTGGTAGTGCTGGTCAGGGGGAGAAAACATCCCATAACAACCCTATGGATCTGTTGATACCAAGGTTGCATCAAAGGTATCTCGGTAGGAATGAAGTAGCAATAGGAGGAATACTGGGATCTGTAGGGGAAATTGTGTGGGCAGGGTCTCTCTTCCTCTCTTCACTTAGTCTCTTAGCAACAGAAGGCCCAATGGGTATGGCACTGCTTGCTGGGTGTGTGCAGTCCTCTTTGTCAGCTGAAGAAGAGCAGAAAAGATTTAGCACAGAGGAGATGGTGAAATGAGGGGAGGAAGAGTCTGTAAGAGCATGAACCATATCACGCTGGGAGAGAAATGATGGAAGGTGGCTTACCTGATACACAACCATCAATGAATAGATTATTCTTTTAGTTGCAATGGGATGCCAAGAAAAAGGTGTCTTGGGCTTTCAGAAAGAAATACATGTGTGCAACCTTGGGCATCATTTATATCACTTCCTGTTAATGATCCTCACCTGGGCTTTTGACAGGGATAGATATCATTAATTAATATCTGAGCCAGACAGCTCATCTGCTGTCATTACCTGACCCCAGAAACATTGCCTGGCTCACCTGTGCCTTGTCTGCAGAACAGTAGTGTAAGCCCTGACTAAGACCTCCCCTTCATACTATCCTGTTGCTGTATCACAGGGCAGTGGAAGACCGTTCCTGCAAGACAAGAGGCAGGTGCTGAGCTTCGGTGCATTGGTCAATCAGATGCCTAAGCCCTAAGTCTTTCTTCTGCACTACAACCTCTTGCGCAGTTGGTTTCTAAGGGTCTCTCCCCACATATTTCATGGGCCTGGAGAGTTTAGTATGCAATGAAGTACCTAGAAGCTGTGTGTTGCAGCCAACTGTGATCCTCTGTGCTAACTACATCCACTGTGGTGGTGACCTTGGTAATGCCAATACATATGTTAGAACATAGACTGAATCACACATTAGGTCTTTTCCCACATTATTGCTTTTCTGAAATATGGTTTGTTTGCTATCTAGTAGGTAGGCTGTGGGGTTTTTTTTCATTCATGTAAACAGCTTTTATGTATATGAAATATGTAAGTCTCAAGTGTAATGGGACAGGAGAAGAGAAAGGAGAGGTGAATAAGGAAGATGGGACACGAGTTAAAATGTTCTGCTTAACCTTCTTCCTCCTACTGAAAAAATGCCAGTGCTTTCTTTTCTCTAACTGTGTCATTTGCTTCTTTATACATGGAGAGGCATTGTGTTAAAGCCATTATGAAATATTATAGGTGGTGATGGCAAGGAAGCAGCATAACTGTAGCTTCCAAAGAACCTCTTTTTTTGTAGCCGCCAGGTTGATGCTGAATTGAAGTGCCTTCAGAATGGAAGTATTATTTCTTCCTTACCTTCATAACTTTCCTTTTCTTCTAATGCCACATTAGCACATAAAACAGAGAAAAGAAAATAGGATTGTCATTTTTCTTTTAAACCTCGTCTTTGCAGCTGGTAATGCCATTGGGAATCACGACGTGCAAAGTATTCCACAAGTCAAAACTAGATCTTGAAGTCAGATCTGTAGTTCTAGACTGGCTGTCTTGGCACTGGCTGGTATAGTTGGACCTCTCTGCAAATACAGACCCTGAATTCTCTTCCAAAACTAATCCAGATCTAGTTCTGAGCACTTTGAAGTACCTCGCACCACAAATTTCCTGTTCAACATGTTGACGTTTACTTAGAACTGCAGAGGGTTTATCTGCCTCCACTCCCCTTCCAAAATATGCCTGAAATAGATACTTTTAAGCCGACTGGTATTATATTATAAGGGAAAATTCTTCGTTGCTTGCAGCAAGGATGACGGCAGATGATCTCACAGTCTCCCATACCCGATTTCTCTTCGGGGAGAGTATTAGATAGGTACAGCATATCTGCAACTACCACTGATTCTAGATGTAACTGAGGGTGCGCTGAATGGTGAAGATGCCTGATTATTGGCACCTCTAACCTAGACTGCCCCTAGCAAATGAACTGTTAACTTCATGGTGTGTTCCTACATATATTGGCCAGCATAATAGCTACAGGTGATAAGTCTTCTATAGTTCTCCCTATAGTGTAAGCCACTGTAGTATCTGTTCAGTTGCTGCCATGTCTGACTGTTGTAAATCAGAGCGAGCTAGCAAACACAGAGGTGGTGCCACTAGCCCATCAGGCAGTAAAAGGAGAAATTAAGGAAAATGAATGTACTGAAAAGGAGAGAAAGGATGTACATGCCTGAACCTTCAGAAGGAAAGCTTTGGGGGATATCTCTTAACCTCAGTTAGCAATAGTGACCTGTGGTAAGAAGCTGAGATGTCAAAGGAGGTACTGGAAAAAGCTGGTAAAGGTGAAAGAAGTAAAAATCAAACTGTATTTGTGGAAAGAAAAAAAAAAAAAATTCTGAACATATGTAGTCAATTGGCAGACCTACTAGGACTATATATACCCCTTTATTAAAATCAGTAACTACTTTTAAAAAGCAGCCAGTTTGATCCCCATACTGCAAGGTGCTAGGTATGATCCTGAGGGCCTTATACCTGGCTGGCTTTTCCTCCAGAAAGCAGGAAAATTGGTTTAGGTGTTAACTCTGTAAGAAGCTTAAAAGAAAATAGGGAAAAATCAGCAGGTCTCTTAAAAAGAGATTAATGTTCTGTAATTTTATATAAATTGATGCTGCTTCAAACCACATTAGCGAAAAATTTGGCTCCTTGACACTTGTCTTTCAAGCTTCAAAAATTGAGTACTTAATCTGAAAAACATTGAGTAGAAGGAGAATGGAAGCTCACCACGACTTTTGGAGCATGACTGTGCCATAACACTCACTTTGAAATCCCTGAGTCTGTATTTCAGCAAAGAATCTGACCCACAGACATATCCCCTTCCTGAGAAACATGTTCTGTCTCTCATATCACCCAAGCAAGAGAAAATCTACAAATAGCACTGAGCTGGCTGTTCTACTGGTAGTGCCAGAGACAGGACAGAATCCAGCTCATTCCTCCGTGCTTGCTGTTTCATTAGTAAAGATAAGATTTACAAAAACAGTAGAACAGATAAACTGAGTAAGAATTCCTTCTTATAAACTCAGATTTCTGACTTGCTTTTTAAGGTGTTCTAGCAAACTCTGTTTTCAAAGAGTTCAGAGGAGATGATGTCAAAACATCCCATGTTTATTGTATTGCTCAGGTGGTGTTGAGAAGGTAAGGCCAGTGTTTTCTACAGCATTGTCATGAGCAAAGAGGAATTTTAGCATCATAACTGAGTGTCTCAGCGAGGTTGATTTAAGAGGGTATGAAAACTGACTTGCAGCTGATACAAGTATCCAAGATGGAAAATAGCCTTTCATTTATATTCAAAATGTGTAAGGTCCAGTTCTGGAATCCATACTGAGACAGAAATACTTGGACAGTGAAAAGGAGATTAACTGTAAGGAACACAAAGGTCTCCTTGTTGCAGACTTCTGTATATTGACCCATTCCTGACTCTGAGCAAAGCTGCATCATTGCCAGGGGTTTGGTTTTCTCATTTGCGTGCTCTGAAACAATTCAAGGCTTTTGCCCAGTGTCATGCTAAATTAGGTCAGAGATTGAATCAGAACTCTGGGTCATGACTATGCGTGCCTAAAAGCTGAATCCAAATATGAACTTTCCATCCAGGGACCAACACTAGGAGAGTTTAATTAATCTAATGTCACAAAGTGAACTTCACAGTGCAACAGTTCAAGGGTGTATTTCTTCAACAGCACAGCAAATGCTCTTTACCTTGGCCTTGTGTCCAGCTTGGAAATATCTCAGGAGCCAACAGATCTCATCTAACATGACTCAGAAATGTGAGCAGTTCTTTCCACATCAGGTATCATCTCTTTGTATACATCAGTGCATAAGCTATGCTGGCACTGCCACGTTCCTGAGTTTTAATTGCTGCTGTAGCCTTGCTCCTCTCTAAAAGGAGACTTTTAAAGTTTTGCCTTTTCTAAATGACCAACATAAGCATTTGAATTTCATTCGCTTTCAAATTCAGCACCACCACTTGACCCTTTAAAGTACAGACACTGAAGCAGTGTTTAATCTAAATGCCATTTCTAAGCAAACACCCACGGAGTTATTAGACATTTGCTCAATACAGTACATCCAACTTACATTAAAAGGACCAAGCTGAGACCCATCTGCTTTTTAAACATTATTTGGCTCAGTCCCCAAAACCAAGAGCAATAATAAAATTTTTTTAAAATAGTGGTTTGTGATGATCTTGTAAAATCTCTTAACAGACAATGTTAATTTATCTCTCTAGCAGTACTTGGCATGACGCAAAACTGTTCCTAATGTGGCTGCCTCACTAAGAGAATGTGTTTTTTACAAGTACTTTAAAGTACATGTAGTAATGCGGAGAGGATTATGGCGGCTTCTGCGGAATTGGATTTGCCCTACTAATGGAAGGGAAAGCTCTGCTCAAAGCTTCATTGGGGTATAATTGGGAAACAGTGTGGCTTTCTGCAGAGGAGAGGGGATGGGACGGGACCTTACACACAACCTGAATAAAACTTCAAAAATAGCCAGTGTTTTTTTTAAAGCAAAGAAAAACTTCAACAGCTTCAGAAGTAAAACAGCCTTGTGACATTTTCTTGTTATCCAAAGTTGTTTTGAAAATACCTGTGTGACAATGTTGCATTTTTAACATTATCAGCTGGGTTTTCATTTTAAAAAAGGTCACTGTTAGCTTTAATTTTGGATTAGAAAAACAAAAGTTTTTATCAAAAGTATCTTGCAAAAGCTCCTCAAAACCCCAACTCTATTTAAAGCTTTATGTTTTGTTTTTCACCTAGGAAGCAATGAACTCTACTGAACAGTCCTGAGGAAAATGCTTGAAAAGTGTATGTGTTTAGGTATAAAGAGTAGAGCTGAATTAAAGTAATTTAGTACCTATTTCTTTGTTAAGGAAAACAAAACTGCGCTACTACAAAACAGTACATTTTACTTGTACAATGAAATGTTATTCCCTTTGGAGCTAATGATGATTTTGCTTTTACTGCAGTGAATCCAGTATTTCAGCTATGCTCTTTACTAGAGGTGACAGCCCTGTGACAGGGATGTGCAACAACTTTTCAGAAGCAAAAGAAAGGTCTGTTAATTTTCACAAAATATATTCTTCTTTAATATTTTTCCATTTTGGATGAACCTTCAGAACTAATTCAAACTCAGCCAACATAGGAAAGATCAATTGGCCTATGTCACTGAAATGCATCCAAGTTACAAGATATCAAAAGTAAAGGAGACACTTTAATTGCAGGCCATGCAACAGGTTCTACCTAACGGATCTATATGTACAAACGCATACAAATTGGTGTTTATCCCTCAGGGAAGGTATTCTCTGAGCAATCCCAGCACACAGCTCCAACAGCTTACTCGGTAAGCTCAAGTGTGGATTTCTCAGCCAGTTGATGTAAGGCCAAGGGACCAGCAGCTATTGAATCATTTACTACAAGAAATGTGATTTGGTGTGCACTTTCAGCTGAAAGGACAGAGAAATTGGTTCATTGGATGGAGCTAAGCCCCAACCCCAAGATTTTGACACTCGGTCACTGCTGTAACTTTCAAATCAAACTTCCTTCCCTCCATTTCCCCAGTGTAAACACAGGATGATCCATTTGTTCTTACTGACGCACAGCTGCCAGAGCAGGTTCAGTGACTTGCAGCCTTTGTGTTTGCTTGTGGCAAGTGTGCTTCTACTTAAGTCTTAGTACTTAATTTATAACAATATTGTCCCACCTGCTTATGAAATAAATGAAGCCAGAGATGAGAGGGAGGTGGACAGTCTGCTGTTTACTTTGTGTTGTTCTGTGCTCTGAACCATCACCCTTCCAAGCAGGTAACTTCTAGTCTTTTCTGGACTTGGATAGTTGTCCTTGTCAGGTACCTGCCATTAGTTATTTTCTTTCAAAGGAATAATGAGGATATAGTTTTGGATGTTTTGCCTCAAAAAAAAGTAGTGTAAAAATCCACAAAACTCTTTCAAAAGATGCTATAAAGATTAAAGCTAACCATTTTCATCTGGAAGCTTTTAATTATACAGGACTGTTCTAGAAAAAAAGTCTACCAATAATGTTCAACAGATTGTGTACCGAGGGCTTCAGGAATCCTAGACCATGAAAATCAACCTTCATTTCCTTGCTAATGACAACAACATCTTGTTGACGTCAATGAGTAGGCCAAATTCTTCACTCAGTCAGAATCATGCTATTGGCTTTTTGTGCTCTGTCATCACTTCTCTGCTTGGCCTGTTCTTGAGACAATTTATTCTTACTTGTTCTTTCAAATCAGTATTTCCCTTTCACACCACTGTCAGACAGGTTAACATAGCAAACATGTTTCCATTTGGGTGCTATAAGGCTTTTCACTCAAAGATTAAAATGTGCTCTAGGAGTATTCGTTGATTAAATCTGGAAGCACCACGATCAAGTCAGTGAGTAGCACATAGAAATCATTTCACTCTGGATATCTGTTTGATTATAGCAATACTATGTAATGCTTTAGGAGAGACAGTAAAGAAATTGTGAGCTCACTTGAAGCCACATGGGAATTGCATTGCAAACATTGCATTTATTAAAGGAACACCCGTCGACAGATTAGACAGCAGGTAGTGAGGCTGTTTCCCTATCAGGTACTGTGCACAACCACAATGGCAAACACCCATGTTTGTGGTTTGATACCCTCATGGAGCGCTCAGAGGAAGACAAGCTGTCTGTCTTCCAAATAAGCCTGTATAATCCAAGGAAAGCAGCCATTCCAGGCTCCTCTCCAAACTCTTCACAGAAAAGTTGGTAGGAATTGCTTTTCTAGTGACTCCTCATTGCAATACCAGTTACAACTTTTCTTCTGGTTTTAGTCTGAAAAACTAGAAGAAAATGAAGAAGCAATAGCTGATCAAGGAGCTAGTAAATAGCATGCTTCTGATAATTTTTTGTTTTAATGAGTATTGTTGTTTTCATTATGAAAACAAAGTATGTATCAGGAATTTTAAGGATTGAGATAATGGATATTAAACTGACTTTTTTGTCAGCCATAAATTAAAAAGTTCTACTGCTTTTTATAACTGGCAGTTTGTCATACTTTACGCAGGACATCAGAAAGGCCATACTTGCTCAGAGTATAGGTCCATCTGGCTCAGTATCCTGTCCCTGGGCAGTGGCCAAGAAAGGATGCCTAGGGGTGAGTATAAGAACAAGGAAAATCAATAGTGATTCTTCCTCAGAATACATCTCCAGCCTTCAGTTACCAGTGACTCGGGAACTTCCCGTCTTACTGTTTTAGTGCATTTTCTAAGACTAACAGAGTCCTATTTGGTATTCAGGAGGAAGAAAAGTGTATTTGGCTTGGGTGGCTTTGTAGATCCTGAGATGTGTCTGTTGTCAGTGATGCCCATGGATTGCTCAAAGGAGAAAAGCTGTTTGGGTTCCCTAGCTAGCCTGTGTAACTCAAGGACAGCAGCAGTTCCCATCCATTCTCCATCTTGTCACTTCCCACAGTTTACAAGTATCTCTTCCTGGTCAAATATGAGTTGCTCCTCTGTTCAGATACAGGATACAGGGTCAGTTTTCTCCCATTCTTCCCTCACCACCCCTCAGTTCTCCTCTGTTTCTTAATCTCTCATCAGGCAAAGATGGACCATTTCTCCTTTTTACACACCTCCGGGTGCAACAAGGGCACACAAGGCTGGCTGCCCTTATAGTATTTCCAGCAAGAACAGGAGCAGGACCCCCAGGAACATCTACACAGGACTGCTGATCTCCCCAAGGCTGAAAGACCAAAGCTGGGAACCTCAACTGCCTGTGAAATTAGTCCAAGGAAAAGTATCTGTGTGTTTATGAGTAGACCTCCCAGTACAGTGTTCCTGTAAAGCCCTTGACTGCATAAGGTCTATGCAGGAGGTCTGAGCCAGCTTGATCCAGGTCACTACGGGAATGATCCAGCAAGATGAGAGGCAATCAAAACCTTATAGTGCAGATGAGAAAAGTAAACACCCAATCAAATAGGAAGTAACTCATCTGTAAGACATATCCTGTTGTGTATTTTAAAATTAACAGCTATTTTTTCTGTTTCCATAGAAACAGAGATGACTTAACAACAATTTGCTGTACAGTCGGCAGACTAGTGAAGCTCTGAATGCAGACCCCTAAACAAACTGAGACTTGCAGGTGCATGTTGTTTGACTTTTAAAGTGAAATCGAAAAGTTGGTACAGCTTACAGATAGAGCAAAGGGACACATAATTTGAGTGGGAGAATGCATCTACCAGCTGTGGTGCTAATAGGTTGTTAGAATGGGAATAATTTATTACAGAGCTTTCCCTGTTAGTGCCTTGTTGTGGGCATAATTAAAGGGGTATAATACATATCAGTGGGGGCCCGAGAACAATCTGCTATGTGGCTCATGTTTGACCCAAATTGCTACAATGCTCTTCATTGTGTCAGCAGGACACAGGCATGTAGGCACTTTGAAAATGAAGCTGCCACTCCGAGGAGGGACTTACAGGTATACTCATGCAAAAGCAATGTGTAGGCAGTCCCTGTGTTGAATCTTGCCTTCTCCACACAGCTGACTGCCCACAAATGAGTACACCCATGATGGATATGGATGCTATCGATAGACATCTGCTAAGAACTGGACTGAGATCCTCCAGCCTCTTCATATCAGTTGCTGAACAGATGGTGAGCCATCATCATTGTTATTTCATATTCCAGACTCATGGAGAGGGGCTGTGAGCTGGCAATTTCTTTTTCTCAGCTTGGGACCAACAGATCTTTAGAAGTCACAACATTATTATTATTATGCTGTTAACCTCTAGGGAACCACTAAGATTGGGGTGCCTCATACTAAGTATGTACTCAGGATAGAGGCTAGTAAGAATTCCTTGTCCCAAACAGTTTATGTATGGGCCTAATTTTGGCATAAACGTGTGAGCTATACTTAAACAAGGGGCATCATTTGGGTGTGATCAAGTGGATGGAAAGTTACTGTCCCTGCTCCCAGCTTCTAGCAATAACTGTTCATCATACGCTCCTAATTTCTGTAGTGACCTGCTGAAAGTGACTTACCTGTACTCATTTTGTCATGTTGGAACAGAGTATGTGTGTGCATGCAGCTGACGACTGTGTTTGTTGCTGTTTCAGGCATGGTAACTTTTTAAGCCGCTTTAGTGTGATATCAGCTGAATGCTTGACAATACCATTCATGTCAGATGAGTACAAAAGGCAATAAAAAAAAATCTTGGTGAACGATTTATAGTGTCAAACCCGAGCTGAGAAGCTAAAACTACAACCATTGTCTCTGTTAGACAGCAAGGTAACAGAAGCTGCAAACCATTCTTATATAATGAAGCAATTATGTTTTCTCAGTCTCACAAGTTTTTGAAAACACAGCTTTCTCAGGCTTTCCACTGATAACACTTTGAGGCTCTTCAGGGAAAGTATGATAAATAAGCAGTCACTATTGCAAGTGTTGTTTTGATCACTAAATTTTCCTGCAGAAATATCTTACATTTTATATCTGTGCTGATACACTCATGCCAATAGCTCAAGTAGCTGTCACTGAGGGAAGATCCCTGATAGAATCGGAAACTAACCCAAAAAAAGCCATTGTATCCATGGGGGGAAGCAAGAAGCCTGGGTTAACTTTCATGGTTAGAAAGAGAACTAAGTAATGATGCTGTCATAGAGTTTCTCCAAACCATTTTTTATCCTAAACTTCCTGAAATATTAAATTACAAGAGCTGCAGTAGCAGGCTCCCCAGACAAAACTGTGCCATATGTACAAATTAAAAATAAGTTATAAATGGCTCTGTACAGGAAAAATTTAATTCTTCCCATCAAAGACCGAGGAGAACATGTCTCTTGCAGCTTATAGAGATACTCAAGAAGAGAGGGCTACCCTTTGTCCTTCTAAAGCAATAACAAGTAATATTTGTGGCCAAATTATGCGTTACTCTTTGCAAAGCAAGAAAGGGAACTAGGACTTCTTAAACTAGTACTGTGGAAAAATAATGATCTTTAAATCCAGATTCCAGGTACAAATGTGGGTTGGGGGTTTGAGATCCAGACACGAAATTGCATGTGTTGAAATTTGGCAGCTCAAGCCCACTTCTATGATAATAGCAGGGGGCTGAAGGACTCAGCCCACTCTCAGAATGCACTGGGCCTTCAAACCCCAGGAACTGCCAGGAGTGTGTGCAGAGTGCCCATGCACTGTGTGCATCAGCACCCATTTAGGTATGCAAATGCTTATTTCTGAGAGCATGTTCTTCTGATCTTAATGCACTCAGGGGAGGAGAATGTGATCAGTGTGTTATGTGAGTAGTGCTCCGCTGTGTCCAAAACTCAAAACCTTTGGGGCCAAATTCAGAGGTATGTCAAGCACCTGCAGCTCCCCTCCACATTCTCTAGAAACTGCAGGAGTCTGCTGGAGGGTCAGCATTTGGTTCTCTCATAACAACAATTATGCACAAGTGCCTGGGAGAAATAAAACCTGTGGCAGTTTGTCATTGTTCCAGGCAGGCAAAAGGACAAAAACACTGACTCCCAAATGAAATTGCTGGCAGGATTTCCTAAGATAAAGAACAGCCTGCTACCTGGGCAAAATACCTATATACATAGTTTTGTTCTTGTGGGTTAAGAATTCGGAGTTCTTTAATGACCACAGTTAGTAAGGACTTCCTCTGAACATATTTTGAATGGTAATAACTGTAGTAACTATAATAACTATCAACAAAGTACCCCAAACACCTAGCTGAACTCCTGCTATAGAAATGACTCAGGGGTATAAGGGATGATTCAGAAGGTGAAATATTACTTCACGTAGCATGTGGGCATTCTAAGGTTTCCATCCAAGGATCAACCTTGTTTAGTTTATGAGATCTGACGAGATCAGAGCCCTTGCTAGTAGACTGTAATGCAAAGCACTGCACTAATTCATGGATGTCAGATCTGCCACCTCAGATAAAATACACTGGTAATATTCGAATTTCATATTGAGCCCTCAGCCTTTTTGGTGGGTACAATTTAAATAGGCAAAGAGAGAATAAATCCAGGTGACATATTGAAAATGCTGCTGAAAATAGCCTAGGAAAAGCAATGTTAGTACTATGTGAAAGTCTATTAAATTAATCAGACTTGCACGTGTATCATACCTAATTGCAAAGCACCTCATACACGTTGGTTAAGCCTAAATAACCAGCGTTCCTGTGATATAGAAGTGTAGCATCTCTTTCTCTGTTTTAAAGAGCTATGTCACACTTCCAAGGAAGAGATCATACGCTTAGAAAGCAGCAGAGGAGAGGCTGTGATCCTGGAGTCTTGGTGACCTTTGTGCCTTCGGAAAAGGTTAGGACTCCTTTGTTACTCCTATTCCCCAAGTGGGGGAAACGGAAAAGTCCCTAGCAGAACAGCTCCACAGCAAGACCCAGGCTGCACCCAAGCAGTTGAAGTGTGACTTTTATACACTCTAGCCATGTCCCATGACCACCACAGAGAACGGTGCAGGCACAGACAAGCTGGGAAATTCCCTTTACCTGAGAAGAGAAGGAGCCAGGCACCACTGGGATCCTGTTTGCACATTGCTGCAGACTCCAGCTATGTGCCCGTTACATAGTTTAGGGGGTTTACAAGTATCACCTTGCAGTGTAAACCCCCTGGTGGGCTATGGTTCTTCCCTGCCTATGAGTGCGTCCCTGAAATAAATGACATATCTCTGATGGCTGGATGAGGAGTCTGGCAGGTAGCTGGGGTAGGTTGGCTGCTTCTGCCAAAGAGCTTGCGGTGGGGCTGCCGCATGACATCTTTCAGACACTATAATCTGGCCACCATCATATTAGGGAATATCCATACACAAGTAGACTCTTAATCTTACCAAAAAACCAAAAAAATTGTCATGAGGTACAAGGACATAATTTAATTATTAGGGCTGTGCAAATAAGGCTCTTGGGACTTAAAAGAACATTGTTGAAGACCTGTACAAGCAGCTAGCTTTTTCAGCTAGGAAGGTGCTTGAAGTCAGCTGAGCCCAATTCCTGGCTAAGATCTTTGAGTAGGGCCCTGACTGAGAGGGAAGTGTAGGAATATGTGAATGGCATATCAGAGTGCAGTTTCTCATCAGATACTGATTTAGCTGCCAGCTAGGGAAGGGATTGTTCTTCCTCCAGCCCCTGTGGTCCTATGGCTTTCTTTATACCAGCTCTGGCATTTATCTGGCCACAGAGAAATTAAATTCAGGTAGCAAAGCTGGCAGAGGCCCCAGCTCCATAGAAGAGGAGGAACAGATTTTCACCAGCTCAGCTTTGGGATCTGGTTTGCAGTAGCAACAGGCAAGTGGTACAGCAGAGCTGGGGAAGATCTGGGAAAGGAATGGAGTGGGTCCAGCTCTGAGCTGTGGCCAGTTATGAGATAGGCTGTGATTTCAGGTCCTGACTGCATTAAGTCCCCTTGGAACTATTTCTTTATTTTGCCTTTGGAATTTTTTTCTCTATTTCTTTCTCTAATCAAAAATATTTTATTTGATTCAAATTTGTAAACCCTTTGCTGTAACAGAAGCGATTGTCAGGTCCTGTGAATAACTACTGCCTTACCTGCAAAGGTCTTTTACTTCCCCTAGCAATCCTCTGGTTAGAGAGCTGTGCTGGAAATATGCTCTGGAAATCTATTTTCAGGAGATTAAAGTCTTTGATGGAAACATACAGCTCTTGAATGAATGTTCTTTTGTTATGCTGAGATTGCCTGCAGAAAGTCTTCAACTACCACTGTGTTTGTAGGGTAGGAACAATTTAATTGCAATAATAACAATGTGATTCTCAAAGAATAAATCATCTCTCCAGCAAGCTATGCATTAAGTGTAAATCACTGTTGCAGTGACATCTCGAAACAATGATTTATCATAGAAGAAGTCGGTTAGCATGGGCTATGAAGCCTAGTGACCCAGCAGCTGGAACACGCTGGGAATAGTTTTCTTGTTATATTTCCTACTCTGACCTTTTCCTGGGGGTGGGGGAGAAACGGTGCTGTGGAAACTGAGATTTTTTTGTGTGCAAAATGGCCTTTTCTGAATGAGCTGGGTAATTCTTGGGGAAAGGGGAGAGCTTAATTAAGTAACTATCATGCGTGACTGGGAATGGGACTTGAGTTATCTTACTGATAGACTGCCAGCTTGAAGCAGCAGTCACTGCAGCTCCATCTTCTGAGACCTGTGGGGTGGTTTTGGCGAAGTGAGTCTGAACCTCTTGAATCAGCATAATGACAAGCTGGGTAAAGAAAAAGGAGCCTTCACAGCTGGAGGGGAGTATGGAAAGTATGGAAGTATGGAAATGTTCACCCACCTCGTAGGTGCTCTGTGGGCAAGTGAAATGAGGCATTCATTTACTTTTTTTTTTTTAATTGGATATGTAACTAAAACAAATAATACAAACTGCACTTGAATGCAGTTGTAACATACGTTTCTGGAAAGAGTTATTAACTTTTGGAAAGTGTAAGTAAAAGCTGTACAAATCAGGAAAGATTTTGTTATGTAGTTTGGTGTAGTTATACAGTTGGTTTCTTATTAAGGAAAATCTTGCCTTCTACATAAGCCTACCATTTTCTTCTTGTCTACCGTGGAAAATAGTTCTGACATGAATTATGTCATTAATAAACTGACTGCTCAGTTTAAAATGACTAGTTTAACTAGCAATTCTTGCTTTCTTTTCCACAAATTGAATAAGTAGTCCTCTTGAGGAAAATCATGGAGGGCGTAAGGACTGGGGTTTTTTTTTGGGGGGGGTGTGGGGGGGGTGGTGACTATTCTTCTAGTATGATTCTTGATCTCCAGGTGGTTTGTCAGCGCTCTGAACTTCAGAGGGGGCGGAGTTGATGGGACATGGTGATCCAAGTGTAATTCTGTTCTGGTTTGGTTGATCATGGAATTTAGGGATTTGTCCTGGGTCTGGATTCACTTGGATGAATTAATTTAAAAAGTACTGTGTCTTTGCAAACATATACCAAGAATTTCATTTTCTAGAACACCGATAAGTGAACGGAGAATGAAGCCAAACTAATTCACATCTTCATTCAGGCAAATACCCAGGTAATATATTTGAGCAAATGACTTAACACTAAACTAAGCATGTATCTAGGGACTAATAATCATAGATTCTCCTTTTAGTCTGCCAAGTGCATGTAGCACTATGTATACACTCTGAATAACCAACAGGGACTTGTATTATATGTACTGAAATAAAATAGAGTTGCAATCATGCTGCTTCCATCAGCTGCTGCAGCTGCAGCTTATTTACATAAAAGGAGGAAATGTTTTAAAGCTATTTCCTTTCCTAGTGGCACCAAGTGGACCAACTCTCTCTAAAACACTGAAATAGATTAGCCAGTTCAAATGAACTGAAGCAGACCTGAAATTCTGTATTTGGATTCACATCTAACCCTGACCTCAGGCCTGTCTTGATTAAGCAAGTCAGTGTAAATTCATTGACTTACACTGACTTGGAGAGGAGCAGAGTTGAGCATTGAACTAATGCAGAACGGATCTTGGTGTTTTCTTCCTTTACAGCGACGAGCAGATTTTTCTGGTAGCTCCAAGTACTACTATGCCATGACTTTAACCTGGTGGGGATCAGACAGCAAAATGCAAAGAGAAGGCATTCACAAGTGCTCTTGCCTTGCCTTACCTTTGGGAGACCAGTGTTCCAAGTCCCTGCCCTGCCACTGATTCACAGTGTCACCCTGAGCCAGGCCACTTAAGTCCATAGCCAGCCACAGAAGTACTTGGGCTGTCATCTCCTGCTGACTCAAGGGTGATGGGCAGAGCCTTCTTGGGTCAGTGAGATGCTGATGGGGGCTGGGGTGGGAGAGACCAGCTCTGGCCATGGGAACTGGAGCTTCTTAAGGCAATATGTTCCAAGCCTGGCTCTCCAGCTCCACTTAGGGACCACAGGTACCTCCTCCCTCACCAGCTTTTGGCCCCATGCAGCAGGGTACCAGTGCCATGAAGGTGTGCTAGGGCTGCCAGGCCAAATGCGATTACTGGCACTGACACCATCAGAGGGGCAGGATCTCCCTGCACAGGGAAGGGGCACACAGCTCAGCTGCTGCAGTGCAGAGGCCCTTGACTCCCTGTGCCGTGGTTTCTTGGGGGCCCTTGGAATGGGGATAGCAACACTGTCTGCCCTCACAGAGAAGTTGTGAGGATAAGGGAATTAAAGGTCACAAGTGCAGAGGCTAAGTTAATCGGTGACAGAAAACTGCCTGAGACAGATATGAAAATATAGCTTCCCTTTCTCTCATCTCCCCTAATTACACAAAGCATTTGGAAGATCTTTATTATTCTCTGTATTACACTGGAATGTAATCTATGATGTTTATCAGTAGAAAGTGACAGAAAAGCCACCACAGCAACAGGTTGCTGAAGGAAAGATTGATTTCTTTTTTTTTCCTTGTGTTATGTTTTCCATTATTTTGCAAGAAATACAAAGACTTTCTCACATTTACTCTTGCTGATTTCTTTCTATGTTGAATTCAATGCTTCTTTATTCAGATATTAGTTTGTTAGACATACTTCAGCTAAGCAGAAGGCCAGAAACATATCAGGTTAACTTACTGCCCTAAAGATATTCATCCTCATGAACCATGATGCTGATACACATGCTAAAGCAAAGATGGAGTCTGCCACTGTGCAGCAGGGACTTCTGCCTCCCCAGTCTTTTGGAAGATGAGACATCTAAAACTCCAACTCAAATGTTGAGAAAATCGGGAAGTGAATGATTACCCCTAACAAAAAGATGAACATACAGACCCTTGTAAATAAAGATGTGCGGTCAAGCAGCTGCTTCACGCATGTACAGTACGACCCTAGGACCATAACTAAGCCTCTGTCTGCTTGGGGGTTAGCTGAAAAAAGCCTTCTGCATAATAGCTACCATTATTTTTAAACATTTATTTTGTGATAGCACTCCAAAGTCAAGCAGGTCAAGCCATGTTGTCTGAGGCACTGCACAAATATGCTGCAGGGAGCTGATAGTCTAAGAGGTGAGACTTTTAAGGTGGCTAAGACTGAGAGGCAGGCAGATCAGAGAGATGCAGCAATATAACAGCAGCAGTGATTAATGCCATGGCTGTATTCAAAGTGATGCTCTCTGCTCTTTCATCTCATAAGAAATGCTAGAGCTGAGTGAAGTCTCGTGTGGCTAGCCTTTTCTTCCTCAGGCGTTGTGTGGTCACTCATTTTCTGTGCATCTCATTTAGGGGAGTTTATGCCCACAGCATAATCCAACCCCTTTATTCAGATACCTTCTTACTTCATTGTCTGAATCAGAAGTTGACCCAGAGGCAGGCATTTGACATGGAAATCTTAAATCTGCTCCATGGAAAATTTTTCCAAGTTGGAGGCCACTGAACATATGGCCTTACAAAGGGGAAATAGTCAGGACACATCATTATAAACAGTGCTTATTTCCTCAGCAATAAGACACTGTGTGCACAGTGCCTTCTAGTCTTTTTTTCATGATTCTTCTCCTGCATGTGTTACAGTTCACCTCTGGCAATGCATGTGGAAATGAAACAATTTTTCTGTTACACTTAAAAGAGAAAAGAAAACAAAAATGTTAGAAGCAAAGTTTGTGCTTTCTTTTTCTTATACTTTGTAAAGACCCTATTTCTAATAAAACAAGGTGTTCTTCACTGACAAATCTTCCACTTCCAGTATTTGGCTAAGCTCTGTTACTGTTAGCTGGGGTACTTGTTCTGTCACCATTTGACTTGGCCAGCTGTTAGTATTGCCTCTCAATCACACTGGTTTAGTCTCATTTCATTTTGTGATTATTTCTTGCTGCTCTGTGCTCTTGTTTTGATAATTCAAAAGGAAGTATTTCCATCAAGTGTCGAAGTGTGACCAAATACTGTTTTAGCATTTTTTAATTGTTTGGGGGGTTTTTTGCAATTCAAATTTCATTCTCCTCTTTTGCAAGATCATAGGTCAAGATATGCAATGGCCCAGATTCATTCCCATTTACTTCATTAGGAGTGTGCCTGCTAACTGAATATGGGTCTTCTTTACCTATTGCATTTCTTCCTGCCTTATTTTTTTTTTCCCATGCACACTCTTCCATCCTCTCAATTTCTCACATCTCTAATCAATTCTGATTGATTTCTCTGTTTTATGACCACTCCTGGTATAGCCCCTGTGACCCAACAGCAGTTACAGGATTTGGGACCAAATAAGCCTAGATGAAAGCACTTCACCCAACACAGCTTTATTTTGTCACACCTGCGCTGGTAGCTTGAGAGGGACCTAAAAACACTAAACTGAATCCAGACTGAAAGGCCTGCCAGTTCTGTGATTCTTAAAGCTCAGCTGCCTGGGAAGATTTTAGCAGTTGCCCTCAAGTTCTCAGAAAGACTTCGGCTGGCTGAGCACCTAAAATTCAGCGCAGAAACTATTTGTGCAGCCCTTAGTCTATGTGCCAGCCTCCTTGAGGAGGGATGTGTCAGACCTTTGCAGAGCATGAAGCCTCTTCAGTCCGTCAGAGTGGCACAAAAGTGGCACCTGGTCCCTCCCACAGAGACAAGGGAGGTGGAGAATGAGCTCTCAGATTTAATCTGGGCCAGCAGCTTTAATGGAAATCAATGTTGATTAAAGAAAACTCACTCCTGTTTAGGATGAAGCAAATGCTGGTTAAGTTGCAGGATTAATCACTTCAGGGGCAGACTGGCATTTCCCATTCTCTCTTGCTCATGGCTAGAAACCACCTACATGTTTATAACTTCCAGCTCCCTCCTGCTGCGTGATGGCACGAAGGTGCAGATTTGTCAGTCTCTGGAGACCAACCATATGAAACTGTTTTCTTTGCTCAGTCATTTGCAGAGGGCGTAGGGAGCAGAGCTGCGTGACTGACTTGTGCCTGGGAAAGCCAGCTGGTATTGCGATAGCTGCTTTAACAATTAGGAAAGAGTGCTATTACTGCTGTCTCTTGGGGAGTAATCCATCAGAGAGAGTAAATATCTTTTCACTCAGCGCAAATGACCATCTCCGTGTGCACGGAGCCAGGAATACCTTCCTAGCGCACTGCAAAGGAAGTCGGGGCCTGTGGGAGAAGCTACAACAAACCATAAATATTGATTCTCCTGAGGAGCGTGAGGGTGGAAGGGAGAGAAATCAAAGCCTCAGAAAGGGCTTTCCCCTTCCCTTCTGACAGATTAGGGTATGCTAATCTTGATTACAGCATTAGTGTAAAATCCCTGTGTCCAGAAACCCTTCAAGTAGCAGTTCTGGCCCTGTTTTCCTCTTGCTCACTTCATCCCCTTGGGCTCAGGTTAAATGTTATGCTCTTCATGCCACTGGCAAAGAGAGCTGGTCTCAGTAGGGGTGAGAGGCAGGGAAGAGGGTAGGGCAGAAGCCAACTTCCCTGAGTCAGGAATCAATTCACCCTTCTACCACCTGCGAGCAGCAATGCCCAATTGGGCAAGTTTGGTGTCCATGAAGGAAAAAGAGCAGCTGGCAGCTGTGAGGGGTGGAGAAGAGCCCTGTGAGGAAAGATTTGTCACTATCTGCTGACAAGTGGTGGAAAATAACAGGCAGGCCTTTTCAGGCATAGTGAAGTTTGGGGCATTTTGTCACCTAATGAAGGGAAATAGCCACATTGAGAAAGCTTCAGCCTGAGGTTACCCTGTAAGGGACCCTAAAAAAAAAGGAGAAAGGAAAGGAGATTGTTTAGTGTGTTGGGTTGGGGGGGGGGTGGGTGGTGGTGTTTGTAATGGCCTTTTTTTAATTATAAAATCTGTGTTAAGAGTAACATGGACTCTTCCTTATGAGATTCAGATAGATACCTAAGTGGATCTGAGGCAGTGGACAGGCACTTGGACCAGAGCAAGTGGCTGTGATGGCTTTGAGCAGGTAGCCACAGCTGCTAGGTAGCAAGCACTGGAGGTGCTGTTGGGCCTGAGGGATGGGGCTGGGGCTAGGATGGCTGGGCCTGAGCAGACAGCCCTAGGCAGAGGTGTCCCATTTTAAGAAATAAGCACTACATTGCTTCTCTGGTGAGCCTAAAGGAAGGCATCCCTGGGGTAGAACAGCAGTCAGGACTGGCGGAAACTAGAGGAAAAAGCAAGTGAAGCATAGAGAGGCAGTTAATGCAAAAACGTGTCTCATAAGAGCACCTTCACTGCAGGAGAACTAGCATTAAGAGGGCTGTCTGCTGTCTTCTGTCCTTCTTTCCCACTGCCTCCCCCAGCACAGCGGCCTGTTTTAGACCCTCGGTCTCGGCTTACTGATCTGTAAGGACTCATTACCTGGACAGCAAGCTGAAATGATGCTGCTCTCCTGTAGAGGGCGAAGAGTAACACCGTTCAAATGAAGTCCTTGAACCCTATCCCCATTAGAGCCTGCAAGGAAGGCTTCAGATGCAGATTCAGGTGTGTTCACGGAACAAACTTTTCGCCATCCTGCAAAGATTGTAGGTTAATCAATGTAGCCTAAAACCAGACCATCCTACAGCTGCTTTCCATGCTGCTGTTTTTTTGCCAGGAGCTATTACAAACTCTGTGGCCCCAGATGCTTGTTTGTGCCTAGATTCCGTAGGAGTGGTGGTGAGCCACAGGCATCCAAGAGCCCCCACACATTAGGCTTCATGTCAACCTTCAGCCAGTTCTAGTCAGTCTCTGATTTAAGGCGCAAGATTTTTTTTGGCTATTCCTAGTTCAAGTTATATTCAACCTTTAAGTGCCCTTTTCCAAGTTACGTATTTCTTTGGACGTTTTTCTACCAGCCCAAACACAAAAGGTCTTGCAACCTGGACAGAAGTGTCAAGATGTTTTCTGGATGTCTCACTTGCAGCCTCTTCTGTCTTATAGTGAAGGCAACTTTCCCCTTCATGCTACCTACAACAGATGGATAAATTAGACTTGCTTTTGCCCGTTTGCTGCCAGGAGTACAGAGGCTGCAAGATGTCATGCACTTGATATTAACTGAATTATCAAACCAGCTTTCTGTGCCGTGTAAACTGATATGCTAAGGAAGGGTGTGCCCAGTAGTCAAGCATTTTCTAGATTACTCTTCCATTTACTAAAAGCAAGGAATTGCTCAAAAAAAAGCGCCAGATTTCGTCTTGCTGTGTAAGATGTGCATTCCAACAGCTGCAGGTTTCTCAGTAGGCTTTTTGGAGTTATTCAGCAAAAGGGCAGGCAAAATCTGGGCCAGGAGATTTTCTTGGCAGATTTTCAATATCCATTAATAACAGCTCAATCACTTGCAGGGTGGAGGAGCAGATGAGATGGAGGGGTAAAGGTAGAAGCGCTGAGCTGCTGGAAGGAGTGCTGACCTTTGCTGTGCTGTGATGGCTGAGAGAGGGGAGAGGAGTCAAATTTCCAGACTGGCAAGACAACAGCACCAATATGTGGCACAAAGCACTGAGCAACTGCTGGAGAGGGACACTGTTTTGTGGTATGCATTTCTGTGCCAGCGGCAGATGATGGGTGCCTCGACCATGGGATCAAGACCTGTGGCCTGTGTCCGACCCCAGGGATGACAGCAGGGAGCTGCCCCAGGGACCACTCCCTTGCCCGGGATTGCTGCCTCCTCACTGCTCTGGCTTCTCGCTCCAGCTTAGTGTGGGCCAAGAGGATTGTCTGCATCGTTTTTATGTTCACTTTTCTGCTTCTGAGAGAAACAGGGCACTTGGGCATTTGCTCCTCTCACCACCTCCAGCATGTGCCCAGCTGGGGGTGGGTCACTGGTTACCTATGCCAGGAGCCAGCAGCATGTTACTGCTCAGGGGAGCTGCTGCATGGTCCTTAGTAGAGGTTTCCTGGCCCATTAACAACACAGAGATATGTCTGGGAATGGCATGGAGAGAAGCTCTCGTGTATCCCCGTGTCTCTTTGCACAACAGGCATGCGCTGGGGCCAACCTGCTGGCTTGCAGCACCCACTCCATTCAGCCAACTGCTCTAGCCCAGTGCTCACCAGCCACTCTCATGCCAGGAGCACTGCCACACAGAGTCCTGAAGTCTGTGCTTCACTCTTGCACTAGTGTTTGTATTGGCAGAGGAACCTGGGAAGACTTTTTGATGCCAGAGTGCATGTGTGCACTCTGGATGCCACTCCAGACCCTCCTTGGCTGACTCCTTTTCTCTTCCAGTGGGTCAGGAAGCCTCCCCTCTGCAGTTGGCGGGGCTGGAGCCTATGTGCCTGCATTTGATCCCTCGCTACCCCCCCTTGCTATGTGCTGTTGGCAGGGGCTAGGAGGATGTTTTCCTAATTTTGCAGCACCAAAGTGCTAGGAGCAGATGGGCTAAGCCGGTTGCTGAGCCTGCTTCCTCCCCTCGCAGTGTATTTGGTGCAGAGAATGGGGTGCTGGCAGCTTGGTCTCTTGCTGAGCTTCTGTTGGGGCCAGTCCCCAGCAAAGGGTTGATGCTTGCTGCAGATCTGCAGCCAAGTTTGCAGGGTGGGCTCAGCCCCGTGGCTCACACTGAGCTGTAGTGTGAGAGGGGGCAGAGTTACACAAACCTGGTTCTGGCTCCTGGGACATGGGCAGGGCCTGGGGTACGTTGTGCGCTCTCCATGTGCTTGGCTTGCTGGTCAGCAGTGGTGAAGACTTTGCATATCCCTCAAGAGCTAAGGCTGTTGTGCCCAAATGGAGGGAGCAGGGTGAGAAGCTGTGCAGGAGCAGCTATATCACAGGATGCCAGGATGTCCCAGTCAAGATCACTGGAGGAATGGCACTAAATCCACATTTATCCCATGCCTTTCTCTCTTTCACATGCAGCCTGTGAAAGAGCTTCCCTTGCTGTTGTGTTTGCTTCCTCACAGCTGCACAGTGCTGTCACAGCACAGAACATGTATGGCAGATAATGATTTTTCACAAGAATAAGCACTGCCCCTGAAAAAAACCAAATCTTTACAATTTATAAGGTAACAGAAATAGGTACTCAGGATTAGCTTCCATGAGACAAACTTTCTGCCTTGCTTGACTCACACTAGCATAAAGCAGGAGAGCAGGAGTTAAATCAATAGGATTTAACAGTGTAGATATTTAAGCCCTCTCTGGCTACTTCTTTCTTAACCAGGGAAGGCTGGAGGAAAAACTAGCAGAAAAATCGATTTGTTAGGGTGAGACTCCTCCTTTCTCACCCACACCACTGCCCACCCACAGAGGATATAGGCATACACCAGCCATGCTACAGTAGCTCAGGTGAGCGAGCAGAATTGTGAGGTTCCCTGAGGTGATCTCACATGGACAAAATTGCTCTCAAGGGTAGGCTGAGCCTTTTTACTGACAAGGTGAGGAGCCTAGTGATATTAGTGTTCACCATAAATACCTCAGTTGAATGTCCTAGATGGGATAAATCCACACGGAGGACCTTACACCAAGCATGTGTCCTCTAAAGCATCTTTCCCCAGCAGTCTTTTCCATGGTGGGTCCTGCCCACAGCCAGCCCTGTTCACAACACTTATCTGGCCCTGCAGCATTGACACCGGCTGCTATTTAGGGAGCATGGCCTCCAGCCTGTAGAAGCCCTCCCTGGGCACTGTACCAGCATTCCTGGTAGGCCAGCATGGAGGCAGGGGGTAAAATGAGCACAGAGCTGTTATTCACCTAATCACACAGTATTAGAGCTAAGGTGCACTTGTTGAAGCTTGTAGGGGATGGGTTTCATAGATAAATAATGTGTACCTCTAGACAGCATGGAGTGAGCTGCTGCAGATTTGTAACTTGTAGCATCCCTAAGCAACAGCTGTGCATCCTGATGGACCAAGCAGGGAGGAGGCTGCAGAAAGCGACCAGGCTCAGGTATCTAAGACAGGATGGAGGGTCTGGATGCCCATTAGGGTATCTTTTTTATTCTTATGGTTGTTCAATGAACAAGAGAAATAAAACACATTTTTGTGGTTCAACAGCTAGTCTAGATGATATTATATTTCATGAGTGTCAGATTCAGGCAGTTTGTTAAAACTGGAGATGATAGATTTACGGCCCAGAAGGGATTACTACTACAGCATGCAGCAGACCAGACTTCCCTCCCTTGTTTCAGCATTTGTTTGCCCTCTGCTACACTATTGGTGTTCCCCCCTCTAGGGATGAGGCCTTCAGGCACAACCCTAACAGAAGCAGAGATGAACAGTAGCCCAAAGGCTACCACTTTGTGCCAGACTTGGCCGTAGCCACTGTGATGACAGTAGTCCCAGGGTGCTGTTCCCTTACTCCTCTGATGCTTCTGGATGAGAGAGCTGCCTCGGCACCTTCCATTCTCTCCATGTCTGTGGGCCAGGACAGGAAAACAAATATTTGAAGGTTTGAGAGGAAAATGAGGACAGGGACAGAGATCTTCACTGTTCTTTTGAGGAAGACCTGGCTCACAAGTTTGACATCTAGCACCAAGGATTTTTCTAGAGTGCCAAACTAGGATCAGAGCATCATTCCTCTAGCCCACTTCGAACACACTTTCTTCCTTCTTGAACAGAATTTGGTTTTCCTCACTTTCCCTGGAAAAATGTGCGTCTTGGTATCTCATCTCCCATTGACACAGCCCTTTCCCAGGCTTCTCTGCTCTACTTCGCACTCAAATTGCTGTCACTTTTTAATTGCAGTCCTAGTACTTGACACAGTTCTTGTCCAGTGGGGTGAAATGAGGCATCAGGTGGTAGCTATGGTCTCTTCCATGGTGAAGTGCACATGCTGTCACATATGTGTAGCTCCTTTGCAGGTTGCACAGCCCCTAATTGCCGTGTGTCTACTTTTTTTTAAGCAATGTTTCTGCCATAATTCTATGGGGTAAGAAACTGATTAAAATATACCAAACTATATAATCTTTAGTACTTTGAAAAATCCCTGCAGTCAGTGGGTGGCTGTGGGGGAGGGAGTGATTGATGCAAAATGTCCCCTCTCCCCAGGAGATCTTTCTCCCCCACACCCATAATCCTACTACTTCGTACTTATGTAATGTTGTCATCTCATATAGCGCATATGCAATTGATTTGTCACCAGAAGAAAGCTCACCCAGAAGTTGGAACAAGAGACTGAGAGTCGAGGGGTCCTGACTTCTGGTGCACAGTGGGCTCTTGTCTTTGGTTTTCCTCTCTGCAAAAGAGATCCTACTGATTTTTGCCTTGTGCACTCAGCTGATGTGAAATGAAGTTTATGTTGATAGAAATGTTTTGAGATCCTTTGATGGAACATTAATTTATTAATGGAATCTTCCCTAATTATCAAATTTCTTTCAATTAACTAATAAAACTCCCTTGCGAGGGTGCAGTATGCTGTCCAGCAAGCAAAATAAAACCCGCAAACCTCAGGCAGCTCTCCTACGTGTGCAGAGAGAGACAGTGCTGGGTGGCAGGACCAGAGCTCTGCTGGTGCTGCATGTTGCCAGACTGTGCTGGGGCCTAGTAGCCTGCAGCACATGGGATGGGCTTGTAAAGGGTGGGTAATTTTAGGGAGAAGGAATTATGCAATAAGGACAAAACAGGTCCAAGCTGAGGGGAAACACTGAGTGGTGCTTAACGTGTATGAGCACGTTGCATGTCTGTTATTTTAGGTGGTCAAGAAAACCAATCCATCCATCCCCTAAAACACAGGACAATGCTGGGACACCGCTCTTGGGCTCCGTCAGCAGCCTTGTGGAGCATGGGGGACCACAGCCCCAAACTGAACTGGGGAGAGTTTTATTCAGCCCCCCAAAACAGCATAGGTGTTCCTGTAATCTTGGCTCAGGGGAGCTAAGGGAGCTGATCAGCCCAAACACATTTATAAAAAGTTTTGCATCTATGTAGCAGCAATGGGAGTGTTGAATTACTCCAGTGCCACATGGCTGGGTTATGACCAGATAAGGAGAGGCTGTTATCCTGCTGGAGCGTGCAAGGGGCAGGAGGGGAGGGAGAGAGTGTGTGCAGCGTCACTGTGCAACAAGTCAGGACTGGGAAGGTGGAATTAATTTTTGCCTGCTGTACAGTTTCAGTGTAACACCACTGAATTAATCTCTTGAGCTTTAATATTTAGCTCTTTGTATTTCTGTGTATTAAATCTGGAGAAGCAGTTCTTGAGGCAAGAGCAGGGGTTGTTTGTGTTCCTGCAGGGCCCAGGTTGGGTAGCTGTTGTATTCAGCTAGCAGCAACAAGTATCATTAGGTTTAACTGGTGATAAATATATAATTTCAACTAATGTGAGAAAGTTTACCAGATAAGGGTGTATTTGACTTGCTGGGAGCAACACAAGGAATGGAAATATTTCAAGAACCCTTAAAATGAGCAGGCGCTGCTGCTAGGCTAGGCTTATCTTCATGGTGTGGAAGAGGGATGTGCCTATGACACTTGAGCTCAGCCTTAGCACAGGGGCGGATGGGAGTCATTGGTCCCTGGCTCCCAAACCACTTCTGCTACTGCTCATCAAACTCACTTGTTAGCTTCCTAACTTCCTTCTTGAGTTGTTAGGGTTTCTTACTTTGAAATACATGCTATTCATCTGCCCTGTTAAGGTTAGCCCATCACTGTTAGAAACACATCTCTACAAATTTAGCCTGCTTTTTAGTAGAAATTCCTCTCCAGCAAGGCTGCCTGCGTCATTGGAGCCATCCCCCTTCCCAGTCCTGCATGCAAGGCATGCACTGCACATGGCCTTACAGCAGGACTGAAAGCTCCAACACACGATTTCAGTCTGTGACTATGTAGCAAGGGGGTCATATCATTGCAGCCAGTATGAGCTTTAGTGAGTCTGGTTTATTTCTGGGTTTAGGTTCATGAACAGCAGCCTTTTTTCTTCCTTTCTCTCCATCACCTGCAGAACCTTGGATCTGGTCTTTACTTACAAGACAGCATCTCTTCAAATTGCTTTTTTTGTCCCATAAAATATGAGTGCTCAGCTGGAACTTGCACTGGATAGAACATGAGGAATTTCTTTCTTGGCGTCATGGTTTAACCCCAGCTGGTAACTAAGCATCATGCAGCTGCTCACTCACTCACCCCCACCCAGTGGGATGGAGGAGAGAATCGGAGAAAAAAAAAAAGTAAAACTTGTGGGTTGAGATAAGAACAGTGTAAAAGAAAAGAAAGGAAGAAAATAATAATGATACTAATAACAATAATAAGATTACAATAATAATAATAATAACAATCATTTTAAAAATTGAATGTACAAAACAAGTGATGCACAATGCAATTGCTCACCACTTGCCAACCAATGCCCAGTTAGTTCCTGAGCAGCGATCCCCCCTCAGGCCAACTCCCCGCCAGTTTATATACTGGGCATGACCTCACATGGTATGGAATACCCCTTTGGCCACTTTGGGTCAGCTGCCCTGGCTGTGTCCCCTCCCAACTTCTTGTGCCCCTCCAGCCTTCTTGCTGGCTGGGCATCAGAAGCTGAAAAGTTTGTGACTTTAGTCTAAATATTACTTAGCAACAACTGAAAACATCAGTGTGTTATCAACATTCTTCTGGTACTGAATCCAAAACATAACACTATACCAGCTACTAGAAAGAAAATTAACTCTATTGCAGCTGAAACCAGGACACTTCGTTAATGTAGCATGCATGTTTTGTAAATTCTTTCTTTCTTTCCCCTAAAGCTTTACTCTCTAGTTAGATGTTGGATTGTGATGATATCAAATTTACAGATATACCTGGTAGAAGCAGTGAAGGCAAGAAAACATCAGATTAGGGGACAAAAGGAAAAAGGTAGAATAAAAAAAAAGAAAAAAGAAAGATGTATAATGCAACTGTGAAAACCACACTATTCCTTTGAGCCATTGAGTTATATTGGTCTGACTGGGACTTTTGCTCTTTGCTAGGTCCCACTAAGCACTTTCCATGGACCTTTGGGAACTAGCACAAGTTGGAGGAAACAACTTCCAGCACTGGCTTCACAGGGAGAATCCAGAGATGGTTACACCTTGCTGCCTTGCTGGCCACTATCCTGTACTTCTGAAAGGCAGCAAAACAAAATTAGATCTAATTAAAGAGGACAGAGTGTAGCTTCTGGGTCAGGTACATTTTGATTAGCCTGTCTCTTTGGCTAGCACATCTGAGCAGCCAAGGTTAACAGACGTGCTTTCACTGACAGCTCCTTGGTTGGGCTTGCAGGACCTGCTCTCCAGGGACAGTGCTGGCACCTGGGTCACCTGTGGTGCTGGGCCCAATTTGCTGGTCTTCAGAGTACAGCAAGAGCTTATATTTCCAGCCCAGCATTTGCTGATTGTAGGTTAGCTAAGGCTATTTGACCATCATGTACAAACTGATTGTAATGTTGTTCCTTTAGGGCTATCAGTGTATCTATACTCTTGTGCAGTGTGTGTATTGTGCGGACGCATTCACACCTCTTATGTCTCCAGTCCTACTCCAGCTGAACTGTCTTAAATATTCTGTGAGCTATACATTCTTCCTCCACTTTCCAGATCCATAAATTCAAAGTACAGCTGTGCTAACATGAAATATTTGACTAAAGAGTAACTTCAAAAACAGGATTCAGTACTGAAACACAGCTACATCATGGGTTTGGATTTAAAAGCACAGCACTTGCATTTTTTTGCATGAGTTCCGTTATCCTGAGTAGCAGAAACCAGCTGTTTTCAAAAGCTTCCTGCTAACATTGAGTGAAAATCATGTCCTCCTAACATTTCAAACATTTCTACCCAAAAATACAGCAATCTTTTGATTTTTAGATTAGAAATGGAGACATTGTTTAGAAAATTGGATTTGTAGCAGGCTACCTTCTAAAATCCAAAGACTTTCCACATATTTATTAAACTGTATTATAACCAAAATGTCCCAAGCCATCACACACTAAAATGGCAGTCATTGGTCAGTCACAGTCATTTTCCCTCACCAGTGGAGAACACCCAGCCCAGAGAGATCACTGGCTGTCTGGACTTCTCCAACATATGTGACTTTCTGCTCTTCTTCATTAGCAGATATCAACAGCAATCAGCATGTCATTTTCGTGGCTTGCACACCAAAGGAGCCAGAAGGCTCTTACCTAATAAAAAGTAACATTTTGTTCACTTCAACCTAATAGTCAGAGATATGTCCTTAAATTGGACTCAAAATATGCAGAGCTGCAAGGAAGAAACCACAGGCAACCACTCGGTTGCTACTGCAGTCATGGTTTTAGACCTTGTAGCTTACCTACTTCTGAGCTGTGGGACCCACAAGTTGTGTCACGTGTTGGCGGAAATCCCGTCCAGGGACTGGGCAGTCCCACTCTCACAGCATGCACAGGTGGCAGCTCTCTGCTGAAATCATACTAAAGCAGTATTTTTAACATTACTTGAAAGAACTGCCAGCTCTTCTGCTGCTGAAAATGGGGCTATTTTTAGCAATTAGCTGTATTCAAATGTTCCTTTCATGATTTGCACAGGCAGAAAATGGCTTAGTAGATTACCAGAAAGGATCGGATGTTCCCCTGGATAAAAGCAGTGTTAACCATTTTTAACACAGATGGAAATGTTCACGCTTCACAGTACAAACTGACCCTGAGGCAGGGTCGGGAAGGGATATAATCTTGGGGCATCCTGTTAATATTTGTTTGCCCCCATTCTGAGAGGAACTTGACTATTCCTCTGTCTTGCCTAGTTCATGATAGCTCTTTGCATTACTATAGCTTCTTTCAGCTCACAGTCTATCTCAGATCTTCCCCTGAAACATCATGGAGGTGGACAAGATAGTCAGTGAGTGTGATCTGTTCCCATCTGGCAAACTCTTACTGTTGAATGTAGTCCTCAATAAAATCCATTTGAGCCTCCTGGCATGTGGCAGCCTATACCTTCCCATAAACTATATTGTGTTGTTAATAATAACCACTTAATATTCCCAGGATTCACAAAAATACACTTGAAGGGAGTTCCCAGGGGAGCACAGAGCTGCAGTACTGGCTCTAGTCTCAGATTAACACAGCAGACTTTGACATAAGGCTTGGGGCTGCAGTATGAGGGTTGCAGTGGCAGCCAGAGCCAGCTTTCTGCTTGCAGTAGTCAAAGCTTTCTGCTGTTCCTGTAGGCAAAAGACAAAGGAAGGGGCTGACAATAAGTGTCTGGCATTTTGCAGGTCAGGCTATTATTTCATTGGCCTTTCCAGAAGGTGCAAGTGTCTGTCTGTCTGCAGCAGCAGCAGAGCCTGCTGTAGCCTGTGCTGTGGGTTAGTCAGTGTGTGCTTTGGGGTCTGGGAGAGCATCTGCTGCTGTGAGGGTGGTGGCACAGAGCAGGGCCAAGGTGGCTGGCAGGCAGTTTCTGAACACATAGTCATCCCTTAGAGTCATGTTATATGTGGCACTTCACTAAAATTAACACTGGTTTCTTAAACAGGTCTGGCATCAGCCATCAGGCTGTCATGGGGTGGCAGGAGATTGCTGTGATCTAGCTATTACGTAGACTGTCATGTAACATGAGCAGTGCCTCAGATGGCCCTGATTCTGCAAATATTTGAATCACTATTGAGCAAAAAGCATATGCTTACGCTTTAAGTCTGCAGTCAAGGAGTTTAAGCAGACGCAAAAAATTAAACAAGTGTTCAACAGATTTGTTATAATTTTAAGTCCTCCATTTACTTCAGAGGGCCTGGCATTCAGTATTACAAAGCAATTTTAATGCCCCTTGCTTGACCTGTAAAGCTGGGGAAAAATGCAAAACATCGATTGCATGCAGTTGGCAGGTTTCCCTGACTTCTGGATAGGAGTGAGCAACAGGCCTGCCAGCTTCAGTGTTTCTTTGAATGGAACATGCGGATGCTGGAGGTAATGGGTGCTGGAGGCAGCTTTCCCATCACTCAGAGCCCCTCAGGAAGGACTGGGTGGAAAAAGCTTCTTTCAGATGTAAAATCACCTATGCAATCGGATAGCAGAGCTACACAAAGACAAATCCTTTCCTATGTATGGCAGGGAAGGGAGGCACGGTCTGCCTTTTCTTTCTCTTGACAAGCATCTCTGTGAGTTGAGATTTCCTCTGCAAGCCAATATGGAAACTTTAATGCCTGACATTAAATATTCCTTTTTAAAGATCTACTCAGCTGAAAAAAAAGTCAATTAGAGCCTCTTGCAAAGGAAAGAAAAAAGTGTATTAGCTAAAGCAGTGACATTTCTTTTTGATAGAAAGCTGGTGTTTCCAAGAGTCTGAGATAAAAGCTAATAGGCAGTAGTCAAAGAACACAGGAACCAGTCCTTATGCAATATCTCTCCCGTCTGTTCTGCACAAATCCACATGATCTTTACCATTAAGCAATGGAATTTAGCTTCATCCCACACAAAAAATCTCTTGGAGTACATGAGAAGAATTGTGTCAGGCCACAAACTTTCTGTCTGGGGTCACAGGCACATTTCCCCACAGTCGAGCTACATTTAAATGTGGAGGGGTTTTGGCCTACCGTAAAACTAGTCATCAGCCATAAATGTAGATCTCAGAGCTTGAGGAGACCGCAGAGCTTGAGGAGGTACTAGAGCCTGAGCCTCAAACTCAAATTTGTCTCTAAGATGTGGGGAAAGTGTCACTCTGCAGCCCAGCTCTGGACCTTAGGTTGTCCTTCATCCTTCTCTCTTTTCTCTATGTTCCTATTCTGTTCATTTTTTTCTTCCTCCTAGTTCTCCTCTTACTTATCTGCTGATATTTTTTTCTGTAGCATCTTATTTTTTCACTATTTCATATTGCCAATATTAGAACGCCTATTTCTAAAAGTCAGAGGTGACAATTTCTTACTCCAAAAAGTATTGCATCTAACATAGGAGGAATGCTGTATTAGAACTGAGTTTTCTGGACAAAATTCACTTGATGGAGAAATAGAATCTTTTGTTTTGGTGCCAGCAGCGATGTTTTGATTACACTTGTTACGTGCAGACAGATAAAGCCCAGAGCACAGCATCCACAGGTTGTGCATCATGGATTGGGGTCAGGTTCACAAAGTGAAGCCACTTCTTGAACTAAGTGGGCTCCATACTCCACTTGGAGGCAAAGAAATGTTTGCAGTGTGACCTGCTGCCCTGTTGGTGGGGGAAGAGCTCTGGCACCAGCTGCCCTCCTATCTCACATACAGTAAGCAGAGACCTGGGGTGGAGGGATAATCACCAGCATCCTTAACCCCTTCAAGCCTGGCAGCCACCTCTTTTTCAGTCACAGGCATGGTATTGGCACTTGTCTTTTCCAGTCAGACCTCTGCTGCTGCCCAGCAAATCAGGCCTTGAAAAATTGTTTTGTTGGCTTAGTGCAGCAGTGTGCCCAAAACAAGCAGCTTCTCCCAGGGCTGTGACTTGTTATGAAACTTGTGTGTGTATGTTCTTCACTTTGCATGCATAAAGAGGAAGCAAAAGAGGGTAAAGTCTTGTAACTGTGCACCACTCACTGTGACTTGAAGTGGGGGTATTGGTGAAGCCAAACTTTTGGTGGGAAAGGATGAGAACAAAGATCCAGGCTCTAACATACCTAGCCCGGAGACAGAAACAACAGAGAGCCATTCATCCACACCCAGCAGAAAAGCAAGACTGATCAGCTGTGAGGAACCAGAGAGAAATGCTCTGCCAGAGTCTTTCCTTGGCAATGCATCCACTGCACTTGTGCAGGGCCTGGGGGACGGCTGGCTGCAGAGCCTTACAGCATGTCTTGTCCTCCAGGATCTCTGCCCACACTCTGACTGCTGGGGAGGGGGAGGCAGATATGTGCATGCTGATAGCTACTTTGAACAAGCAAACACCAAGAGGTTTATTCCTTTGGCTGCTTGGCTCATCCCAGTGCGTGTTACACAGAGCCTCAGTGTCCTGTGCCGTCAAGACTGTATTACAAAATATTTTCAGTGCGGAGTCTACCCTGTGAACTTGATCCAGCCAGCAGGATACACTGCCCCCCCGTGAGCAGTACCATGTTTTTTCTCCTTGTGGAGCAGGTGCGGAAATCCGAGCCCAGAAAAAGCAGGAGCCAGGCAAGGGCTCAGGACCACTTCTCTGTGCTGTCAACTGTGAGCAGAGTGGGGTGACACCATGGTTTTTGAGGTTGCCTGATAAGGGACAACCCCTAACTCATGAGTTTGTAGAGCAGGACTGTGTCTGTCCCACTCAGTAAGCATGTGAGCAGCCAGAGCGCTGTCATGCCTGGCATTAAGGATTTCGGCAATACAGCCCTCAGGGAAAGGAAGACCTCAGCCCCCACTGCCTTCTGACTCAAAGCCTCTTGGAGCCATCACCAGGCTGCAGTCCTGGAGCCTCCCCTGCTCAGAAAGATGGGCTTAAATTCCTGATTATGGCCACAGCTGCAGGCTACAGTAGGAATTCCTGAGCCTCATAGGGTTGGTTTTCCTACTGTGAAGGTCAGAGGAGCTCAAAAGAGCAGAAACATACTTTCTCCAAGTGTGAGGATTTTTTGTAGCTTCTTAAAAGCAGAGATTTCTGCAGCTTGTAAAGCAAGCTAAAGAAGCTGCCTTCAATGGGCTTTCCTCCTCACCCTGTGAATGAGATACCCAAACAAGCATTTGGAAACCTCTGGAATTGTATCAGGCAGTCCAGTTCCTTCAGGCAACACTGCTCTGGTTGTGAGTTCAGGCAATTTCTGTTTTGAATGCCCAGTGGATTTTTTTTCTAATCTTTTTTAGAGGAAACACTGATTAACCTCAATCAAGAGTAAAGAATCTGATGCTTCATCCTCTGGCACTGCATGTTCCTTGATTGAGAAGAGACAAGCTGGTGTTTGTGTCTTTCCTCCGTGAAGAAGAAAAGCTTGAGTGGGATTTGAAACCCGATGTGAAGACATGTTTTGCTGAGAAAAGTCACTGGAAGTCAGAAAGCCATCCAGAACAGCTGAGGCTACCAGGGAGGGAACTGAAGGGAAATGGTTGTGATTTCAGCCTCCCTTCAGAAAGCAGCCACGATGTCACCTTTCCGGGTGTGTGTTCTGGTTTTAGCTATAAAAAAGGATGGGATGAAGCACTTTGCACAAATCTTTATCAGATTCCACTACCATGCATATTCTGAGATTGAAAACAGAGGCATCTGTGCTTGCATTCACTGAACTTGCTGGACATTTTGTCATGTACTTTTAGTGTGAAAAGGATGTCACACTGGTTCCCTTTCTTAAACACTGATCTTAGAAAATGATAAACAGCCTCAAATTCCATTAAGCTCAATGCATGTGCTCAGCTACTGGCAGGATTTGGTCCCTATGCCTGTAAGTAGTTTATGACTCTTTATCCTTGGTGACATGTCAAATGCCATGTTACCCCATTGGTTCTTCACCAGGAACACAAGAATTACTGCTCCTTTAAAGAAAATGTGGAAATTACTACTTTTTTGCATATGCTGCTAACAGGCTTCATAACAGTCACAGATTGGGGTAAGTGGAAAGGGACCACTGCTGGCCTCTGCTCAAATCAAGTCCAGCAAGAGCAGGTTGCTCAGGGCCTCATCCAGCTGAGTTTTGAGTATCTCCAAGGATGGAGATCCCACAGCCTCCCTGGGCACCTGCTCCAGTGCTTCATCACACTCATGATAATCCTTTTTTCCTGCTATCAGAGTCATAATCTCTTGTGTTTCAAATTGTCTCTATTGCCTTTAATCCTTCTGCTGTACACGTCTCTGAAGGGTCTGGCTCTGTCTTCTCTAAACACTCCCAATTAACAGAATTTCGGTCACAGAGGAAAAAAAGATGGGCAGAGTTGCAGAACGCATATCCAGACTGAGACTTCCGATATTACAACTCCAAGGGAATTAGTCTGAGCTACTGGTTCAGATGACCTTTGAGTGAGGAACAAAGACGTACAAAAATCATGTTTGATCTGAGAGTCAAACATCGTTCAGAGCCTTGCACAGATCAAGGAATTCAGACCAGATCTGTCACTAAGAAGAGCCAAAGGGAAACTCCTCTCCAAACAAGTTTCCAAATAAATTGTCCGATTTTCTTTTGAAAAAGCCTGTGAGTGCCCCAACGCTTTGTGGTGGTCACATCTGAGATGGCCCTTTGTCCTTCCAGGTGGATTTGATATGTGACGTTAAGTGCTGATCCCCTCAGGAATACATATCCCCTTAAAACTGGTTGGTATAATGAGTCAAAGCCAAAGACAGTAAAAGGCTGCAATTCTGTCGATGTGTTCAGACTTCAAGGTCAGCCCGGAAGCTGTCTCACTGCATTGGTCACCTGATGGCAACGACAGCAATGTGGGATCACAAAAGTAACATCTGTGAAAGAGGAAACCTTAAAGAACTGTGAGAGGTCTCTTGGGAACTGTATTCTCAAGTATCTGAAGAGCTATAGTAAGTCTCTTCTCCTCTTGAAGCTCACGCTTGGGTGATAGTGTCACCTGGATGGATAACTGTGTAATACAAAGTTATGAAGAAAATATGTGTTGGGTGTCAGGCTTAAGAATCCAACAAGACATGTTAAGTATATGTTTAATTCTAGACAGGCATATAAAACCCTTGCACATGAGTGAATTCAGAAACATTGCTGAATCAGGACTAGGGAGGGCAAAAAGCTTTGCTAGCTCATCTTTTTTTTTAAATCAGTGGCATTTGAAAACTAGAGGATACATCAGTCTAAAGGTCATCATTTTCCTCATAGCAGCTAAAAAAGTGCATGCCCCTACCAGACAGGCACTGGAGAAAAATTCAGTGCCTGTTTCAGCAGCAGGGCTACAGTTCATCGTCCTGTTTCAGTAATGATACCACAGCAGCATCAGTATTGCCAGGAGAACTGCTGATTTATAAAAATGGCATTGGCTGCTTCACCATGGCATCACCATCACCCTCCCTCACTTGATTTCTCTGCCCCCATCTGCCAGGTGCTGCAGACTGGCTGTGACAAGGACAACTGACACCAAACTTCCTCAGAGCAGCTCCGGGCTCAGTTTGCTTACCCAGCTTATGCAGGTAGGAGTAACTGTGTGGGACTGCTTTGTACCAGGGTCCTCCCTGGCCAGGATGCTCTGACCTCCGAGGTGTCAGGCAGCCAAAATAGAGATGCAGTATGAAAGCTACAACCGTATGAAAGCTGCTGTAAACCAATGTGCTGCTATGCATCTTTTTTTTTTCTTTTTTTTTTTTTTTACTTTGTCCTGAGAAGCACACGCTGTCATATAGTGGCCTATTTTGATTCCTGGGGATGTGAATAGAAATATGACGCATGAAAACTAATTAAGGCTAGTTGCAGAATGATTAAACTAAACAGTATTTTCCTTTGGGAGAACCATGAGCGTTTCATGTCCTAGATAATTGATTTCCACATGCTTTCCCTTGGCTAAGAGATACAAGTTCCTTGCTACATGTTCCCTGCCGGTTTTGGTCACTGAATTCTTGATGTTAGAGAAGGAGATAATGAAAGTTATGATATCGCATTTACTCCCACAGATTCTCGGTTCAGTGGGGGGTCTGAGCATTTCTTCCCATCAGCAGTAATGATAATGGGTCTCACTTAATGAGCAGCCACTGAGATAAGCAAGCACATGACAACAAATTAGCAACTACACAGGCAACCCTGGAAAGAGGAAGACCATAGGACTCCAGGATCTCTCCCAGAAGTCATTGATTTGTCAGTCCTATAATGAAACAGGGGATTACCAGCCTTGGCATTGGTCCCTGCAACTAGCTGATTCTGTTAAAGAGACACTGTAAAGGAGGACCAAAAGCAGTTTGTGAAATGTAACTGTAGGCCGTGGCATCAGGCTGACACAGCAGAGGGAACCTGACCTGAGGAGGCTGAGAATAGCAATGAGGCCTCTGCCAAAGCTGACTCTGGGGCAGGTGGGAATAACTCCCTTATTCAGAGAGAGCAAAATCAGGGATAAGGCAAATTACCTGTTAACAAGACCCAGTGAACAAACTTGGAGCCTTCCACTTTGAGAAATGCCAAAGCCAGTTTCTCTGCAGCAGCAACAGCCACTGCCAGTGCGTCAAGGCAGGCAAGAGCTGCTCGTCCTCTGCATCACCCTCCATGGCACTGGACCATAGTCAGCGGTGTTGTGGGAAGTCAGGGCCAAATAAGCTCCCTGCAGGTAATTGAAAGTTGTCTGTATCCAAAATTAGCTGCCAGCAGCTGAACATGTGCTAAGCCTCATGAAGTGGGCTCAGCTCATTTGCAGAAGGGACATGTCCACTTCCCAGCACCAGTGGCACAGCCAGCTCTGGCTGCCCACAACCTCAGCGAAGAGGTGGATTGGTTCCCCTCTTACCCCTACCAAGAGGTCAGTGTGCCCAGGGATAAGATGTCTTGGTGGCAAAACTGGCCTTGTACTGTCTTCATGCAGCTTTTCTCTGGGTGAAGAGTGTACTTCAGTTTCCAGGGCTGCTTATCCTTTGTAAAGTTCACTTAGTAACTGCAAAGATTGCTGCAGCTTTACTGAAAACTAACATCTTCCTCTGAAATGTGTTGCCTCTGGCTGGACTGGTGTATTTATCAAGCAGTCACTTTCATCACTGCTTTCTTTAATTTATGCCATATATTATCAGTGTCCTGTATGCTTTGCCTCTCTGGTGTGCTTTATGGATAGTTTGTCTACAAACACAGTGCAAACAAAGTTAATCTGATTGTACCTGGTTTGCTCTAATCAGAGCAACACTGAAGCATGGGTACTCAGCGTTGACATTGTTCTCTGAGATCAGAGCAGATATCAGGACTCCTGGGTTCTGCTTCCAGCCTTCCCTCTCTGTGTGCGATCACTATAGAGTAAATTGTGTAAATGGGATCTCTAGAATTAGAACCCTGAATAAATCCAAGGCACCTAAGTTAGTGGCTGAATATTTTGCAGATTTGTGAGTACATCAGATGCCCTTAAAAAAGTTCATTTTTATTACGACAAAGAAACCAATTATCCTTTAAGCAATCCCAACAGTTAGTAGTTACAGAGAAAGACTAAGATTCCCTATCAGGAATACACAATTTAAAAGAAGACTGTCAAGATAAAATCCATACTTGGAGATTTATATCAACTTGGAGTTGTGTGATTGTAATAGTCAGAGCTGAGAAATACCTCAGAAAGGAAACTTGATTAGATAAATGGTCAGTGCTCCTTGTTGTGGCATTTTATACAAGCAGTTCACAGTTTTCTGAAACCAGCTGATTACAGAGGAGCTAGACTGGCTTTTTACCAAGTTATGACCCAGGCAGAAAAATTTAGCTCTTCTAAATGAGTGTAAGCAGTGCTGAGCTCTTAGCTAAACCCGGGGTCCTATAGACAGGAAGCATGTTGCAGATTTTTGGCAACCGAGGAAAAATAGCATACAAAGTTTCTGGGACCTGACGTGTCTGTGTCTGAAGGCAGCTGAGAACAAGAGCAAGCCTGTAAGGAGAGCGATGAGGACAGGTCTGTCCAGTGTAACAGGAAACCTTCTCATCGAGAAGCAAGGGAGATGAATTATGGGGTAGCGCAGCCTCCACTGTCACCGCTCATTTGTTGTACTTCATGAATTACTGGAATTAGTCATCTAAAGGGTGCTCAAAGACCTGGGCAGAACTGCAGAGCATCTGAACAAATGCGTGTCTGGCCTTTGCCTGACAAAAAGAGCCAGTGCGGGTACAAGCAAAGCAAAGTCGATCTTCAGGTGGGCTGGGAAAGCAAGGTCTCAACTGTTTGTGTACATCAAAATCAGATGCAATTTAGATTTTGGATAAATTATAGGGACTAGGTGGGTCAGTAACTTGACATGTTTCAATTCCATGTGCAGTTTCACTGCTTTTTAACAGAATGCAGGATGCTGTAAGAAATTGCCATTTCAAAGATGGATTTGTTTCAGAGGCAGGTGATACCTGTGGAAGGGGCCTGTAGATCTGTGCAGCCTCAATCTACCACAAAGCATGCACAAGACAGTGGAAATGTCATTTTCTTCTGTAGCCCGTTAGCGCAATGCTACTGAGAGTGTCATTGGCTACTCTAGCCCTTTTAGCCCTCTGGCTCTTCTTTTTTGCTTTTTTTTATTAACTTTCAAGAACCCTAACTGGGAGCCATATCCAGACTCTCTAGTTGGTATCTCGGGCTGCCCAATACATATTTTGGCAGCTGTGCTGGGCCAGAGGATACCCCAGACTGCTGGCACGGGTAGGGCAGGTGTCTGCCACCCCAGGGTTGTGGTCATCTGCCATGGGGCCGGAGTAGCATGGTGCTCTTAGTCAGGATTCACAGCTTGGTTTCAAGCCTAGCTGGAGACAAGATGTATTTGAGATTAGAACTTTTGATGGGGAAACTGCCAGCCTTAACTAAACTCCTTCTCCATAATGCTACAGCTTGGGACTGGCACATACAGATCTCAGAGCATGAACTTTCCAACTCTCTCTCCTGGTTCCTGCTCTTGAATGTTTCCAGTGTTGCAGCTGGTGCTTCATTCCTTTTGCAGCAAAGGTTTTTGCAAGTGGCATCCACAAAGGCAGGATGCTTAACAGCCACATGGGGGAAAGATGATGCTTGGGAACTTAGGTGGGGGAACAAGCTTCTGGGCAGCATCCACGCAAAAAAGTAGCAAGGTAGCCCAAGAAGGAGTTTGCCCTAATTTTTCATGAACTATGCCCAAAGCTGACCAAATGGCTGTGGGATTAGCCTGGGATTTGGGAGACCTGCAATTGGCTTTTTGCTTGGATGTGGTTTTTCACTCTTCTTGGCAGGTAGCAGAAATCAAGAGTGGACCAGAGCTGCCCATTCGGCAAGCGCTCATCCATCTCCAACTTACTGGACTGAGCGTTTCAAAGGAAGGCCCCACAGTGAGACTGAGGATCATCTTTTCCCCATGTTACGTCTCCTCATGACCATCATTAATTAGGTATGAGCTTAATCTCCAAAGCTCAATGTTTTACGTCACTTTTAACATTTGCAGTTAGGAGAACTCTTAAGTAATTTCTTTCAGCATTACTTTGCCACAACATCTGCCGTTGGCTGTAGACTCCAGTTTAATTAACCTGCCAAGAGAACAAATTTCCTTTTACCCTTTTTTAATTCCCCACTCCCTAATTTCATCAAATAGTCATTTGTGTCTCAGTTGCCACATGGGGACTGTAAAACAGGGATAATGGCACAGTCCTTCCTCTACGGGGCTAATGTCAGAGTGAATATCCTCAGACCCTGGCAAGCACCCAGGTACTAACTATGGCAAATACTGTGGTTGCACTCAGCTCTCTGCCACTGACTTCAGACTATGATCTTCCCCAGTCTCAGGATGCGTAAGTCACACCACTGTTATGTTACCACTGAATTTACTGAGAGAAGGCTGCTCAGTTAAGCTCCCAGTCAGTCTGAAATGCTGCTTCTCCTCTATCACCTCCTCCTTCCTTGCCTCTCCCCTCATCTATTTTCCCAGGCATCTGGAAAGCTGAAAAAAACAGGTTTACTTAAGGAAGCTTTCTAAAGAATGGAGGAAGCATCAGAGCTGCTTCCTAGAGAGCTCTGTGCTGGTCTGTAATGCCAAATTGCTCAGGAGGGCTGAGAAAGAAGTCAGCTCTGGGCACCAAAACTTCACCTCTGCCCTGTGGGAACTCTCTAAATTCAGCTTAAGATATTGCATATGTTAATTATGGTCCAGGAGAGAGGAGTCATGGGAGGTTTTTAAGCTATTCAAAACATTTTTAGAACCCCCAGACAGGAAGGTAAGCCCTCGGATTTATGCAGTGGAAAGAAAAGACAATATGACACTCAGCTACATGTGGGGTACATGATCTTGCATCCCTTTCCCATGGGTGTAGTCTCACTGATGTCAATTGGATGGTCACTTCCATAAGCAAGGAAATCACAGCCAAGCCGTAGCAGTTGTTGCCTGTAGCCTATTGCCTGGCAATAGGCCATACTGATTATGTGCAGCGGCATGAAAGAACTCGACCATCAATATAGACAGGATAACCTAGCACTGAATGGGTTTTTGTTACAAAACTCTCAAGCTATCCAATATCAAAGGCCAGATAATATAACATACCCCCAGCAACAAATCCAGACTTGAGCAGGGACAGTTCTGACTCCCCCACAGGCTGTAAAGCAATAATGTTCCCTATATACGTTGAACATTTTCTCACCCTTTATGAGATGCTGAGTGGGGTGGAAATCTTGTAGGAAGGCATCTCAAGCATGTGTCAGAAATGGAGCCCAAAGCAATGCAGTCTGGAAGATTTAGTGCTCAGGGTACTGTCAGCACAATGTGAGGGCAAGCATTTGGCCCTGTGACACTGGCGAGGTATCTTATGGCTTCCTGGTACCAGGAGTTTGACCCACTTCCCTCTGGCTTTCAGAGGAATCTAATGCAAAATGGCCCAGGAAGGAAAAGACAATTCTCTGTGGTGCCCTGAGGTCACAAGCCAAGCACCTGAATGCTTGGCATTGCCTTTCACATCACGAGATACTCGAAACTGTCAGAGCCGGGGTTTCTTGGGTTGCTCTTTTCTTCTTTGCTGTTTTTGGGGGTTTGCCTCTGGAGGTCAGAAATAGCTGGGAGCGTCCTAAAGGTAAGGGAGATCTCTATATAATCACATGACTCCAGAAAATGAGGCTTTAAGAAAAATGCCAAATATACTGACATTTATGATGAAGCCTGAAAATCAGACCATTTTATTAGATCCCCTTCCTCACCTACCCTCCTCTCTGCAGTGCAACGAGCTATGGGAGTCTGTGGTTGCACATCTCATATGGGTTTTTCCTGGCAAGCACCACACTGTAAGCACCAGCAGCCAATTTGGCATCTCAGCGTCAGTATTTGGAGATAAACAAAACTTACCTCTAAGGATTTTGGTTCTGTAACCGATGACTTCTGCTCTGGTAACAGAGAAGAAAACCAAACCATTGGTCTCACATGTCTGTGCAGCATTTGTCATCCAACAGGATCCCAAAAGTCAGCAGCCCGCTGAGGTGGGAATATTGTTAGAAAGGGATGTAGACAGCCTGCACGGGATCATAAAACCCTTCCCCTCTTTAACTACCCCTGCTCCTGCTGCAGCCTCTGGTAAAACCCAGCAGCCAAATACCGGGGCTCTTGAAATACCGGATTTACTTAAAGGGATGGCCCCCAGGAAACCGGCCTTGCGGATGCTGCCGCCAGAGCATTCTCTGTTTTGTAACAAAACTTTGCCCCCTCGGTGCTGTTTGTGTTACTGAGGGCCCGGCATGAGCACAAACTCACTGGTCCCCCCACTGCCCTGGGAAGGGGAAGGGGTGTGTTGTGATCCACATGTCACACTTGGGAGACAAAGATGCAGAGCGAGGCAGGTCTGTTGAGATCAATAGATTTAGGAAAGGGATTAACGTGATTTGGCAACTCTAACACCACAAATCAGGATGATGGTTTGCCGACAGAGGAGATTACATTGCAGTAAAAAGAATCGTAACAATGTCATTATTTTTGTGTAGACATTCATGTTTCAAAGCAAGAGTCAGGCTGGTTATAACCATACAAACTCCTGTACACATTCTCAAAGTAAGGCTGAAAAGGTAAAGCACCCAGAGCTTTGAGCTTGATCCTTTCAAGCAGTTTGAGCTCATTCATGCAGAGGAACCACCTACCCCTTTGAAAAAAAGAAAATCCACTAAACCCCATTTTGTATAGTATTAATTCAGTGGTTTGCATTCACAACCAAAAAAAATTAGGCTGAACTTCAAGCAGCCATTTGTTACTGTCATTTTCTTTGCTTGTTTTCACGCTTGCATGCCTGGGAATGTGTATGGTTCTGTAGACTACTTCATGATTTCTTACAGATCCCCTGTTGGTCTCTAGGCTGCAGGTTGTGGAGCAGCGCTTCGGTATTTAAACAGGGCTGCCTTTCTTTAGAAGTGAAAATGGCCCCAGCCGGAGGAAACACAAACAAGAAGCCATTTCTCTTTTGCTCAAACCCTATAAATAAATACCATATAAACAAAAGAGTATTTTCAGAGAAACTGGACGAATTCTTGGAAGAAAAATTCCCCTCAGGATGATGGCATGCAGGAAATCCCTGAGCCACAAAACTTGGGAAGCTGGGAAATATTTGGGAGAGCAAGTACTGCTTGCTTGACCTTTCTTATGTCAGCTCCTGGCTGACGTGTAATTTGCTTTTCCCTTGGAAAACCCTGGATGGAGGAGGGCGGCAGTAGGTTTGTCCCCACGGGTGAATGCAACTCCACGCTTCACCACTAGCCACCTTAAACTGGGCAAAGCCCCCGGCAGGCGTGCTGGGCAGCGCGGGGATCAACCACCTCCGGCCCCAGGTCAGATCATCTGGATGAGCTCTCCCGGGTCTTTCACTTCCCTCCAGCGTGAGACTAAATGCGCAGATCTGCCTCTGCACCGCTGGTGTCTGGTTCAAGAACTTCTGTAAGAAGCAATCAGAAATACCGAAGACTCGCCGTGCTGAGCACCTGTATCCGACTGCGTGTACGCAGCACCATCTAGTGCTTCACAGAGATTTGTTTTCCCTCCTTCCCCAAATCTGTAGTGATGTGTTCAGGGCACATCCTTTCATCCCCGGCACGCCGCTGGTCTGCAGGCTGTCGGAGGGCTCACCGTGAAGGCAAACGCTGCGTACGTTCATAGCAAGCGGGCGACAGACTGGGAGATGGAAAGTACAAGGTTGGAGGTGCGTCAACACCTCGGGCCATGCAGGTTTGCCGAGATGCCGGTGCGCAACTCCGACCGATGCCTGTGAGGTGTCTGAAGCCCACGGGGCTGAGCATCCTGCTTTAGCTGGACCTTAATTCCAGAGCCACTGTAAAACTAATGACAAATACGTAGAGAGGGTTTGGCGTAACTTCAGTGCCCTCCTCTTCCTCTCTCCAGCGAAGCCGCAGAACCAACGCAACGGCCTCTGCTGATCCGAGAGGCTATTGCCTCCTGCGAGAGAGAAAAAGCCAAGATTTAACTCCTCGAAGAGCTCTTTTTTTGCTGCCTTCAGCGCCCACGCTGTGGAGGAAACTCCCGCCTGGGGGTGAAACCATCCGGCCCACGTTTGGCCGAGGGGTAGCTGCTAAACACGGCTTCTCCCACCGCCTGGGCTGCCTGCCTTCGGCGGGCTCGGCCCCGGCTGGGGCGGCTACTTCAGGCACCGGCACCGGCGTGTCTGGACACGAAGTCCCCTCACACAGACAGACAGACAGACACACTGGCCCAGGAGGCGGCGTTAATGAAAACCCTTTCCTCGGCTCCAGGAGCTCATGGCCGTCCGTGCAGCTGTACGGGATGACCTGCCGGCCCCGCAGAGCTCAGGGCGAGGGCGCGGGCGATGGAACGGCGGGAGCGGCACCGGGAGAAGCCGGTTACCGTCCCGCACCCCCTGTTCTTTTACCGACTTAACTTCTCGCGGGACCTTCTCTGGGGAAGGGGACACCCGTGCGGGCCGGGGAACCAACCGGCCGGCCGCCGGGACGGGAGGCGAGGGGTCTCGCGGGGGCGACGGGGACGGGGACCAGCGCCGGGACCCGGACTCGGACCCGGCCCCGCTCGCGCGCCCCCGGACACCGCGACCCCCCGGCCACGTGACCCGCCGCCGCTCTCCCCACCCCCCCATTGAAAAACTGTAGCAAAACGGACAGTTCCATGCGCCGCCAGGCGCGCCG
>VYZV01005050.1:36950-57641 GCA_013401275.1 Pandion haliaetus | reverse complement strand
GGGGGGGGGAGTCGGTCTCTCTGCGGGGGAGGCAAACGCGGCTCTCCCGGGGCAGGGGATTGTGCTCGGGAAGGGCGAAGAGCTGCCGGCCCAGGCGGGGGGCCTTGGCCTGTCTCTGGCAAGGGAGATGAAAAGGCACCCGCAGCGTCCAGACAGCGGGCTGTCGCCGTGTCTTGTGAAAGAGAAGCAAACGCGTGGATGTGTATTTATGGAAGGCTCGCGAGGGCGTGGGGTGCGAACGCTAGAGCAAGGCCCTGCAGATGGGTGCTGTGGTTCCCAGCCGCTTGAGGAGCGATTTCTCGAGCACGCTGCACGGCCGAGAGTCGCTTGTGCCCCAGGGGAGAGGCTGCGCCTGAGGCGGGCGAGGAAGGGCCCAGTCGCCCTTAGCCCGGGCTGCTGGGGTGGGGGTGGCTCGGCTCCCCCCGAGGGGCTGCCTGGCTGCCGGCGCAGGGCTGGCAGGTCTACCCGGGTTGGAGGCAGGGGCTGGTTCTCCGGAGGGGAAATACCGGCCGCCGCTTTTGTTCCCCAGAGCCTCCCTCCCCGGGGAAAGGTGTTAAGCCGTGCGGTGCCAAGCTGCAGCGTTTGCTCGCACGTGTTCCTGCTGCCTTTTTCTTTTGTTTCTCCTGCTGCCTTCAGCCGCTCGCCGGAGGTGTCTGCTCTCCGCTCCTCCTCTGCTCCGGCTGCTTCTTCTCCGGCATCCCCCGCGTTTGTTATCCCTTCCCGTCTTCCCCAGCAGTTCAAGGTGCTGCGAGGCAGGTTGGCCTTCCTCAGCACTGGGGCCTGTGGGAGTGCTGCATGCTTTAGTTCAGGGAGTGCGTTTGGTCTTGTAGGGTTAGGTTTATTGAGTGACCTCCTGGGGCAGGTGGAGGGGGACAGCTGGGACGGTGGCATCCCTCACGGAGCCACTGCCTTTTAGCCAGCCATCTCACCAAAGCTGCTAGGNCCCCCTTGAATTTGCTTGATCTCTTCTGCGAAGGGTTCCCTCGCCCCACTGCCAGTTTTTGTGCCAGCAGAGCACTTTTCACACCCTGCTGCTGAGCACCACCATCGCCCACCCCCCCGCAAGGGCACCAGTTTCACCAGAGTACCCGGGGGCCCCTTGTTGCCCACCCCCCCGCAAGGGCACCAGTTTCACCAGAGTACCCAGGGGCCCCTTGTTTCCTCTTGGGGAAGTCCCCTGCAGAGCAGCCTCTGGGACTCATAGGGCACAACAAGGTCTTTTGCAAATTGTGCAGAAGAAATTAAAGGGAGGCCCAGACCAAGAAATTACCTGGGTTTCTACTATAACCACCCTTTTGTTTTGGTTTTTTAAGTGAAGAGCTCTGAATGACAGTGGGATGCTCGGTGTTCGGCACAGGGTGGGCACCCAGGTCCTGCAGGACCAGCACAGCTTTGCCTTTTGCTTCCAGCTGCAACTAAGCAGTTTCTGTTACCTGCATGTGCAATGTGAAAGTGAATTGGTCTCTCCTTTTTCCGTAGTTTGTTTAGGAAACTATGGTCTAGAGATAGGTGAGCTGAGAGAAGTTGTGTAAACAAGGTCTAGCTTGCCTGGAGGTTTTATTTCCCACACAGAGGGAAGTTGTGCTCCAGGTGCACAACTCCATGTAGTGGAGGAGATCTACTCACTGCTTGCATGGTTGTCTTAAAGATTGAGCCCACTCTGCCCCATTCCATGCACCCCAGTGCCTTGTGCCCCCAAAGCCTTTGTGTTAGAGACGGAGCCATGAGGAGACCTCCAGGAAAACTCCAAACATGAGCCCAGAGCTCAGGGGTGACCAACTTTCAGTGCCAGAGCTGCGTGTGACTTCCAGACTCGTTGGGAGCAACCCCAGAGTGACTGCTGTGTGGCTGTGGTGCTGTGAGGGTAACCGGGCTTGTAGGAAGAGTCCAGCTGGAAATATAAATGTCCTCTTGCAGTTTTGGTTGATGGTTAGTTGTAATTGGGGCTCCCAGCTTTCGTAGTCCCATGCTGTGGTTTCCCAAGCCCTTTCCTTCTTCCTCCTTCCTGCTCATGCACAAAACTCTGCTGTTTTCAGCTTGGAGATCTTCTTCCTGTTGGCAAGTGATATGTAGAATGCTTTCCTAGGTCGGTAATTCTGTATCATTGGTAATAATAATTATACAATGCTGAGTATTATTCGTACAACAGTTGTTTGTGTGCATTACTTGGAGCCAAACCACTATACAGTTATTTTGTCTGATGGGTAACTGGAATGATGCCAGGTTGGTACTTCATGTGTCTGAGTCATAAGCAAGAGGAACACTTCCACGATGAGGCTGGTGCGAGGCAGGGCACTCGGGAGCTGCACTTCAGGGAGGACTTGAGTGATGCTTCTATTCTGATGCAGGACTTCGTTTTGCTCTGGTGTTTCCCTTAAATTTTGCCTTTGCCTCCTGCAGCCCCCTCAGGAATTTCTTCAGGCCATAGTCCTTGGAGTTGCTCCTCCTGTCTTGTGCCTGGCGATGGGCAGTTTGCTTGAAGTGGCTCTCAAAGGGTTTGCACATTGCACTCAGAGGTCCTGCAGAGGAAGGCCAGCAGCCTCTTGTGCTGCAGCAGTCTCAAAGGAGGTTGTAGCAGATGAACCATGTGCTGTTACTCACGTTACTTCTTCCACAACCTCTGTTTTGCTGTGCTCACGCCTGCAGATGGTCTGATTCCCATAGAGAAGAAATCTCTTCTTGTCTGCTCAGGGTTGGTATAGCCACGCTGACGCTATGACCTTTTTGTTTTGAGTAAAACAGACGGGCTAAGCAGCAGGGTGATGAACTGGTTAAGCTAGGTAAATGCTCCTTCCACGTTTATCCCCTTTGGGATGTCTCTCCAGCAGCTTGTCTGTCATATTAGATTTTCTTCTTAGACTTTGTCCTAGATAGTATCCATCTCTTAATTAAAAAAAAAAAAAAAAAAAAGGAAAAATAAGAAATCACTTGTGTTTGCCCAGATACTGCTTTTTATCTTGATTTTTTTTTTCCATAATTCTGTCCAAGTTGCTTCATCTCAGCCTAATGTGCTTTCTTTCTAGTCACCCATGTTTGATGGCAAAGTCCCTCACTGGCACCACTACAGCTGCTTCTGGAAGCGGGCTCGAATTGTGTCGCATGCAGACATTGATGGCTTCCCTGAGCTCCGGTGGGAAGATCAGGAAAAAATCAAGAAAGCCATTGAAACTGGAGGCCCTGGAGGAGGTAAGCAGAGGTCTCTTGGTGTTTGGTGGTTCAGCTGGAACCATGCTGCCTCTTGTCAAGCTCTTATTATGGTTATTTGATTGCCGTGTCCCTTCAGCAAGTGTTGTCGGAAGAATTGTTGTGGCGTCTCTGCACTCCAGGGTTAGGACACTGGCAGTATGATCCAGCATGTTAAATCAACGAGGGAAAAAGCCAAGTCAGTTGGCAGATGTACTGCCAAATGTTTCTTGTTCTCACAATCGGTGTATTTTGTTTTCAGTTCTTAATATTAATAAATTCTGTTGTAGTATGTTGTTTTAATGGTACCTTCACTGCAGTGTACGGTTATGGTGGCTCTTTGAAATTGTTATACCATGAACTAGTGAGTAAGGGGAACAAGTGAGAAAGATCTTAAGTATAGACCAGACTAAACTCACCACATCTCTGCATAAACCAAGGATGCTGGGCAGTTTTAGGTTGATGTCTGCCTGTTGAAATGTAGTAATACAAAAAATAAAAGGAAACTATTAGCTGGGAAGAGGAGTCTGCTGTGACGCAGAGCTATTTGTGACTCCTGTTACAGTCAGTTCTCCAGTAAGATCTCATTTTACACTACTTTCAGGAAAGAGGTAAAAAGGGTCAGCTCTGTGTACCTTTGAAAGTCTTTTAAAATCATTAAATAAGCAATCCTGTACAATTGCTATTTGGCTGTTTAAAGAACTCTTTCTATTTTAAAAGTGCTTTTGAGCATGGACTGCTTATCTTGCTCTGTATTCAAATTCTTGACAGATGAGTTGCTGGAACACATCAGTTTATTAATCCAGACTGCTAACAATCTGGGACAGAGAATAAGAAAATAAGGGAAAGCCTCTTAAAGCTGAATTCTGTATTTGCTTTGTTCTCCAGGAAAAGGAGGGGAACAGGAAGGAGGTGGCAAGGCTGAGAAGAGCCTAAACGACTTTGCTGCAGAATATGCCAAGTCTAACAGAAGTACTTGCAAAGGCTGTGAACAGAAAATAGAAAAGGTAGAAAGCTGTTCTTAGTTCTCCATCTCTTGTCTTTTCTCCCACCAGTTCCAATTCAAATAGTGACTTTTATAATTGCTTCCTGTCTGTCCTGCATATGGAGAGCACTTGCAGAGCTGCATTTCTGTGTCTGAGGAGCAGCTGCATCCTGGACAGCTGGCGGTAAAGGCATCCCTCAGGCGTTGTAGCCTGGGCTTCAAATCTGCTGATGTTTCCTTTCACTTGGGTCTTATTTCAGGCTGCAACATGGCTTGCCAGCATTTCTGTAGCAGGAAAGCCACCACTAACTGCAGCTTTTCCTGCTTGGCGCAGCAATGCAGAGGTGTTGGCCTCTTCCTCCTCCTCAGCCAGACCAGCTCTGTTTGTGTGCAGTGTATCCATATTAACTCCACGAAAGCAGACAAAAACAGTGATGCAGCTGACTGACTAATGATGCAGCCCTGTGGTTTAACACGTCTTGGTGCTGTGCCTTTAAAGACAGTTGGCAAAATGGAGTTGTGAGCCTCTGATAGATGTGAATAGACCTGCCAGATGGGTGAAGTTGGCAAGGGCCAAACACCAGTGCTGGTATGCTTGTATCTGCAGAAACATTGGTGACTGTTGCATAGACATTTGCTTGTTGGAGCATGAAGCATTGCAGTCTAAAAGCACCTAAAACAGCTACTTGTTGGGCATCGGCAAAGTAATTTGCAGTAAGATGGGATGAGATCATATTAGCACTGATGCTTGAGTGGTAGGGACATAAAGTTAATTTTTAGAGTTGCCTACATGGAGTTTGGGCATGTGAGTTTTGCTTCTTCAAGCTTACTGGGAGTTGGAGTAGAGACTACAGGACTACCGGTTTTGAGTGTTTTTTGAACAGAAAATTACCTAAAAAGCTGGGGGTTTTGACCTAGAAAGAATACTGAAGAGAACAGAGGAACTGTAGTGAAAGGGCTTGAACAAAAGTTGCAGGCTTTGATAGAGGAACTGTTGCTATTTTACAGGTGTTTAGGAAGAAGCATGTCAGTAAGTTGTTACCATCCTGCTCTGGCCAGAATGGCCTGACAATTGTTCTTCTGTCACTTTAATCTACCTCAGGGCCAGATACGGATTTCCAAGAAGATGGTGCATCCTGAGAAGCCACAGCTGGGAATGATAGATAACTGGTACCATCCAGACTGCTTTGTGAGCCGCCGAGCAGAGCTGGGCTTCCTCCCGGTATATGGGGCCACCCAGCTCCTGGGCTTCAGCATCTTGAAAGCTGAAGATAAAGAAACTCTTAAGAAGCAGCTCCCAGCTACCAAGAGTGAAGGGTATGTGAGCAATGTAAGAAATTGTGTTGTCTAGAGGAGCCATTGCTTGCCTTCAAATACGTCCATGATAAATGTTTTGTGACATTGTTTTCTCTGTTAAAAGAATATTGGTTGTAGGAGGATTTGGTCCTTCCTGTGACCTTAGGCAGATGACAACAGACAAATTCCCCGTCCTTGGGAGCGTGCAGTCCACTTGCCTCCAGTGACTGTGTTGAGAAAATGCAGAGACCAGCAGCTGTGACTTGGAGGACTGATGTAGGGCTTTCAACCATAAAATAATGCATGCTTAATACAAATGGATAGTGGGCTCTGTGCCTTCTTGTGTGATGCTGTTATCAGTGATGGCTTCTCTGCTCTAACCACTTGTTAGAGAATTGATTTGACATCTCTTATCTATGAGCTGGGGATCTGTGACAGGCACAGAATCTGATAATGGTGTTTATTGGCTGTGTAGTGCTTACACGTGGATGCTTTTGTTTGCTAAATCTTTTATGGTACATCTGAAGTTTCATTGCCTTGCAGTGATTTTTTTAGTGGAGGCTCTTGACAGAACTTGTACTGACAGAGAAGCACTTCCAGGTGACTTCCTAGCTTTGGTCGATCTTTCTCTGTAAATGAAGGCTTTTGTTATTTGGCTTTGCCTTCATAACACGAGCCAGTGTTGCACTGTCCCTGTGGAGGAAGAAACATAAGGTGTTTCTGGGCCCTACAAATAGGAAAGATCTTGTTGTAAAATGTTTGGCTTCCCTGCGTACCTTGCAGACTGAATTCAGCTTTACTTTTGCAAGGATTGACCATGAAACTGTCCAGTGAGACTGATGTTGGATTCTGAGAAGCTGTAGCCATGTCAGATCTGTGCAGTCTTTGTCAGTATTGGTCCTCCAGATAGGTGGCTGATGGGTGTGGCATACTGTTCGGAGCCTGGTGTGTACATGAACGTCGTCCTTGACCATAGGTAACAGAGCGGAGCGTGCATAAACTGATGTATGCGTTGTTAAGAGGCTGCAACTTCCATGCTTTATTCTTGGTTGGCAAGCAGTTGCTTCAGAAGCATTCAGCAGTGGTGCGGGTGCTGTGGGGAGGGTCCTGCAGTGCCGCAGGAGTGGGTGCTCCTGCCGGAGCCCCGTCAGGTTCTGCACTGTTCACCTCACTTGGCTGAACCACTGGAGGCCGAGATGAGCTGTCTGCGTCTGCCCAGCAGCCTGCCATCTTTTCACACAGGTGTTTTACCTCTGTGTGTGTTGCAGGGTGTAGGTACAAGTACAGTGTTTTAATGCGCTTGCAGCTTTTCAGGTAGTCCTTTGCTTTTTGTACCGAGGTGAGTGTTCTGCTTTGTCCTAGAACAGTGTGTGTGTTTAATAGGGTTATTTGTAGTTTTCTCCCATGTCTTCAGCAAAGCTCTAGAGATTTGACTGTGTGTTTCTCTTGTCTGCCCTGACTCTGCTTTTCTGGGCCACTTCTGGGATGCGATGGAAAATATGAAGGCTTTATAAAGATAGGCCACAGAGTAGTTTGCCAAGTCACTGTGTAAATAAAAGCCTAGAATTGCAGTGGAAAAAAGCTTAGACTGGTGATGTAGGGTAATGTGAACCAGAACCTCACACCAGAAACGCAGCAGGATGCCTCTCCTGCTTTCCAAGCACTGCATGAACAAGCCCCTCAACCGTGAAGGTGCTGGCTGGCTCTTACACTCCACTACCTTTCTTCTCCTGTTTGGGCTGTGTGCTTGAGCCAAGGGTATTAAGGGTCAATTGGAAAAATAGTTGTCTGTCAAACAAACTGAATGAGCGAGAGTGTAAATAAACAGAAGGAGTGGAGGGGTGTGGTATGCTTCCTACCTGGTGATTTTCTGCCAAGAAAGCACAGAAGTTCTGGAGAAGCCAAAAGAAAAACACCCCAGAAGCCTGAATGAGATGCAGTTGCCTCCGATAATTCATCTTGTACATTCAATCAGATAACAGAAATTATCAACAGAAATTACAGCATCTTGCAGAAATGATATTACAGCATCTGCTGTAGGTGAGATTCTCAAAATGATCTTTAAAGATATTTCTAATTGCGCTGTGTCCAAGTTATATCTTGACTCAGACGTCTCTGCAGTTCAGATGTGACACATCCAAATTCATGTGCTGCTTCTGCATATCTAGCCCATACTCCGAGAAGCTCAGACTTTGGGACTGCCTTGTCAGCCCTTTCTGTAAGGGCGGCAGTGTGACGTCCCTATTGCAGATGAGAGAAGTGAGGTGCTGAGCAGGACCATTGCGAATAGGTTGGAAAAATCCCTTCCCTCTGAAGGGCAAAAACAGGAAGGTTTCCTGCAAGGATCCTGGCTTCTTTTCTCTGTCAGCTCTGGGTGAGACATGCCGACCCTCCCCTGGGCTACAGGCTGTCGTGCCTTAGCGCCAGCGCTTTGCAGGCCTGGGGAAGGAGGATCTTGTGTCCTTGCCAGCAGCTTCTCTGTGGAAAGAGTGCTCATGTACTGATGTACGAAATGCAGTAGCAGCTTGCAAGCTCCCTTTGACTGTGCTGCTTTGGTAGCATGTGTTTCACCCTCCTGCTCCACGCTTAATACTTTCCTGTATTTTCTGCCTCGCTTGTTTGGGTAGAATTGCTGCCCAGGACAGGAGCAAAGTGTCGTTTTGGAGATGTCATGCAGCACCGTATTAACTGCAGAGCTTGCCTGAGGCAGAGCGTAAGTACTCATGTCAGCAACATCCTGGTGGTGCTTTACAGAGAGGAGAAAAGGGGACTTCTTGTTCCTCCCTGCGTCGGCTGCTTGCTTTATCCAGGGTTGCCGTGACTGTCCTTTCCACCCTTCATTTTCATTATAGTGGGGTGGGGAACATGAGAAATGGAGAGTAGGTGGTAAGGAAGGGCCAGGCTAGAGTGGGACAGCTTACCTGCCTCTTCATCTTCTCGAAAGTTGGAATAAATCTTGTAGTTGTGTATCCTCCATGAAGGTGAGAAGAAGTGGTTTACATTGGCTGCTAAGTACCAGTCTGTCTAAGCAAGCTGTTGGGCTGTACCTGTTGAATGTGGGAAGTCTGGCCCTCCCCCAGCAGGAGAAAGTTGCCGTTAGCAACACAGAGTGTTTGGCCCCAAGAATGGAAGATAAAATTAATGTGTGTGTCAGTGTGTATTTTGTGATTGTTCTAAAATTTGCTGTTTTGGGAAGATGTGAGATGAATTTGGCTTTGCCGTTCCCTTCTCCAGGCTGTATAAAATGGTGAGAGTTTGCTTTAAGCCTTGGGCATAGCCAGGGACAAAAGAGAAGGTGGTGACTGACAGTTTTATGCCTCTCTGCAATTGGGATGATCCCTCCCGCTCTGCAGTTTGTTGAAGTGACTGGAACAGGTATAGTAATCACTCTGTCCCAGGGAGCAAACCACTGTCCCCTTGACTCTGAGGAAAAACCTGCCAAAAGTGAGAAACCCTGCTGGGATTTGGATGCTTTCCCTGGGTTGCAGGGCCTCTCAGCAGGGTGATTGCCTTCCAGCGGTTGGTGTACTGGCTTTCCTCCTTTTGGAGACTGGGAGACAAGTTACAGCGTAGGAGTGAGCGCTGGCTTGCTGGAGGCACCCTGACTGTCAGCCTGCCGAGGGAGAGGTACTGCAGATACACAGTGTTCGGGCACCCATCCTAAATACTTGCATTATTAAGCCCTCTGGCTTGGGAAGGCGCAGCAGAGCGCTTTGCACTCAGGCTGATGTGTTTTTTCCCAGATTATGTTGTGTACCCATGACTCTGTTAAAACTTACAGAAGTCGTTGTCCTTGTGGTGGGGCTCAGGGAGGAGAGGGGACTTGCATGGCCTGGGGATTTTTGAAGGCATGGGTGTGTGCATGCTGTATCCAGCCCTGCCATGCTGGTTCCTGCTTGCCTGATTTAGAAAACAATATGGAGTTTTTCTCAAGATACGCAAGCCATTGTTGGTAGCACAGCACAGCTGTTGTCCCCCCTGAGGCAGTGCACCTTACAGCATAGCCCCAGTTTGACTGATGGGACCTTGCAGGGGGACAGCTGAAAGATGAGTCCTTTTGCAAAACCAGCCCCTGAAAGACTTGCAAAGCTCTCCGAATCTGGTTTGGTCAGAGGTGTTAATGATGGGCTAGTGGTGGCCGCTGCAATTAAAATGGGAACCTGGCCCAATTATAGGGCCAGGACAGTTACTAGAACTTGCAGGTCTCTCATACGTGAGTCTTTGGGAGAAGAGTACCTTTTGACATCCTCCTGCAGCTTTATAGCTAATAAGCTGTCATACAGCATTAGTCTTAATGGTAGCGAAGTAGTAAAAAGTGCAGTGTTTAAAATTGTAAGTAGGAGAGCAATCGCGAATGTCAACTTTACGGCTTAACCATCAGCCACAGCTTATAAAGTTAAGACAGATGCTTTCTTAAAAAGAAACCTGGCTGATGTTTCAAAACCATAGCAGCTCTGTCAAAGTAAGTGTGAGATCCAAGCTGTGTTCATGCTCTGCCTCAAGTTGCTGGCTCATCCTGCCTCAAATGGGACAAAATTTCCCTTTGTTTCCTTACGAGGAGAGCACACACTGATTTGTTTTACTGATATTGATGTATTTTGAAGCAGGCAGACGAAGGGGATGACATGACTCTGGAAACATAAATGATCTTCCTCTGAGGTCTCTTTGTCATTCTGAAGTCTGCCAAAATCCCTTGGTTTTCATTTGGCTTCCTCTTCTTTGCAGTCTTTCTTGAGCAGCATTTTCTGTAACGTCTCACTGCACAGCTCTAAGGCCCCAGCTAATAACAATAAATTCCCTCACACACAACTGCACAGTAGTACATCACAAAACTGCCATCAGCCTGGGAGCACTTTGCAAGTAGAAACTTCCTCCTGTCTGATTTCAGAGACCAGACTTAATTCCAGTCTGAAGAGAAACTAGCTGGGAAGTACTTAGTTTCAAGTGTGTTAGCTTACTAAAGTTACCGTGTTTGCTGTCCTTTATTTCAATATGGACTGTCTAAGCTGAAAAATCAAACTGTTGATTCAGCTGAAAGACACTATAGTCTTTTAACCTGCATTGCTACACCTCCTGAGATTTGGAGAGGTATGCTTATATTCAGTGATTCTTAGGTATGCCTTTGGTGTAACTGATACAGGTGTAGATGAATGTGCCTGAAAATGTTGCAGTATTTCATGTGCTGTTCTGCTGGACCATACAGTGACCCTGTGGAAAAGCTCTTAAGTGTGCATGACCTGATTGAGGCGGTTCGCGTTGCAGAGCCAAGTACATGTCTATAATCTAGCACTGAGGAATTTGAAAAACGGGTTCGCTTGCCAAAAGTGAGGATATTCAAGCCTCTACAGATATCGGCAGTCAGTAAACTGAGCTCTGGTAACTGCTGGACAGGCATTTTAAATAACTTCCTTTCATGTGTGTATGTTTTGTTTTGTTTTTGTCTATTAGAAAGAGAAAAGGAGAAGAGGTAGATGGAAATGTGACTGTGAAAAAGAAACAGAAAAAAGAAAAAGAGAAAGAATCGAAGCAGGAAAAACAGCTGAAGGTGAGTTTTAGCTGATCACACCCTAAAAACTGCTTTGTTAGAAGAGTGCAGTGCCAGGCGCTAACTGAAGAGCTGTGGCACCTAGAGAGGGGCTGTACCTCATGCCCAGACAAAGCAGAGTTGCAGCACAGCTGGTCCTCACGTCCTGGCACAGGAGATGCCCTGTCACTAAGGCTTTGCTGAAGGCAAGTCACCCTGCTGCTTTCCTCTGAAAGACAGGGAGGAAGTTCTCTAGGACTCGTGCTTATTGGATTTAAATAATTAGGTTAAATGCCTTCTCTCCCAGTGAGGTTGGTTCTGTGGTCCTTCCTGTATCGTCTGGTTGTGGTAGCTGAAGCTCTGAGCCCAGGCGCTGTTGCGGAAGAGCTTGGAAACCAATAAATAGCTCATTTAAAAATTAAACAGAGGTAAAATGCGGAACTAGATTAATGAGAAACTGTATCTCTTTCACCCTCTGGGAAGCTGTGTTTGGTTCTTGGGTACAAAGTGTACCAGCTTTCTACATTTCACTTTCTAGAACATTGTGGGAAGAATTCCCAACAGAGCATCAGGAATTTTGTATTTATTGAAAGTTTGGCATAGGTACTTTCCAAGAAAAAAAAATTAACAAGCTGCTTTTGCTGCAATTGAAGTCTTAATGGAGCTGTAGAAAAATGGTGTGTCTGCCTTTGAACAAGTTTTCTTTTCTGTTGTGTGGCAATACCTTAATTTTCAACAAAGCTTAGCTGAGACTTTATGAAGGTTTTGCTGCTGCAATGCAGATGTTTAGGAAAGATCAAGGCAATTTGTGGATCAGGGTTAACTTTGGGTTTACTGATTTTTTTTTTTTTTTTTAACAGCATTTTATCAAGCACGATCATTAATACTGAAAATTAAACCATTTAACACAGTCAACCAGTTCTTCTGGGGTAGACTGCATTTTTGACGGTAGCCAGTGAATAACATTCAGAAACTGAGATATTTTAAGATGCTGCTTTGCTGTGCAACCCTTTCACTTTTTGTAGAAAGGCCCAAAAGAATGTACAGGCTCCTCTGCACTGCTGCAGGTGACTGATCTGGTAGAAATTCCTCTTATGCTTAGAAGAACAGTGCCGATCAGCATTTCTGATTTTTCTTTTAATGCAAGGTTCAAATGCAGCCACATCCTTGCTGTTGTCAGTGTCAACTAGTTAGGTGATACTTGCTTGCTAAGGGTAGAAGTGTGATAGAAACATGGGTTCCACTCTACCTAAAAGCAAGCAGCCTTGTTAGTATGGCTTGTACCTTCTTGTGGGGGATAATGCTGTAATAGTTACTCTGTGGCTGTTCTTCACATGTACATGATGGAGAAGCCTTGGTTTATACAGAATCCCATAGGGATGTCCTTCTGCATGTAATCTTGAGAAGAGAGAGTATTTGCTGAAGCCACAATGTGCTCGTGAATTCATACTGAAGTCTGAAGCATGTGGCTTTAAAGACCTGTTCTAGGTTTTTGGGTAAAATGCGTGACTCTCCCTTTTGGTAAAGCTACTGGTTCTCGGTGCTCTTATCTCACAGTCTAGATTTAAGATACCATGGGCTTGCTAAAACCTTGTCCACATACTGCAGTTTCAGGAACGTTCTTAGAAAGCAATCTATTTATTGCAAGTAGCTAAGCTGCTGGGTTTTGTCAACAGGAGCAGACAGAGCTGATCTGGGGCATCAAGGATGAGCTGAGGAAGGTCTGCTCCACTAATGACCTGAAAGAGCTGCTGATCGCCAACAAGCAGGAAGTTCCTTCAGGGGAGAATGCCGTGAGTTGGTCTGTAGTTGCTTTGCTTGTGTGCTGGGTCTTTGAATCGCTGAAGCCGACCTGAACCAATATTGCTGCAAGGTCCACAAGTCTGAAGCGTGTTCCTAACATAACACTTCAGAAAGAAATCCAGTGCAAAGCCCAGGGACTTCTGTCCCAGGACTCTGATGATATTGCTGTTATGCTTGCTTGGGAAGGTCTGTGTTGTGGTGTGTGATGCTGAATTCTGCACCTTAGTCTCAGTGATGTGCCTTTATTCTGCTATGCCCAAACTGGTGCATGGGGGTTTTTTTTGTTGCTGGCTCTTCAAGAGCAGGTTAGTTAAGGCACTTCTTCACACTGCCTCCCTCAACTGTTAAATTATGCCAAAAGAAGAAAAACCTGCACAAATTCTTTCCTGGTATCTTTTCTAAAAACAGTCAATTTTCAATCTCTAACTTGTGAAAGTTTCTCTTTTTCAGAGAAAAAAATCACTTTATTTGTATTTATTAAGACACTTTGTAAGGAGTGTGGGCTGGGATGTGGGAAGTGTCTAGACTCAAAATGGTCAAGAAATACTCTCTAGGCAGGAAAATGAGGACTCATCTGAGCGTACATTCCCATCTACCTGCTCATGTGCTTGGATTCAGTAGCTTGTCTCCTCCTTGGCTGTTCCAGCACAGCTGCCTGGTCAGGTGCTGTGTGTTAGGTATGCTCTCCTGAATGCCGAAGCTGGATAGGAGAGACGGTGAGCCATGGGTGTGAGCAGATACGATGTGACCGGGGAAACTTGGTGTCATGTCTTTAAGGTGTTGTAAATCAATCAGTGCTGGTCAGAGTCTTGGTTTACAGTGCAGTGTATGCATGACAAGCACTGGAAACGTCTACGTCTGCATGCCAGCAGCCTGACAGTTATTTTCTTGTGCAGCCTAGTGTAATGTAGTGGGGCTACATGGGCTTCCAGCTTCCTCTGCCATGACCTGGTTTGTATTCTTTGTTGCTTTAGATTTTGGACCGAGTAGCAGATGGGATGGCGTTTGGAGCTCTGCTTCCCTGCGAGGAGTGTAAGGGGCAGTTTGTGTTCAAGAGTGATGCATATTACTGTTCAGGGGATATTACTGCCTGGACTAAGTGTGTTGCTAAAACACAGACTCCCAACCGGAAGGACTGGGTAATCCCAAAGGTGGGTGTTTGCTGCAAATTTGATGATCTGAAGCGCATTTCTTAACTGATGTTACCTCTCGTAAGGAGATTGAATAAGCAGCAGTCAGTGTTGGATGCCAGAGAGCAGAGTGTGCTGCAGTGCTGAGCAGCTGTGACAGTGGGGAAGTCCTGTCACAGCTACATCCCTCCAGGGGTAGGCAGCTAATGCATAACTAAATCATATATTCTCCAGTAACACTAAATTGAAAGAGGTGTTGCTGATTTGATTTGAAACCCATCATTTACCCTCTTCTAGCTTTGTTTTCCCGGTCAGTAAAGTGGGTATTTGCCTACCTTAGTATGAATGTCTTGGAAGTCCTTTCCAAGATGTGCAGTAAATGCCAACATCTGGCTGGTGCTCAACTGAGCCTTTAAATCTTATAATAGTATTTTGTTGTTTTTAAATTCTACTTACACTTCCATCCCACAGGAGTTCCGGGAAATTCCTTACCTGAAGAAATTTAAGTGTAAGAAGCAGGACAGGGTATTCCCTCCAGATGCTGCGACTGTGAACTCTGTGCCTCCTCCCTCCTCATCTGCTCCTTTGACAGAGACCGTGTCTGCACCCAGAGGTACGTGGCTGGCTGGGCATGGGTCAGTGGAGTTCAGGATGATGTGTAATGCCATTCCCAGCCAGATGAACATGCCACCCTGAACAGGCGTGCTGTTCTGCCCCCAAGCATGTCAGAGCTCTCCTGGTAAAAAAAACCCATAGCAGAGTCTCATGTGCTTCATCTTCCTAGCACAGGTAGACCCTGATATGGCGGGTTGCCTGGGGACATGGGCTTGAGGTCCTGGTTGTTTTCTAACAAATCATTTGGGGTGTTTCTTGATGGTGAGGAAATGATGTGTTTGCAATGTATCAGAAACTTAAAGGCTGATGTTGCAAAGTGTGTCCCAAGGGAGATCTGCTGTGAAATGCCTTCTTGCTTGGTTTCTTGGGGAATGTCCAGGGATCTCCATAATGCCAGATATTCCATATCGTGTTAGGTTTTAAGGGCAAGAGGCTCTTTTGGGTTTGTTTTTTAAATCCTACATTGGGATTTGGCTTTACTAACCACTGACTCCCCTTAAGCAAAATAGATGTGCTGTTTCCAGCCCACAAACTGGCAAAAGGTTGGACACCAGAAATTCCCTGTAGGCTGTTGGAATGTGTTGCATGCTTTGGTGATAGAGCCTGTCCACTAAGAGCTATGCTGACTTCTTTCTTATTCAGCCTTTTTAGCCCTGGCGATAGTTTTGGGAGCAGGGGATTATTGTTACTTGGTGAAAAGGGTGGGAGCAATTCTGCAAAGCTAATTTTAGCCTGATCGTGTTATTTTAGCAATGAGGACAAAGTAACTGAGGTCTTGGTTGTGATTGGCAAGTTGGTTCCACCCCCAGTGTGCCCTGACAGTAAACTCAAAACGTTGACCAGAATTAAAGCCAGGTTGTTTTATTTGCTAGCAACCTAACTAGAATCATAGAATCATTTAGGTTGGAAAAGACCTTTAAGGTCATCGAGTCCAACAGTCAACCATGCCCACTAAACCATGTCATGAAGTGCCCTGTCTACATGCTTTTTGAATACCTCCAGGGATGGTGACTCCACCACTTCCCCGTGCAGCCTGTTCGAATGCCTGACAACCCCTTCAGTAAAGACATTTTTCCTAATATCCAATCTAAACCTCCCCTGCCGCAACTTGAGGCCATTTCCTCTCGTCCTATCACCAGCCACCTGACAGAAGACACCAGCACCCACAACTAATCTGAGTTGAGGGGAGAAGAGGAAACAAAACCCTTAGTTGGTCAAGCAGAGTTAATAGCATTTATCTTCAGCAGTGCAGATATGCTCTTAGACGCTTGTCATGTCCTGGACCCACCTGCATTTCAGAGTGTGAACATGATGATGTGGTGGAGCCTCAGATGGTTACCAGTTTGCCTCTGGCTTGTTTCCTGACTTGTTATGGGGTTTGCACGATACAACCTTGTACTGCCTATAAGGTCAAGATTCGAATGTACTGTAATGTAGGAACACTGCTGCTTGAGAGACAATCCTCTTTTCTCCAGCCCCTCAAAAATGGATTTCGTTTTGAAGAGGCAGGAGCTTTCATGTTGCAGTGACTTTCTCCCATGCTGTCCAGGCATCAAAAGAAGAGGAAAGCAGAGCACAGTCTGTAGTAGCACAGTGCTGAAGTAGATTGATTTCCCCCCCCCGCCATTTAAAAAACCCAAAAAGGCGGGCAAATAATATGCCTGCATATCCATCTTCCCTGTCTTCCATCCTTTCTGTTTGTTGGCGGGTGCTGAGCCTTTCCTAGGTGAAGGGGAGCTTCCTCCCACTTGCTTAGCGCAGGTCAGACCTGCTTGGACCCTTGTCTCCCTGCCAGCTGGGCTGATTATACTAACTGTGGGGGATGCTGTCCCTCTGTGCTTGTTATTTGTGTGGGGGACTCTGTGCCTATTGCTAACACGCTGTGTTATTTCTGAACCCCTAGACAAACCACTGACCAACATGAAGATCCTGGTTCTTGGAAAGTTGTCGAAGAACAAGGAGGAGGTGAAGAGCATTGTGGAGGACCTGGGAGGAAAGATGACGACAACAGCTAACAAGGCTACCCTGTGCATCAGCACACAGAGTGAGCAGCCGTGCCTTGGTTACTGGTAGTGCTGGTAACGGAGCTGAGCAGATTATGGAGGACGTGCATCCTCAGAGCTGTTTGGAGATCGGTGTTTGGATTAGGGATAGTGTGTTGTGTGTGCATGTGGCCTCAGCATGCTTGGAAAAGTAAAGACAGATGTGTGCTGTTTGAGTTTTACTTACCTAGCATGTTAACCTTGCAGGTCGTGCCATAAGGTTTTGTTGGGTCTGTAGCAGCTGGAGCTCCAGGCTGTATGCAGACCATGGTGGACGGGTGCTGGGGACTGTATCCGTGCTTGCCTTGGAGAAGCTGCAGAGCTGACTGTGGGTGCCTGAGGGCAGTTGTTTTCTCTGCTGGCAACTTAGGGTCTGCTCTTGCTCCCTGTTGGAGTCAAGGTGCAAACTGGCTGCTGAAATAGGAGATCTGCTGCCACCTGCCAGGAAGTCCAAGAGGGACTGTACAGCCCCAGCCCGGCTCTGGGAAGGGGAGAGCTGAACCAGCCAGGTAAAACAGGAGTGTTCCTGCTCTAGCCCAAGCTGCAGCTTTGAGCCGATGGGGATTTTGCTCTCCAAAGAACATGGTGAATCCAAAATGTGGTCAAATTGTGTTTCTGCAAAGTGTTACAGAGCCCTGAATTGTGGCCAGAGGGAGGGGCCAAAGTCTGAAACATCACTGATGCTTTTTTTCCTCCATTGCCCACCCTGCCTTTGCAGAGGATGTGGAGAAAATGAGCAAGAAGATGGAAGAAGTAAAGGAGGCCAAAGTCCGTGTGGTCTCAGAGGAGTTTCTTCAGGATGTGAAATCCTCCAGCAAGGACTTTCAGGAGCTTGTGTCTCTCCATGCACTTTCACCTTGGGGTGCAGAGGTAAAAATGGAGCATGAGGAAATGGCCGTGGATGGGAAGTGCAGCAAGCCCCCAAACATGAAGAGTGCTGGGAAGGTCAAAGAAGAACAAGGTGAAGAACAAAGCGGTTGTTTCTCCGCATTGTTTTCTCAATGCAGTGCATGCACAAAGCAAACCTGGGTATAGTCTATCCTTGCCCTTTCCTTGAGTTCTCTGCCCTTTTTCTCATAATAAATTTAAATAATGAGACCTCAGGGCAAGACTGCCTTTAAGTAAACATGAAGCTCTCTCCTGAGCTGGCTGTTGTTTCCCCTAGTTCAGTCTTGCTTCAGAGATCTCCTGTGCTGTATGTGCCCAGGCTCCCTGACATCAGTCCAGACTTTTCCTCATAACACCTCAGCTTCTCTGCCAGCTTGGGTCAGTGTTGCAGCTCTAAGGAGTTGCTGGGGTACCAAGATGTGACAGACACTACTGTGACCTCCAAGGGGTGTTGGCAAGTGAGAAAATACTGGGGCGCAGAGCAATGGGTCTTTGTTCTACTTGGTTTAGAAAGTAACAGTTTTTAATGGAGGAGGAGGAATATCCAACACCAGTGGCGTTCCTCACCAATGCCATAGAGAGCTTGCATAATTAATGCTGAACAGTGAACAAAACCATCGTATCTGCTCGCCTATCTTCAGACCCTGTTCTTGTCCATGTCCTCCAAGCATAGGTTTCTGTCATGCAATTGGGTATGTTATTGCCAGACTTTCTCCCAGCAGTAGCATCTCCAGGGGACCTGAACACCTCCCATGCCCTGTGAGGTTTTTAAATCCCACTTAAACACAACCACAAACGTGACTTTTGTCTGCTGTGCAGGTGAGAAAATGATATGGCCCACCCCTTGGGGCCAGGAGGAAGAAGATAAGATCTCCCCAGGTTCTATCTATTTTTCATTTAATTGGCAGGGAGAGGGCTGTGAATTGGCTGCTAAAGCCACATAAAAAAAGCCATTGGAGTCATATACTGGGAATCTGATTTGAAGTCTCCTTAGGGTGATAATTATGCAAATTGAGAATTTAAATGTTGATTTAAGTCAGACCCTGTTGCCGGCCTAGGAAAAAAAATTAACTCTCTTTCCCTGCAGGACCTAGCAAGTCTGAAAAGAAAATGAAGCTAACCGTTAAGGGTGGAGCGGCAGTAGATCCTGATTCTGGTGAGTGGTAACAATGGCTGTGCCTGCACCACACACAGTCTTCAGGATGTCTGGTTGTTTGCAAAATGTTTTTCTGTGAAAGTGTAAGTGTTGCATAAAAGGAATGTGAATTTTTTAACCATTTTTTCTTGCTATCAAAGGAAGGATATTGATTGACATTCAAAGCCAGGTATTCCAGGATTTTCTAGTGCAACTTTCAGAAGGACCACTTCAACTAAGGCATGCACCTTGGTCAACTTCAGGAACATCTGTCAGTGGGGTGAATAAAGGCCCAGCCAGCAGAGCCACAGGTCTGGCATGAGCATCTGCCCCCAGACTCTCCAGGGGGTAGCTGATGCTACTTTCCAAACTCGTGGTGCACAGATGATATTCTGAGAATTCATACTGCATCCAAGGCTAGCCTTTGGGCTTTCAGTCTGTTTGCTAACGTGACAGCTGCAGAGCTGTGTCTCTCTTGAGAATTCCTTCAGCCAGTCATGTACTGTTAAATACTAGATTTTAGATGGTCCTTTATCAAAAGTTACAATTTTTTTTTCTCTAGTTAGGATTGGTGTTTGCTCCAGTGTGTCTAAAGGTGCATGCACACAATTTATTAAAAAGAAAACATGCTTCAAGTAGTTTTGAATGAGCACATGGTCACTGTTTTTGCAGTATTTTTGTTAAGATTCACACTACTTCATGAAACATTTGGGTAAGCGCAAATATAGGAAGGAGACCTAAAATGGTAACCTCCTCTGTGTTCTAATTTGTTTCTTCTCTGTAGGTTTGGAGGATTCTGCTCATGTCTTTGAAAAAGGTGGAAAGATTTTCAGTGCAACCCTGGGCCTAGTAGATATTGTGAAAGGAACAAATTCCTATTATAAACTGCAGCTGCTAGAGGACGACAGAGAGAACAGGTGAGTTTAGTTTTCACTAGAAATACTTTTGTGCACTTTTTTCCAATAAATACTGGATTTTTGGCATCTACAAGATCAAAGTATGAGTGAAATGTCTTTGTGTGGAGATATGGATAGGTATATTTATCTAAAAAAACCAAAACAAAACACAAAACCTACAAAACAACCAAACAACAAATGACCCCTGGGGAGATCTCTGCTCTGCATGGAGATGTTTCTTTGTGATGTTGACAAAGTCTAAGTTGGGAGGTGAGTAAGTTTGCGGAATTGCTTCTGGTAGTGCTTATTCCCGCATCCTGGGATGAGCGAGGCATGTATGGTTGGTGTCTGGGTTAATTGGCTAACAGGAGGGCCACAGTGCTCTGTGACTGATGGCTGCCCTTGAAAGTACAGAAGCAGAATTTGGTGAAGGTTCCTCTGGTCTAACATCAAGACCCCACATGTAAAGTCTGTGATTTTGGGGAATCTTTCCCATGTTCTCCAACTTATTCTTGTCTTCTAATTGCAGAGCTGTAGCTTGGGAAACAAAACCAGATTCTGGTTATTCTACCACAGTGTAGTCCTGAATTGACTGCCCTGAAGCTTAACAAAATGCACTGAAATGATCAGGGGACGATCATGTGTTTAGCTTTCCAGTCTCATCAAACGCACGGCAGAGCTGGTTGAGTTACTGAATAGATAAAGAAATGGAGAAGGTTCTTTAAAATGAAACTGTTCCCCTGAGCACATAAGGGGTGCACAGAAATCAAGGGGAGCTAATGGCTGTCAGCGATGACCCTGGTTCAGCTCTGGATTTATCACATTTCACTATGTTCATAATAAGCTTTTGTTGCTGGCTCTTATATGTAGGATTTGTAACTGAATCTATGATGCAGTACACGGAGGGATGTCAGTGCCTACATTTTGTGCCTGACAAATTGGAAAGGTTGATTGATTGTATAAATACTATGGAAGCTCACCCAAGGTGGTGTCAGTAATGCAAACAAATACTTTAATTACTCGATGTCTCCAAAAAGCTGAACACCAGGACTTTGAGTCAGAGGCTTAAAGATGCATGGTGTTTGTTTTTCAAATATATGACCCCAATAGTCTAAAGATTTGTATTTGCAAAATGTTAAGACTGAAGAGATATTATCCTCTCTACTCCTACTGTGCACACAGTTATCCTCAGGG
>VYZV01005050.1:15541-28542 GCA_013401275.1 Pandion haliaetus | reverse complement strand
TGTCCAGAGAAGGGCAACGGAGCTGGTGAAGGGTCTAGAGCACAAGTCTTATGAGGATCGGCTGAGGGAACTGGGGTTGTTTAGTCTGGAGAAAAGGAGGCTGAGGGGAGACCTTATTGCTTTCTACAACTCCCTGAAAGGAGGTTGTAGTGAGGTGGGTGTCAGTCTCTTCTGTCAGGTGGCTGGTGATAGGATGAGAGGAAATGGCCTCAAATTGCGCCAGAGGAAGTTTAGATTGGATATTAAGAAGAATTTCTTCACCAAAAAGGTTGTCAGGCATTGGAACAGGCTGCCCAGGGAAGTGGTTGAGTCATCATCCCTGGAGGTATTTAAAAGATGTGTAGATGTGGCACTTAGGGACATGGTTTAGTGGTGGACTTGGCAGTGTTAGGTTTACAGTTGGACTCAATGATCTTAAAGGTCTTTTCTGACCTAAATGATTCTATGATTCTAAATGCAGGCAACCAAGACATCACTTTTAACTTAGTTGCTTTTTTTATTTATTTGTTTCTCATTAATGAATGCAAAGCATCTTAAAACCTCTTTGCGTTTGACCCTTGATAATTGTAAGGTAGTGTTGGCAGAAGGTGTGCTAGGTTGCACCTAGAGACAGAGATGATCTTATGAACAAGAATTACTTCATTCAGTTTGCTTCTTTGCCAGCCTGAAATGTATGGTTACTGAAGTGATTGAGGAATGCATCTGATACCAGGTCAATATTAAACTTCTAGCCAGATGCTTAGTACCCTATTTTTCTGTTGCCCTAGCATGCATGCTTAGTTTCCTATTGCAGCATTCCTTTGTTTATAGGATGTCTTCTCAGTAGTGTGCACTGTCCTTCTGACATCATTCCTCAATCCACAGAAATTAATAACAAGTCTGAAATGTTTCCATTCTTCATGGGGTCAGTCCTACCAGGATGGAGAGATTTGTTCCCTAAAAACTAGAGACGGAATGCTGCAATGGTTTCAAGGTAGTGAAATCCTCTTTTAATCGTTTAAATCTTCATCAGATTGACCTGCAGAAGATGCCATTGGGAAAACTGAGCAAGCGACAGATTCAGAGTGCATACTCCATCCTTAACGAGGTTCAGCAGGTGAGCATGAAAGAGTTTTAAAGCAAGAGGGGAATTCAGAAGTTGTTCTGGGCTCAGAGTGGGGTAAATGCTGAGCTGTGTGTATAAAGATCTGTGTGCCCTCTCGCTGGAGAAGAGGATGTGGCTTCCATGGGTAACTAGTTCTCTTCACTGTTGTACCACTTTGGGCAGTACTTGTATCTTTCACACTTTCGTAGCACGTAGTTCAGCCTGAGCCAGGCATAAATGGCAGTTGAGCAAATAAAGCTGGAGTTTTGATCTAGTAGCGAGCTGGTATTTCCACCCCCAAGAATTCAGTTTGAGGATGAGAATAAAGGTTACGTTGACACAGGAAAGGGTCTGGCTTGATGATGTTGCTGTATTTATACATCATGATCTGGACCATTCCAAGAATCACTATATAGTATTGCCTGAACAGCTTGCAAAAGTGTACCACCGTACCCCACTTTTTGTCATGGGCTCCCTGGCAAAGCACAGATAGAGTTTCACTTCAGTTGTTAGAGTAGACCAGTGCCTTGCCAAGGACATGCACTCCTTCCATATCCAGAAGCCTTTATTTTGCCTTCCAGAAACATAATCCCGATTAGATTTTTCTCGTACCAGGAAGTCTGTGTATTTATGTGCACGTACTGTGGCTTACTACATGCAAAACAATTAAATAAATTGCCCTTTTTAGTTCTGTGAAAGTTTCAGCTTTAACACTATTTGTATTGCTGCTTTTGTGTATTAGTCCTCAAGTATCTTGTGTGTGTCTATTGCTATGGAGACTTAATCTTGTTCAGCATTTTTCTTCGCTGCTTATTTTGTCTAGGCAGTTTCTGACAGCGGTTCAGAATCCCAGATCTTGGACCTCTCCAACCGCTTCTACACTCTGATTCCTCATGACTTTGGGATGAAGAAACCACCTCTCCTAAATAACTTGGAATACATTCAGGTATTGAATGGAAACAGCATGTTGTTTGCAGGCAACAGGTCTTCTTATCAGACATCTGACGCAGGGAATTTGTGAGGTTTTAAGACTTGCTTTAACCTCACGCTTTCATGAGGTTAAGCTTGTTTTTGTTCAGAATATCTTTTTGTTTATGTGTATATATGTGTGTATACATACACAATTATATATAAAAGGTATTAGAAGATACGTATGTTCTATATTATAGTCTATTTATATGTGTATATGTGTGTGTATTTTAGGATATTTAAGTGTGTGTGTATATATATATATATTAAAAAATAAGGCAGTGTTATGTTGTTAGATGGCAGTGTGTGGCCAGTGATTCACATACACTTTTATAATTTGGGGTATTCCAGAGTTATTCTGAACATGTCAAAGGCACAAGTAAAATAACTTCTTCAAATTCTTCAGGCTAAAGTGCAGATGTTGGACAACTTGCTTGATATTGAGGTTGCTTACAGCCTTCTGAGAGGTGGAAATGAAGATGGAGATAAAGACCCAATTGACATCAACTATGAAAAACTTCGAACTGATATTAAGGTAAAGGAAATAAAAGGAAACGAGTGACTGTGAATACAAGCTGATGTCCTGTTAGTTTAGAGTATAACAAATCAAATGGACTCAGCTCTTGGCAACCTCCTCCAGCTGACCCTGCTTTGAGCAGGGGAGTTGGAAATCATCTCAATTTCCAGAGGTGCCTTCCCATCTCAGACATTCTGTGACTGAGTGCTGTCTGTATACCTTTACATCTTTTCTAGCTGGGAATAAATTTCCACCTAAATGGTAAAGGAGGCTTAAACTGGGGAGTTGAAAGCATATGGTGGATGTCATGACGTTACAAGAAGCGTGCTAGCTGTATGCTAAAGAAACTTCTCTTGTTTGCCTCTTTGCAGGTTGTTGACAAAGATTCAGAAGAAGCCAAGATTATTAAACAATATGTGAAAAATACTCATGCTGCTACTCACAATGCATATGATCTCAAAGTTGTGGAAGTAAGCTGGGCAATACTGGGATTTAAGTTTGTGAAGATGGACTCTTCTAAGTTGACTGACTTGTTTGTGGTTTCCTTTTATTTTCGAGTAGCTTATCTAGTTTCCTTTGTTGAAGAGATGGTTTGATAGACCAATTGCTTATTTAATAGAATAGCAAAAGTCTATGCAGAGATGAGTCTACGCTTACTGAGCTGTCTGTGGGGGTGTGTGTTTTATTTTAATTTAATTGGCCTCAAAAAGGAGGTGGAGGAGTAATCATCTTCTAAAATTGAGCCTTAGTCCATTGAATGATTTTTCAGAAAACTATGGTCTCATGAAAATGCAGAAGGGAAGGTGGAGAAGTAATCAATAACAAGTACTGTGTGATCAATGCTACCTCTTTTTTGCTAGCATGACATAGCAAACTGCAAATACTAAGAACTATCTAGATCAATTTTCCTAGCAGATTAGTATATTCCAGACTAGGTATTTTTTTTTTCATCTGATTAGTTGCATGAAGGTAATGGTTTATTTGCTTGGTTGTTCTTTTCCTCCTATACCTTTTTGAAGATCTTCAGGATTGAGCGAGAAGGAGAGAGTCAGCGTTACAAGCCATTTAAGCAGCTTCATAATCGCCAGCTGCTGTGGCACGGTTCCCGCACCACCAACTTTGCTGGTATCCTCTCACAGGGTCTCCGGATAGCTCCCCCTGAAGCTCCTGTGGTACGTTAAACAGCTTCTCTGGCTGCCTCCATCCCTGTGCCCAGAGTTGGCCACAGTTGGAGACAACCTGAACAGAAGAATTTCTCTGTGGGACAGGCTCAGTGTTTTCTCTCAGCATGCAGGCAACATTGTGTGTCCAGCATCGGTTGCTTACTGGTGTCCACAAGAGCTTGAGTTGTAGCTTTGCTCTCCTGGGAGCCCAGCCACGTGGATTCAATGCTGCCTTTGTGTCATTGTTTGATTTTTTTTTTTTTTTTTTTTTTTTTTTTTTTCTTTTGCTGCTTGCAGACCGGCTACATGTTTGGGAAGGGCATCTATTTTGCAGATATGGTATCAAAGAGTGCCAACTACTGTCACACATCTCAAGCTGATCCCATAGGCTTAATACTACTGGGAGAAGTTGCCCTTGGAAATATGTAAGTAACTTATGAAGAGTATTTGCTGAACATGCTTAATATATCCTGGCAGAAGGTGATGCTAAAATTGCAGGCTTTTTCTTCAGTGTGAAGAAAGAGCACGTGGTATTCCTTTAGAAACAAGATTTCTTTTTTCTTAAAAAAAAATTAGTAACTGAGGCAAAGAAGGAAGGCGGCTGAGTTCCAGAAGACTAGAATCTAAATTAACTTAGCATTAACGCACCATAAATTGAAGCCTGAAAAAAATGTGATTTTTTTTTTTTTTCACTAAGGTAGTTTAAGATTAATGTAAAATGCTATTGTGTGTTCTTTGTGCTGTCCAGGTATGAGCTAAAGAATGCTTCTCACATAACAAAATTGCCCAAGGGAAAACACAGTGTGAAAGGTAAGCATTAGTAGTTGTCATTGGTAATCTGTTATTGATGGCAAACTCAGGTTGTGGCTCACCGCTTAGCGAAGAGAACTATAGTCATTTCATAGATGTACTTCCTTTAAGGGTTTGCATCATGTTGCCCTATAGTTGCATTGTATATGTGTTTGTGGTGTTTTGAGATGGGAGTTAGTATGCTTGGAATGTTAAGACTGAAGTTAATGTCTTGCCTGAAGTTCAGGAGGAAACTTTCATTTGACATTACACAAGAGAAAATGTAAGGTGTGTTCTCCAACTTCTTACTCACTTTCATCATAACAATACTATGCATTTTAGACGAAAGATGAGAGGTTTGGTAGATCAGAAGAATAATTGTTTAGTTTTCAAAGTGCCTTAGAAGCTTGGAGAGAAGGGAAAAGCTAAGAATAAAAGTTCAGATGGAAAGCTGTTCTCATTACACTTCTATCTGCAAAAAGTATCAGTATATTGCACTGAAAAAGAAGATGAGAAAAAAGACTTAGCTCTCTAATTCAAGCAAAAGAAATGGTAATCATGACTATCTTCTGTACCGAGATGGGAGAGCGGAGAACAGTAACATTCAGTAATGAGTGGCTTTTCTTAAAACTATTCATTTTGAGAGGCTTAAAAAATCAGTTGCCTAAAATAAAATAAAATGAGATTTAGCGTCTTTTTCAATACATACTACTCACACTATTATGGATGTCAAATCAGATTTGTATTGAAGAGTTTAAAGAGAATAAGAATTGGTTTGTTACACTTCTCTGAAAATGCTGCGATGTGCATGTTTTCATTAATGGATCTAGGATATGAGAGCTATAAATCTGGTCTGGTTTAGGTTTGATCATACAGATTAGACAACAGCCAAAAGTCTAAAATTCTCTACTTTTAATGTAGCTGAGTATGGCTACCATAAGTATGGTGATGCTGAATTGAATAAACAGACTGTATTCTTTGTGTTCTTTTTAAGATACTTTTGCACTTGGTCAGTATATGAAAATATATGTGAAGTAATACTTGGTTGGCCAAGTCATTTTCTTCACATGCACAGTCTGTGTTTGCCTTCTGGATTTCTAACTAATGTTTTCCCCTTTCCTAGGCTTGGGCAAAACTGCACCTGATCCCACAGCCACTACCACCCTTGGTGGTGTAGAGGTTCCCTTAGGGAATGGGATCTCAACAGGAATTAATGATACCTGTCTTCTGTATAATGAGTATCCTTTGCTATTATGTTGGCTGCACACTGTGTTTGAGTGTTGCTGAGTTTAGCAGGACCTTGCTAACGTCGGTCAGGAGTTTGGTGCACTGTGTTTTGTTTCTTTTAGATCTGCTTTGGAGTACTCGCAGACAATTTAGAGTCCCTTCTCCAAGGGAGATGATTTTACAGTTGTCACACTTAAATTGTTATTCTGCAAAAAAAGGAGACAATACACATAGCAAATAGCTGTTGCCCCAACAGGACTCAATACCTGAAAGCACTGGAGTGGCCAGGCGACATGGCCCAGTAGTGCCTTGCCCAGAGATGTGCCAGGACAAGGGGAGAGGAATGTAGCCTGTGGTTTCACATCACTCCAGTCTGGTTTCTTCCTTGTGGTGCTGTGGCTGGCCAGCTTGGCCAGGAGGAGGTGGGGGAGCCAACTCTGTGGCTTGATGGAGTCTATCATCACATAGCTTCTCTTCTGTTCCCCATACCCTTTGCAAGTACTGAGGTGAAGCTCAGACGCCCATCAGAGATGTAGCCATTAAGCCTCTTTCTAGGCAGAAATGCCCCCAAATGAATGTGTGTTCAACATTTACAAGAGGTCTTAAGAATAAGCGATGTCTAAAGTCCCAGATAAATCTCTTCACTGCCAGTGAAGCAAGTAACCCATTAATATCACCTCTGGGTTGGGCAGAAACTGTCTTCTCTCTTGGTAAGCTGTTTTCCGCTTACAAGCAGTCTTGGCAACAGAACTCATGGCAGTACTGTTTTTATCTTCAGTTTTCTTAAATATAGCATCTGTCTTGGTCAGATGATACAATATAATACAGTTAATAATAGCTAATTGAGGTAACATGATGTGCATTCATTTTGGTTTACACTGTGTTTAATGGGGATGCTTTTCATCTAAAATTGGGATTAGAGGTAAGTTTGAGGCCTAAAGCATTGAGAAACAAATAGGTGAGCTGGGACTGTCTTCTGAAAAAATAAAATGGTGCAGTGTGGTCATAGAATGTGCAAGCACTGCCAACCATTGTAGAGCTCTTCTCTTTGATTGAAGTTTGGGGTTTTTTTGGTGGGAAATTAAGATGACATTAATGACTTCGTGCTGGAAGGTAGCAATAGAGCTATGGTTATAATTGTAGATGTCAAGTCTGTAACTGCAGATCTCATCTAGGCTACGTCACTCCACTGTTCAGATAGCCAGAGAGATGTGTGTTACGGCTCTGGCTGACAAAAAATAATCTTCAAGAGCTACAGGCCCGTATCTAAGTCAGTTCACCTGCCTGTCACTCAGGATTCCTGCTGCACCATTGTTAATTCTCCATATGACTGTTAGTTGTCTGCTTCTAACTATTGTATAAAACATTTTCAGATTCAAAGAAGAGTCAAATTTAAAGATTTGTGGTTTGAGCTGTTAGAACTGCTAAATTACACAGGCATCTGTATGGTAACTTAAGTTCAAAGGTGAAGTTTTACTATGTTTTGAGGTTTTTCTGTGCTATTAAATACCAACAACTATAATTATTCCTTAACATTCTTCCCAGATATATTGTGTATGATGTTGCTCAGGTAAATCTGAAGTACCTGCTGAAACTGAAATTCAACTATAAGACATCACTCTGGTGAACAGTATTTAGAAGCCCTGTTAGAGTTATACTGTAGTTACACTATAGCGTTGACTTCTGACATGCTTACGCATTGACTTCTCTTACCAAGATATCAAGAGCTAAACTGCAGAAGAGGTTACTAAATCCTATTTAGTACGACACTTAGTGAAAGTTTTATATAAATGTGTGGCAACACATGGACCTGAATTCTGATGAGAACGAGTACCTAGTTTTGTTTTATACCACTTCTAATTTTGGGGCTTTTAAGTGTTTCTTTTAGTTGACCAAACTGACCAAAAAAACCCCACCCACAAACAAAAACCAAGCTTGTAACTTTAGCCAGAGCTGGGCAATAGCAGGAGAAGGAACTTTAGGATGTTTGTGATATTTGCTCTGTTAAGGTTCCCTCTTGTTTAAGATAGCCTTTTTCAGTTTTCATTTGAATAAATGATAAATGTGCATTTATTTTGAGGTAAAAAATAAAAGCTAATTTCATACTAACAGCTTTATGTTTCAAAACTTCCAAATTGTTTTGGTTTTGAGTCACAATTTAAATGTATTTGGTAGAATGTTCTTAAACATGGTATCTCTCTGAAGATCAAATGCCAAATATTGAAATCTGTAGTCACGTTTCAGGAAGTCAAGGTGAAATGAAAACTTGGACTTTCCACTGAGACTTCATCTGTCAACGGTTGGTGTGGTAAACATGGAAAATGAATTTGTGGCTGTTTGAATTTACTATTAGCCCCAATAAATCTCCTTTAAATACCTACCTTCAACGTGATGTAAGTTGGTTGTTGTAGACTCAAGTCCTAACAAAGCTGTAAGTTTGAGTTTGGGCTCAAGCTGCACTCGTGACCTGGAGTGAGGTCGATTGCTACTCTGGGTAGTCTTGAAATCCCTGTCTTGAAACATCAATATAAAGTAATAATGTCAATGTTTAGTGGTGTTTGTTACTTCTCACTTTCGGTAAGCCATTGAGCAATATGGGAGTACTTGATTCAAGAGCAGTATCAGTTCTTTCTCTTCAAAAATTACTGATTTCCCTGAGCTATTAGGGCAAGTTGGCTAATCCCCGGGCACAGCTCTGCATTGGCAGTGCATTCAGTATCTCGTCCACTATGACAGTTCCTTTCCCAAGAAGGGACAGTTCAAGCTCATTCTGACGGTTGCAGCTTCAGTCTTTGGTAACCTGGGTGGAAACAGCAGATCTTTTTCCTAAAACATTGTCATGTCCTAGTACCTTTTGAAAAAGGAGTTTGAAGCCAAGGGGTAGCTTACAGTTCAGTTTGGGGCCAGGAATTAAAGGTAGGTGTTTTTGAAATTCCCTCTGTCACCTGTACCAGAGGTGGCTGAAAGTTCCCTTTTGCTCCAGCCCAAGCAGCGCAAGGAGTGCTTTGTGTATGTAGTGCTCAGTTATAACCGCAGCACAAGCAAGTGTATCCCAATCTGCCTCTAACCTCGCAAATACAGCAGTAAAAGGTACAATGGGACAGGACTTCGCGAGGAGGCAGCAGGTGCCCTTTGGGGACCGTAGGAGAGCCCTGCTGTGACTGTCCTGCAGTGAAATTTAACGTGAATTCAGGCGCTGCTTCTGCTGCCAGCTTGTCCAACCGCAAAGCGGACCTGCTTCTGCTGAAAGCAGGTGCTGGTGCCACTGTGACCCAGCATACAGACAGCCTTTCCCCGGGGCCTGGCTGAGAAGAGCAGCGCGGTGACAAGCACTGAAGGCATTACTTTTGGAGTATGTGCACGAAGCAGAGCTGGATGAATAGGTAGTCCCATTTCTGTCAAAACTACTTGAAAGGAACGAGTTGTCAAGATATTAGGTCCCATGACATCCTCTGCTTTTTTCAGAGGAGGGATGTTGAGGAATGACGAGGAATGACTGCTGATGTGAATGTTAAACTATAAAAAGCAGCAATTTATAAATATTTAACCATTTTATCTTTATTTAGCATGGCTGGAGGCTCTGTTGTACAATGGCTTGCAAACATTAAGATAGTCCATGCAGTCTGTATGATCTGGGTAAACTGAAGGAAGCTAGCCTAGGCTTACTGATTGGCAGTCAGTGTAGATTGTTTGTGTCTTGTCCAAGTTCATGCAGGAAAGAAGTGACAGAGAAAAAAATACAGCACGTCACCCAACCCAGTACTTTAGCCATAAAACAATCTTTAAATCAGTTGTACAGCCTTTAATGAAATCTGTCCCCCTCTTCTGTTTCTAGTCAGAAGGACAAAAAAAAAGTGCCAGATAATTTATATGTGAAAAAGACCTCTGGGCATGTCAAACTTTCTCAATACCGTAAAGAGTTGTACTCGTGTTCTTAAATGAGTTGTGCAGTGTTTGTAACTACTGAGGTCTTTGCTTCAGCTTGCTTTCTGGAAGACTGCTCCAGACCTCCCTCTATCAGTCCTGGGGACATAATTTTATGCTAAAGTGTTTTTGTGGCCAACTTATATCCCACTTAGTATTTTGGTTAAATTGCTTTTATATACGTGGTGAGGCCCCTGACTTAGTCCATTGTACTCTCACTCCTGTTAACGTCCATAAAAAAAAATAGTTTCCACTGTCATGGAGTACATGCATCTGACCAAGAGCTTTTGTGTACTTTTATTTTCAAATAAATGCCAGGCTACTTCTCCAGAAATGATTGCTTTGGAGATGCGGTGGTACCTATGGGAAGAAGTGCAGGTGTCGATCCCAGTCAAGATGACTTGCTGGTATTCATTTGTTCCAGTGTGAAGGTAGCATGTGAGCCAGTGGGCTTTGTGGGTTGCTTTCACAGAAAGTGAGATACTCAAGCACAATCTGAAGGTGAGAAGAAGGAATGGCTTCCCAACAACTGAAAGGGGAAACTACTGCTTCTCCCGCCCCCTTGTAACAAATTCTAATTTCATAATGTGATTAATGCAGCAGGACTCAGACTTCACAAGAACATAGTGACCGAAGAGCACGCTCTTCTGCCAGCTGTCTGTGCTTTTCTTCCTACTACCAGTGCCTGCCTAGGGGAGGTGAGAGAATGACACCCTCGCTGTCTCCTGTCCCCGGGACGTAGCACTACCTGCACTGTGCTGACATAACTCTGAATTCATTGATTAGTAGGTGGTGTAACCCATGTCTTAATATCATCTGCAGTAATTAAGGAGAAATGGGAGTGCAGCAGTGCTTTCTGCAGTGTTTTGGCACATACCGTTAAGAGCAGTTGCCTAACTCTGGGAAAGCGAATGGCCAGTTTAAAGATCTCCCTCCATCTGTGCAAGACAGGTGAGTCAGCAGTACCTAATGGCAGGTTGTTAGCAATGATGTTCTTGGTCACCATGCCTGTGTAAACCACAAATTTGCCAGAATAGTAAAAGGACGCACTGAAAGCATTGTGTGTTTGTCTGCATACAGTCAAAGGGCACTGGCTATGTCAAACACCGCTTTGTCAAACAGGCTTGCGTTTGTGTGACTTGGAAGCAGCATGCACAGGAGAAATGAAAAAAAAACAGAATACAGATACTGCAGCATTCATAAAAGGCCAAGATGTAAAAAGTCTTTTCTAGCAGGAATCCTCATAATAAAGTGTTGATTGTTACCCTTTCAGCACAGTGAATGGTAATAGCTTCTGCTAAATATTTTTCGAATTCAGCAGTTGGAATGAAATGAAGGAATACCCAGCGTCATGCTGTTGGGAGCTGAATTCTGCCTTCTGACCTGGTAATTTTCAAGGTGATTGGTGTTGGAGGTGTTGGGGCAGGGGGAAATTTCTTAGGTTTTTTGTCTGTTTTCTAGTTTTTATCACGATGTACAAAGAAGCCCTGAAAGGCCTTGGGGGTTTTTTGTTTCTTTTTTCCTCTTTCCCTTCTAGAAATTCAGGTTCTGAGGACAGTTGCAAAACGTGATTGTGTCATAGAAAACTTTTTCCCCCTCCCCTGAAAATCCCTTCCCTTGGTGAAAGCTCTAGCGTCAGGGTGGAGCTGGGTAACCGCTGCTTTCAGCCCAGCGAGACCTGATGACCAGGTTTACAAAGCACAGGAGTAAAAAAATCTCGCTGGTGGTCAGCATCTTCTGTCAACTGTGGGAGTCTCGGTGTCGCCACTGGTAGCTGAGCATTAATGCACAACCCTTGGACCAAGGGGAGCCTAGCTGAAATACATAAACAGTGTTAGTGTCGTTACCACACTGTTGTTCACCTGAGCCTGGAAGGTCTGGTCCATGTCAGGCCCTTTGGGTGGTGGACGTGTTTTATTAAAGGGGAAAATTTTACAGGGTTTAACGTTGTGTAGTTTTCACCTTTGAAAGAGCACAGATTACTATTTTCTTGCTTTTTGTTATTAGTTTATTTAGCATCATGCCTATGCTGCTTTGCGTGTCTCTACTGTAGTTGCTTTTTTTTTGTGCTGTGCAGTATGGAAAGCTCTCGCTGAAGTGTCTTCAGTCCTTTGGGGGCTAAGGGGAAGGAAGGCTGTTTTACCAGCATTTCAAAATGACCTGGAAAAGGGGATGGAAATGCATGCTAGCCTTCGTCTTTTTCTTTTTACCTTTTTTTTTCTTTTTTTTTTTTTAAGCTCTGCTGCAATGTGTACATAGAAAGGCCTGGGGGAATTTCTAAATTATTTTACTCAGTTTGTTTCTTCTCTCAGAAACTCACTTTTTTCCTCTTAAGCACAAGGGTAGCGTTGATTTTTTTTTTTTTTTAGATTGTTTAATAGCATGACCTATATCCTGCCCCTCTCAACGTGCTACAGTGCCTAGTCATCTGAGTTCATTAGCAAATTAAGAACACAAATTAAAAACTCTATTCCATGTCCCATGGTATACATTTTCTGTGTTTTGCAGAATCTTTGGTTTCACCTAGATGCTTTTAAAGAGATGCAAACAGGCATAGCATCCATTTTGCATTATACCAGTCATGCTGTTAGCCATAAATGTTTAAGATGTGACACTGACTTAGCCTTGACTGAGATATACTGTTCATTTATTTTGAGCTTCAATTTGCATTTTCATATATATATTTAAAAAAAAAGGCATTTTGGTTGGTATAAGTAGCAGTAGGTAGTGTTGTCAAAGCCCAAAGCATGTAAAAAGTCAGGTCCGTAAGCACTTAAGGTGCTTGTGGTTTATGATAATAGCTTTAAAATTTGCTGTGGTGCAGAGACCTAAGGGGGCTACATAAGGAAACGATCTCTGCTGCTTGCAGAAAGCTTTCAGCTGTGATGGTTGGGGACTGCATTAGAGGGCAGACCAAGACAAGGAGTTTGGTAGGCAACAACTCTCCCCTGTCAGTGGTTTGTTGGCTCTCTCCCTCGAGCTGGGTGAGAACAAGTGAGACCTTGACCTTCAGGCCTTGGACAGGGCGAGCATTTCAGTCGACTCTTCAGGAAGAGCGCCAGACCACAGCTACAGGGCCAGGACTGATTATGCTGGGGGGGTTATGCTTATCACTTACTCCTGAAGTCATACCTTTGCCATCATTTCGGTTAGGCAGGGGACAGCTAACAGGGAAAAGCAGAGACAAGGAAATTAAGTACAGTTTAGCAAAAAATTATTATTTAATGAAGGAAGAGGAAGATGGATATAATACAGGGATTGTTTGAAGACACTAAGCTCCCACGGTTACTGTGGACCCTTTGGACCAAGTGACAGCCTGCCTACCCCC
>VYZV01005049.1:119883-133122 GCA_013401275.1 Pandion haliaetus | reverse complement strand
AGAAAAAACAAAAAAATCCCCAAACCCAAACCAAACCACAACCGCAAGCTTCCCGTAGAGAACGGCATCTCCAGGACAACGGAGCCGCCGCACTCACCCTACCGAGCACCGCGCTCCCTCTTCCCGGGGCCCTTCCCTTTCCCCGGAAGTATTGCCCTGCGGAGGGAAAGGGCGGGAGCTCGGCCCTCTCCTCAGCCGTGCCCTGGGGGTTAGCCGGCAGCTGTGGCGTTTCCCCGTTGGCCGTGGCGAATCCCGGTTCGCCTCAGCCCCTCCAGACAAAATGTCCGCCGCTGCCGCGGAGAACCATCACAACACGCCCCACACCCCCCCCGCCTTTTAGATCTCCACAGGCCTCGCCTGGCAACAGCTGGTGGTTTTTCACTTCTGCCTCCCTCTTGTGGCAGAGCGGGCAGAAAACAATTACAGTCCGTGAGGAGTTATTATTAGTAGTAATTATTTTTTAAGCAGGGGTTGTTTTGAACGGAAGTGAGCTGTTGCTGTAGCCGGAGACCGTACGGGCCTAGCCCCTCCTTGCGTACCTGAGGGTCTGAGTGATGCAAATAGCCCTTATAGAGGCGTATTTTTTAATTTTTTTTTTTTGTTAAGGGAAGCTGTGGAGTGACATGTGATGCTAATTTGAGGTTAAATTGGGACCTGATGAAGACTATAGCTGGGATGTGGAAGGAAGGCAAGGGGATGGCTACTGGCCTTGGGTAGGGAGGGTCTGCCTCTAGCTGTAATGCAGGGACCTAATCAAGGGCTAAACAGGAGCCGGGACTAACTGCTGCAGGCTGGGAGTAAGTGCTGAGACCACATCTGGATCAGGGGCTCTAGTCATGAGGGTGAGGAGAAGGGGCTTTGTTAGCATGCATTTGTAGACACTGCTGTGAGGGGAAGAGATAGAAATGCCATAGCTAATAGTAGTTAGGACAGAGCTACCCTTGATGGTCTGGTCTGAATGACAACCAGGATTGCTCTGTGGATGCAAGGCATTGTGTTCTCCCCTTGGCACTGCCATGGTTGTCCCTTCAGGGTAGGAGGGAGGTACAGGAGGAGCTGTGCCTCAGGCCCTGGGGTGTACAGTCTGATGGAGAAAGGGTTTGAGTCCCGCTCCCCCCAGCTGCAGCAGGGGTTTCAGGTGCCGGTGTTTGCCTCTATGCTGGTAAGTGAGCTTCTCCTGCTCTGCAGGGCAAGGAGTAACTCTGACTAGGGTGAGCAGAGTCTGCCAAAGAAGAGGATGGTTTGTGATTTGTTGTGTCTGATGAAGAAGAGAAAAGGGTGGTCAGCTTTAAAAGTCATTGTTGGTGCTTTTGATCTCAGCACCAGGACACCCGTGGCAGCTGCGGCCTCGGTACCTTCTTCATTGACTTCTACAAAAGCTTTGTGAATAACTTTTGAGATTAAAAGATCCTTCTTCACTGACATCCCTGTGAAATCAGCCTGAACTGGGTCAAAAGCATTTCGTATCCCCATGCTGCTCAAAGTGGATTTAAGGTCATAATTCTCTTCCAGCTTCAACTTAGGCAGGTACAGATCTACTTTAGCTTTCATCATATTGGCTGAGTTGGTCCATTCAGCCAATTTCTCATAGGTCAGCTCTCTTTCCACCTGCAATGAGTTGAGGAAGAAAATAGTTGGAATGCAAAGGACAGAGACAAGGCATGCACACACCAGTGTCTTAATGCTCATCAAGAACAAGTAAAACAAAGCCCAGCTACCAGCAGTGGGTACAGCTGGAATGTGCGCCTCATTCCTAGGGCATGATCCTGCAAAGTGCCAAGTGACTTATACTCCTGTTTATTTTCTTAAAGGGGGTGAGGTATAGGCCTGAACCTTCAGAGTAGTTAATTTTTTTTTTTTTTTTCTGGTGTGAAGAATATTGCTTTTTTGCAATGTGTGACTCATACTGATATTAACAGGTGCTTGCTATGTGTGTATATGGATAACTTTTCTCTTAGTAGTGGTAAATAAGTGCAACATGTGGGACCTCAGGTACAAATAAAAAGATGTTTGCCCTGATCTGTTTAGAATCTGAAACTGATCCTGGTGTGGTCATGAGTGGCTGTTGATACCTGCTGGGTCAGGGTAGTCAGCACTTACGAGAAACCTCACCACAAAATATTGGATGCAAATCCAGACTGCAGATGACATAAACATGAATTAATGCAGCCCTCAGGAGAAGATAACTGCAGGGCAAGGTGATTTAGATATAGTCCTTGCTTTCCTTGTGCTATTATGGCAATAGAAAAGAGGACACAAAATAGGCTAAGACAGTTGCATGGACGTAGTTTTTAGATGTATCCCTAAGAAAAATACTATGTTTGGAATGTTATCAGAAGCCCTGAATCCTAAGCTGAGAAATCATGGTGTTACAGTTTATGAAACAAAGTATGCACACATCAGAACCTATTCTGCCCTGATTTTGAAGCTTGTTCCTCACTCTTTTCATCTGTTTCTGTTACTGTCTCATAGTATATGTGATGGAACAGTAGGTCAGTTTTACCTGCTCCAGACCAGTAGTGTTATCATTTATGTCATCTGGTAGGAGAATGAGCATGCTGAGTTCATTTTGCACATATGGCAGTTCAATGATTTTGAATTTCATGTTTTTTTCCTGGAGTATCAAAAATTCATCTCTCAGAAACATCATCTGTACTGGTTTAGTCTTGGTCTGTGAAAAAATTCAGATGTAAAAATTGGTGTTACTTCATTCCTTAAAATGGATGATAAAGTTTACTTGCTTCATTGAACTGAAAGCAAAAATTTGTAAACAAGTACAAGACTCAGCAGTATTTGGATACTCAGTACCCTTTCCTTTGGATAGTATCACATACACCCCCTTTCCAAAGTCATTGGGATCATTATGAAAAATCAGCATAGACACATATGCTATCTGCCTGCTAACTGAATCATTTTAAAATAAAGGAGTTAGCTTTGATAAGCAAGTAACTACTGTAAGTGTTTCATGTTTTCTCCCAAAGGTTACATTTTTGGAGTGAGGGCCTTGATTGGGGGGAAAAAATGTTGACTTTCTTCCCCTGGATGCCATCAACTCTTTTGCCTATTTTATCCTTCCAGGCAATACTGATTGTCTCACTTTGCCTCTCAACCGTGTTTTCTGTGACCTGTGCTGGCTTTTCCTCTTCCCCAAAACACAGAGGACTGGGTTACCAAATGGAATTGGATTACCCAATAGTCTGAACTCCTATGCTGTATTATGTTCATAGAGCTTTTATTAATATATCCACTCTCTCCTTTACATTGTTACATTTGCATGCAAAAGGTTAACTGTTTGCAGGCTTTGCTATTGGGTACCTTGTGAATTAAACCCTCTCTGTACACCAATGTATTGGATTTATGTGACAAGGCTTTGGTAGCTGCGGGGCTGCAGGGATGGCTTCTGTGAAGAGACATCACAAGCTGCCTCTATGTCAGGCAGAGCCAGTTTCAGCCAGCTCCAAGACGGTCCTGCCACTGGCCAAAGCTGAGACAGTCAGTAATGTTGTTAGCACCTCTGTGATAACATATTTAAGAAAGTGTAAAAACTGCTGTGCAACAGCAGCTGGGAGAGAGGAGTGAGAAAATGTTAGAGAAACATCTCTGCAGATGCCAAGGTCAGTGAAGAAGGAGGGGGAGGAGGTGCTCCAGGTGCCAGAGCAGAGATTCCTCGGCAGCCCATGCTGAAGGCCATGGTGGAGCAGATATCCACCCTGCAGCCCACAGAGGACCCCATGCTGGAACAGGTGGATGTGCCCACCTGGCTGCAACCCACGGAGAGCCCACACTGGAACAGGTTCCTGGCAGGGCCTGTGACCCCATGGAGAGGACCCCACTTAGGTGCAGGTTTTCTGGCAGGACTTGTGACCCTGTGGGGGACCCACGCTGGAGCAGTCTGTTCCTGAAGGACTGCAGCCCGTGGAAGGGACCCACACTGGAGCAGTTTGTGAAGAACTGCAACCCATGGGAAGGACCCACGTTGGACGTGAAGGACTGTATCCCATGGGTGGGACCCCACGCTGGAGCAGAGAGAAAGTGTGAGGAGGAAGGAGCAGCAGTGTGTGATGAACTGACCACAACCCCCACTCCCTGTCCCCCTGCGCTTCTTTGAGGGATAGGTAGAAGAGTTGGGAGTGAAGTTAAGCCTGGGAAGAAGGGAGGGGTGGGGGAAAGGTGGTTTATATTTGGTCTTATTTCTCATTAACCTACTCTGATTAGTTGGCAATAAATTAAATTAATTTCGCTAAATTGAGTCTGTTTTGCCTGTGATGGTAATTGGTAAATGATGTCCCTGTCCTTACCTCAAACCATGAGCTTTTTGTCCTATTTTTCTCCCCCTGTCCTGTTGAGAAGGGGGAGTGACAGAGGCTTGGTGGGCAGCCAAGGTCAACCTACCACAGCCACGTACCATGACAGATCCTAAAACCGCACATGTAGCATAGCAGATATCAGATATACTGTCACATCATTGACACAATCGCTTCACATTGGCTGGCATACAAAAGGTGTTTGCACTCATAATCTATGTCAAACAAGATATATGCTTCCATTGACAACTAATTTTGCTTGTCTTTGACACAGTCCAAAAATATGCAGGCAGTCAGCTACTGTGAATTGTCACTGCATGATCATTTAAATACTGTTAGCTCAATAATGTGCCCTCAGTGTATACTGAATACATCTTTCTCATGCACTCAGCTAAAAAGTCAAACCCTTGTGAACATTACCTCTGAGGTTTTATGCAACACCCAGGGTGTGTGAGGAAAGAACAGCTGGTTCAGTTTCCTTGAACTCAGAGTATAGACCGTGTCTCAAAAGCAGAAAAGAGACGTAAGTGTGTAAGCATTGCTCTCAAAAGCAACTCAGTCCCTTTTCAAAATGGGACCTTGGTGCTTAGGGAAATTTCCTTTGTCTTAAGCTATGTGACCACAGTGTTCTCAAGTGTTTTAATACCGAAGAGCTATTAATTGAAGTGAAAATCCTATTCTCATGGATATGCATAAATAAGATAATGCTGACTTATTTTCACTATGGTAGTTCTCAGAGTTTATACTATCTGCCCAGCTATGAGTAGTGTTGTAGTGACATACAAAATGCAGGTGTAATATTTAGAAGTTTCTTGCTCTTCACTAATAGACACATTGACATAGGACAACAGGCATATAGACAAGGAATTTACCTTGCTCAGTCTGAAGGGCATCTCAGAAGTATTTTTCTCTAGAAATTTCTTTTCCCAGTTTCCTTTGAAATAAATGGCATTTACTAAGACCAACACAGTGTGAGAATTGAGAGATCCTGCAGGCAGCAGATCCTGTATTTTCCCTTCAAAATCAGACAAATAGAATTGTTATTCCACTGTGACTGTGTAACTCGCCAATTTTAATTGTGCCTTCTCTGTGCCTACCTATCTAGCAAAAATGTTTGCATTTGGGAGGGTTTTTTTACTGTACATTTTTCATGGTGTACATATGGCAAAAATGGCTTTTGAAGTATCTCTGTATCTTTTTTTTAATACATTGCAATTTTGGTAGTAAATGGCATTGGAAAGTGGGTAAGGTGGCTAAAGTGGAATAGCTTGGATGTTCTGTGAAGTTGGTTGCAAGCAGCTGAAGAATGCAGAAGTAAAACCCTCACTGATCAGAGTGGAGCCACTCAGTATCTACCTGTGCTTCCCTCTGAACAGAAATAATTCAGAAGAGGCTACGGCATGAAGAATCGAGGGATGGACCTCGTACAGAGCAGCAGTTAGGTTTGGAGAGAGGCATTCTTCAAGCTATTTAGCTGCACTTTGCTCATCACCCCTCTGATCTTTTATGGATCCTTGGCTGTAAGAGCAATAAATGTGGAAATACGTGCAATTTGAAAGTGAGACAAGAAAAAAGCCAGCAGAGTGGTACTTACTCTCAGTTTCATTTTCAACCCATGAATTGATCAGTGCTCTGGCTTGTTCTGCAGCTGTCTTAAAGTTTACAGCTTGTGGCTTTGCATTGTAGTAGCTTGTAATGAGCTGTAAGAATTTCTGAAAGATAGAATTGGAAAATGTATGCTTATTTAGTTAAATTTGAGTTATAAAAATGTTAGAAATAATCACTTCAACAGATTATACAATCTACTAATAAATAATTGAAGAAAATATAATTTGTTAGAAATGGGATAACCCTTAAAATAAGGTCTGAAATATTCTATGCTAAATATTAAGTAAGGAATGATCAAACTTCAGTCTCAAGAAAACTGATAATTCAAATTTTTGTGTTTGAAATCCAAAGTGCAAATACATAATTTTGAAATATCCCATGAAACAAACATTTTCACAATTTTTTTTAATTTCTCAAAATGACATTTTATATAATTTAAATACTTTTTTCCTGCTTTACGATAAAGTAGAGTACAAGAGGGAAGAATAGTCTCATACAAAGTTGAAACAAGGCTTTTAGTTTGCTTCAGAGCTGAGAAAGCTGAGAAGACTTTATGAAGACAATAGAAGAGGTATAAAGGGAATGTTCTGGTAGAATAAAGTCACTGCAGAAGAGCAGAATTAACATTTGCATTGCTGTCTGCTGTGAAACAGATCGTGGAGATTCCTAGCAGGAAATTCTCTAGATTCTCTGTAAAGCATAGGTACGTGAGATTATGGAGAAAATGAGCAATAAGCATTCAGAAGGACAAGTTACTAGTTACGCAGAAGATCAAAACAAAATCCAAGATCAAAGAAAAGTAATCTCATTTAAAACCACGTTCCAAGAAATTGTAAGATTATTTAAAAAGATTTCAAAGATACAGGTAATTACAAACTCATGAGTCTGTATGGGGCGAATGAATAGCTCTAGTGGGTGTATGGTTAAACATGATGTATTGGAGAAGTGTCAACAGCATTTTGTAATAGGAAGTCCTAAATCACAAACCTGTTAGAGTTTTTTTGAAGGTGTCAGGAAGCATTTGAGTAAGAAGGTTGAGCCATTACAGTCTATCTGGATTACCAAAAGGTATTTCATAAGACTTCTCACCAAAGGCTGAGCATCCATGGGACTACACAAATAGGTCTTGTTTATTTAAGTGACTGGAAACCAAGAGTCGGAGGAAATAGTGTTCACAGTAAAGGGTTGTTACTACTGGACTACCACAGGGATATGTGCTGGGATCTGTGCTAAAATATTTATTCTATAAAATACAAGTCTAAATATTTACATTAAAATACATATTTATTAAAACATTTATAAATGATCCAGTGAAGGGTATGCTACAGAGAATGATTGTAACTGTTCAGGAATGAGGTGTTGAAGCTATAATGGACAGCTGCATGAAAAAAATCTGCCCAATAGCGGCCAAAGAAGCAAATAAAATTTCAAGATTTATGAAGAAAGGAGTAGAGAACAAAAAAGAGAATATTAGAATGCCACTGTATAAAGCTATGGTGTGCCCATTGTCTGAGTTCTCTATGCAGCTCTGGCCTCCCCATTCTCAAAAATGCTACAGTATAAAAGATACAGAGACAGAGGCCAAGGATGACTGAAATATGGAGAAGCATCCTTTGGAGGAAAAACAAACCAATAATGATGCCAACAGGTAGCAAGCTCAAAAACCACAGGCGCTTCCTACAGCGTATAGTTCAGCTGTGGAACTCCTGGTGCTGAGGGTTGTGGTAGATTCAAAAGGCAAGTCTTCAAATTCATGAAAGAACAGCTCGTCAAGGTCTATTAAGTAGACATGCACTCTGGTTCAGGAAGTCCCTGAGCTGCAGATAGCTTGGTGACCAGAGCAGATTCTGGAGAAGCATCACTACACTGTGTGCCTTGTTCCCATACACTTCCTAAACTGTTGACCACTGTTGGAGACAAACGGACCTCTTGTCTGTGGAAGGCTAGCCCCGTATGGCTGTCGTCATGTTCTCACTGAAACCACAGTGCGGAAATTAATGTGGAAAATTTTTATCAATCATCTCCGTTGACGATCCCTCTTAATGTCGAAATATTCTTAAGTAAAAATGTTCAACTCACAGGCAGTAACGGGTAGGTCTTTTCCACATAGAGTCGGTTGGCACTCTTCAGCAAGTAGGCGCTGCTGGGTTTGTTGATGGCAGACAGGAGCTCTTTGAAGCCGAAGTGGATGTTTTCAGCTTGCTTGTGCTCAGGATCCTTGGAAAGAGACACCAATCAATATAGAATATATTTTTTCTGTCTGAAGTGTTGCACCTGCTGTGGTTATTTAAAATGCCCAGGTTGTTTTAATTAAAAAGGAATTACAGGGGATTGTTGAGGTTTAACTCCAGCCAGCAACTAAGCACTATGCAGCCACTCACTTACTCCTCCCCCCTCCCAGTGGGATGGGGAGAAGAACTAGGAAAAAAAGTGAAACTCGTGGGTTGAGATAAGAACAGTTTAATAACTAAACTAAACTAAAATATAATAATAGCAATAATAATAAAATATAATAACAATAATAATAATTGTATTGAAAAGGAATAGAACAAAAAGAGAGAGAAATAAAACCCAAGAAAAGACAAATGATGCACAATGCAATTGCTCACCACGTGCTGACCGATGCCCAGGCAGAGATTGGCCCCTCCTGGCCAGCTCCCCCCAGTTTATATACTGAACATGATATCCTATGGTGTGGAATCCTTTTGGCTAGTTCAGGTCAGCTGTCCTGGCCATGCTCTGTCCCAGCTTCTTGTACACCTGCTTGCTGGCAGAGCATGGGAAGCTGAAAAATCCTTAACTTGGGACAAGCACTACTGAGCAACAACTAAAACATCAGTGTGTTATCGACATTATTCTCACACTAAATCCAAAACACACTGTACCAGCTACTAGAAAGAAAATTAACTTTTCCAGCAGAAACCAGGACAGGAATGGAGCTCTTTTTTTGAGTATGTTGCATGTTTGCGGCACTATGTATAACTGGACAAATTGTTTTCTGTCTGTAGGGTGATCATCTGTTTCTGCAGTGCTGTGTAGGCCTTTGGGGACATCAGCTGGTGGTGCACCCAGGAAGTTGAATCTCCTCATTTCAGTCATGGTCAGGCCTAATTTTCAGTGTCACAAGGGCCCATCAAGGCAGCCCTGTGGCTTTTGAGGAGGTGCTCTGTTCTGACAGACACTAATCTCAGGGCATGGACTTACCAGCTATTCAGATTTTTTATGTTTTCACATTAATTTTGCTGTCGCTGTTTGGATTTTGGAGGGAGCTTGTCCTGGATGTCAGTGTTGATGGTTTTAGGGAACATGAGCTTGCTTGCCAGCTGTTGCTTCGCTAATGGAGGAATAAGCTGCTACCTGTCAGCTGCTCCCCTCCAGCTGCTTGGGTGCAGCCTCCTCCTCCATGGCATATACCATGCCCTGCATGTGAGACACTGAGAGTCTGTGCCACTGACTCAAGGTGACTTGTCATAAGGTTGGTCAGGTGTCATTCCTTGCCCCGGTCTTTTCTTACTCATGCTGAGACATGGGCTGCTAGGAAGGACACCTGGGAAAGAATTTGGTAACCAGAGACCACAGGATAGGAGAGCTTGGGTTTTGCAAGGGGCTGGGAACAGACTGAAGAGGTAATGGAGGGAAACGCCTGAAGGACCAGATTAGGCAGACTTTGCTACAACTCGGAAAGTCAATGAGTTGCTAAAATGAATGTGGATGTAATGATTCATCTTGAAGATTCATCCCCGGCCACCTAGGGAGAGAATGATATAACCTCCTCCACACTTTTATTTCCATTTGTCTAATCTAGTCTCTTTGAGCTTTCTTTTAGTTTCTGTGCTAAAGAAACGTGGCTTGTTTGAGTTTACAGGCTTTTTGTTGCTTAGGTTGTTCATTTGATGGAAAAGATCTGGGCAGTTCCTCCTGGTGGCAAGTCTCTGGGGAGCTGATGAACAAGGGTGAATCAGCATGTGTTAGCTTAAAGGGGAATTTTGTTTGCCTGATGTGTCCATGCATGAAAAAGGTGGGAGGGGAAAAAAATTGGGTAGGGCTGGAGTCAGGTGTGAATGCAGTAGTTGCTATTCACTACAGAAGAAAACCCCTGAAGCTGACAAGAGAGAGAATTGTCCTAAGCACATTAGGACAGTTGACTTGTTGATACTGCCATAAACCAGCTAGAACCAAGTAACACAGTATAATGGTCAATCAAAATGTTGTTAGTGTCTCAGTTCTGCTTTTGAAGGCCTGGTAATGTAATCTGCTTGTTCGCTTTTTCTCTTTATGTATATAGTTCTTACTGAAGTAAGACAGTAGATATAGACTGGAGACAAGCAAATGTTAGAAGGCTAAAGCAGTAGTTGTGATGACTATCCCTTTCTCAGAGATTTTTTTCTCTGAGTCTTTTGTTGTAATAAATACCATCTTTCTTTTCTTTGGTCTCCCCAGAGAAGGCCTTGTTGTCTTAGATGAACCTTCTTCTCCTGCAGTCCGGTTAAAATGAAGAACCTGTGATAATGATAAATGTTCATAAAGACAGCTTGTTTTTTGAGGATAAATGTGCCCAAGTGTTATGTAATCATGTTACTTTTCTATGGTAATTCACCAGTCGTGCCTAATGACACTTGGTCTATTAAAAGTTACCGAGGACAAGACTTTACTCTTGATTTAGTCTCTATAACTGTATCATTATTGGATAGACTTTAGTCGCATTTGCTGCTTAATTATAGATCAGTATTATGGCTCAGATATGAATTTATTTAGATAAATGGTCAGTTCATGTTTGGCTACATGGAATTTATGGACCAAGCACAACAAAGAGCATAGTGCATTGCAGAGTCTTACTACTGCGACAGAAATGTAAAATTATACATCTAATATGTTTCAGTAAATGCATATAACCTGAAAAAGTACAAAACCAAAAAGTTCTGCTAAGCAGGCATAAGTGAAATCATATTTTCAGTACTAGTATGTCTTTATTATTCATGGGAGGATTACCTTATTTATGGACGATGTCACAAGCAAAGATATTTGTACTGCTCCTGTGCAGCCCAACATGTTCAGGAGAGCTTACTAACTTTGGTATGCAGTACGAGAAAGCAGATATACTGCTTCCAGAACAAGCTGGGGTCTAGAAGCAGTGATTCCATCTCTGGCACTCCTTTTTCTAGATTAGCTTATCTCCGTATTAATTTTTCTAATAAAGCTGTCTCTTGCTACTTGAGCGCTATATCAGGTGAATTATTCTGTTCAAAAGGCAATTAAAAGAGAAGGTAGAGTTCCAAGCAAGACCAACCGTAGTCTCTAATGTCAGTAACTTCCCTCTGGCAGACCACTTGCAATGCTCTGGGAACTGTAAGTGAAAGCTAAATGTAGGGATTGTGCAGAGCAGGGAGATCTTGGAAGTAAAGTGGAAGAACAGTGACCTGCCAGACTGCTGGCAGTATGAGTGGGATTATTTCCTGTACCCAACATTATGGCAGGTCACTGTTCTCCCATGTTGTTCCTTTCTGTTACCCATAGGTGGACGAATAATGCAATTTATGTGGAAACCACCTGTAAGGTGATATACTGCTAATTTCAGAGCTTACCTCAGCCATCTGGGTTGCAGTGTCACCTTTTGCTCCCAGGTAGACCATGGCGAGAGCAGTTGCAATACTCCAAGGAGAAAAGAAAATGTTTTGGTCTTTGGAAGTTTCATTCAGCTGTTTGTAAAGGTCCAGAGTGAAGGTGTTGGTTGACACTGAGAGAGACTCCATTGATGCAGCCTGAGACAAATGAGTGTCAGAGAGAGGTGATGACAGCTTCTTCACTTCTTTTAAAAAATGCAAAGCTGCTAGTGGGAGATTGTCTGCACCCTCTCAAATACAGTGTGAGGGTGTCCCTGTAATGGGTAAAATACTGCACAGAGACCAAGTACAGTCAGCTAGTGGGTCTCTTTAAGACCTGCATTATTTCTCCCTTCCCCATCACTTCTCAATGTCCTCAGCTTGTTTATTTATTCTTCTTCAGATGAGCACAATTTTAGCTAGAAATGTTTTCACAGACCAAACTTGTTTCAAACCCCCCTTTGCTTAAGTTTCATAGAATTATTCTTTGATTCTGAGAGAGTGAAACAGGATTATTTCTCACTGTGCTGCTTTGAGATTTTTTCTATTTCTTTAAATTCTGAGCTACTATTTTCTGCTGAAAAAAGCATGGTGAATTTTTATGATTCACTGCATGTATCTTGAAGGCTACTAGAGATCTGTAGACTTTTATACGTTCTTGGTGTAGGTAAACCCACATTTGGAAGCTGTAGCTGGATTTGTAAATTACTGTTTTTCGAGTAAACTCTTGTCTTACATACAACCTCAAGTAGTTCCTGTTTTCAACAACAACAAGTTTTCCCTGGTTTTCTGCTGGCTTTCAAGAACCTGCAGATTTTCCATCCTTGTTCTGCTTCTTTTTCCAAGTATGTTTTTACAGGACAAAACCAAAGCAAACAAAAAACCCAACCCCAGGACTAAACTGATTTTCCATATGTGGAATGGAATATGTAGAACAAACCTGTGCTTCTTATTAACATATTTTCGATCAATCTAACACTGTTGACAAATATTAGGTTAACTTCAAAAATTTCCATTGCCTTCAGAAGTATAAGGACTACTAAAACATGTATTAAAGGCAGGGTAAGATGGCATCAGGTGAAATGTTAAGCAATAGATCAACAAAAGCAACCGGACTTTTAAATCTATCTTCACCCACAATTTACATGCTTAAATCAAGAACTGCAATCCTCAAAGCCCATTGCCATGCAGTGTTAGAGATGCCTGGAGCCTCTGGGATCCTGGAGTTTTGATTTCAAAGCCTTCCAGAGCTCCACAACTGCTTTGAATCATTCTCAGCAGTGCTTCAGAGGTGAATGCCCTGCAGCCTAGCGCATACCTAAGCAGTTTTAGGACCTTCAAATCAGATATCTCTTACTGCTGTGCCTGGAGATGCTGATACTCCCAGAGCATATCTAGGGAAGAGGGCTGAACTGAACATTTTTGCCTGAAGAATTTCAAACTGACATCTCCATCTCCTGTTCCCAGAAAGTACCTGAACTGAATCTGCATTGAGCAATCAAGCATTTCTCAGGCTTGAGAGAGAACATGTGTGTGTTTCTGTGAGGTTCTCTGGTCTACTAGCCACTTCAGTCATCTGGGAAAGGAAAAGTCTGGATGCCTGATCCAGTAGTTATTTGATATTAATAAAGCAGAGGGTTGAACCAATACACCCCATTTGAGCATCCAAAACACTGTGCTACAGAGTCATGCTGTCTTGTGTGTCAGTTCCAGGATCAGTAGGAGTG
>VYZV01005049.1:0-119180 GCA_013401275.1 Pandion haliaetus | reverse complement strand
CTAAAAGGGAATACTGGAATAGGCTGTTAGTCTCATTCATCCTGTGGTTAAATTTGAGAGAGGAAGGATTTGAACACTTGCAGCCCTCAGGTCACATAAAGCCCTTATTTTGTGACATTTTACATTTCTGCTCTTCTCTTTCAGAAAGCAGATCACAAAGGAAGCTCAGAAGGTATTTACAGAGTCACATAAAATGGGTGATGAAATAAGAGTGGAGGCTGGGCTCATTTGAACTGGTGGGTGTTGTTTTAAGAGCCAGCTGCTCCTAGCAGAGGAGATGAAGTTGNTATTTCTTTAAATTCTGAGCTACTATTTTCTGCTGAAAAAAGCATGGTGAATTTTTATGATTCACTGCATGTATCTTGAAGGCTACTAGAGATCTGTAGACTTTTATACGTTCTTGGTGTAGGTAAACCCACATTTGGAAGCTGTAGCTGGATTTGTAAATTACTGTTTTTCGAGTAAACTCTTGTCTTACATACAACCTCAAGTAGTTCCTGTTTTCAACAACAACAAGTTTTCCCTGGTTTTCTGCTGGCTTTCAAGAACCTGCAGATTTTCCATCCTTGTTCTGCTTCTTTTTCCAAGTATGTTTTTACAGGACAAAACCAAAGCAAACAAAAAACCCAACCCCAGGACTAAACTGATTTTCCATATGTGGAATGGAATATGTAGAACAAACCTGTGCTTCTTATTAACATATTTTCGATCAATCTAACACTGTTGACAAATATTAGGTTAACTTCAAAAATTTCCATTGCCTTCAGAAGTATAAGGACTACTAAAACATGTATTAAAGGCAGGGTAAGATGGCATCAGGTGAAATGTTAAGCAATAGATCAACAAAAGCAACCGGACTTTTAAATCTATCTTCACCCACAATTTACATGCTTAAATCAAGAACTGCAATCCTCAAAGCCCATTGCCATGCAGTGTTAGAGATGCCTGGAGCCTCTGGGATCCTGGAGTTTTGATTTCAAAGCCTTCCAGAGCTCCACAACTGCTTTGAATCATTCTCAGCAGTGCTTCAGAGGTGAATGCCCTGCAGCCTAGCGCATACCTAAGCAGTTTTAGGACCTTCAAATCAGATATCTCTTACTGCTGTGCCTGGAGATGCTGATACTCCCAGAGCATATCTAGGGAAGAGGGCTGAACTGAACATTTTTGCCTGAAGAATTTCAAACTGACATCTCCATCTCCTGTTCCCAGAAAGTACCTGAACTGAATCTGCATTGAGCAATCAAGCATTTCTCAGGCTTGAGAGAGAACATGTGTGTGTTTCTGTGAGGTTCTCTGGTCTACTAGCCACTTCAGTCATCTGGGAAAGGAAAAGTCTGGATGCCTGATCCAGTAGTTATTTGATATTAATAAAGCAGAGGGTTGAACCAATACACCCCATTTGAGCATCCAAAACACTGTGCTACAGAGTCATGCTGTCTTGTGTGTCAGTTCCAGGATCAGTAGGAGTGCATTCTCTCCTACAGCCTGTTCTCAGTCCTCTGATCTTAAATCAGCTGGTAGCCTGGTGATTAAGGCACCCTTCCTACAAGTGAGGAAACTTTCTGCCCTCACAGGCTGTGTAGGTTTTGCCCAACGTAGGCTTGTATTCTGACCACTGTTCCTTGGCACAGGGTTTTCCTAAGGGCTACACTTTGTACTAAGAAGTACCCCTGGGTAACTTTTATGCCATCATTTAACTGCTCAGTTCCAAATAATTTAATGTGAATTTTTAAGACTTCCAAAGTAAAGCTAGTTATTTTGATATGAATATTTACACTACCTGAAATCCTGAGGGAGAGAAGAGTTACGATCTGTCTTCAGTCAGGATCTGTGGCAGTCTGTGAGGCAGTGAATAGTTTGGGAAATGTAGAAATGTTTGCACCTCCCTTTTCTTCTCTACATCCTCTTCTTGTATTAATGTGCATGTCCCCCATTTATTCCTGCTTCTCCTCTCTATCACCTCTTTCAGAACTTAGAGAGAGAGAGACCTCCTCAATTCAAGACCGCTGTTAGTGGGTGAATGTCCTGAAATGTGAAGGCCAGTATGCTTTTCTCCTACAAATGTGCTCCATAACCTTGGCATTTGGCCTGCAAAAATGTAGGAATTGCAGAAAAGAATTCAACCACCCTGTGTTGGTGAGGGACATGTTGAAATAATTTTACAGCTTCCTTTTCTTTTTACTCTAGAAACTGGGGAAATTAATAGAAGCTAATCTCAAAGATACAGCTAAAAGGGAATACTGGAATAGGCTGTTAGTCTCATTCATCCTGTGGTTAAATTTGAGAGAGGAAGGATTTGAACACTTGCAGCCCTCAGGTCACATAAAGCCCTTATTTTGTGACATTTTACATTTCTGCTCTTCTCTTTCAGAAAGCAGATCACAAAGGAAGCTCAGAAGGTATTTACAGAGTCACATAAAATGGGAGATGAAATAAGAGTGGAGGCTGGGCTCATTTGAACTGGTGGGTGTTGTTTTAAGAGCCAGCTGCTCCTAGCAGAGGAGATGAAGTTGCTTTAGATACCTACAGGCCCGAACTGTACCGAGCTTATTATTCCTCTGTGATGGATTGAGGGAGTTTGGATCATCCACCAAAAGCTGCAAAACTGCTTGGAAGCTCTGCTTGTAATTATTTCTTTTACTGAAATTGTTTGTTGTTTTGGAGTAGAGAGCCAAAACAGCAGAATGCGTAAAATTGGATATCAGCAAAGGTGTAATACAAAACAGTTACATGTACACAAATGTTTTGCTTCAAACCAGTGTAATTAGCAATTCTGCTGGTTTATTCTGCTCTTATCTATGTGACTTAGATTAAACTGCATTGCTAAATTTCCTTTGCAATCATTGTATGTCTTTTCTGCTACATTTACAGTTAGTTAGGAATGGCCTCTGCCCACTAGTATGACACATGCAGAATAAACCAATTACTAGCGTGCAGTCAACCTATAGAGAAGAAGCATCAGTATAAAGAGTACAAGGCCATATTTTGAACTAGAATTACATTTGTGTGCTTATAGTCACTTCAAATCTGACTGGTACTTATGCCATACAAGGTTTCAAGAGCAATATATGTGCCTGCCTTTTTTCACACTTTTTTTTTTAAATACGTGCAGTTTTTGTGCCTCTTACTTTCTTGCTTTGGAAGTGTATTAGACACTATTATGTTTAGCTATGTGCTTAAGTAATGTTTCTACTATGTATCTAAAACTGCTGTTGTCTATTTTTTAGCTAAATGAATAGGAGAAGAAAAAACCCCAAACAGTTAGTGGTACTACAAGCTACAAAGATTGGCCAAAAATACAGGAAAATGAAGAAAGGGTACCCAAACTGTGTAGACACTCCTTGTGGTATATTCTTGCTGCTGCAAGATCCTGTTTAGTAAGAGAGAGTAGAGTTTCAAAGGGGAGCAAAATAGCCAAAGAAGAGGTGCTCTTGGTTTTGCTGTGCCAGATGGAAATAGTGAGAGGAAATAGTGAATTGCTGCAACCAGAATGGTAGAAACAAGGTTTCACAGCATCACAATGCCTGACTTGTTGACTTTAAGAGGATTGACCTCTGACAAAAGGGCATAAAAAATCTTTTGATAAAATCAGTCATTTTCCTCTGGCATACCGGTGAGGTCATCTTTACCCTTTTTGAAGCCATCTTTCATCCCCATCTTGCTCAGCATGGGTGTGAGGTTCTATCTTTCTACCTGTTTGATTGTTGTACTCCCATACCTGTACTCTGTAAATGGTCCACTCTGAGTAGACCGTTTGGGCATTTCTTGAAGATCAGTTCTCTTTCAGTTACATCTAGCAAAAAGCAGCACAATTTACAATCAGCGCTAGACTAAGTCCAATTACAGATTTTTTACTCTACAGAAAATCCCGTTCAGCTATGTCGTCCTGGAAGAAAATGAGACCAAGTATCACATCTGTTGCAATAGAACTCTAAAAGATTGGACTATAAATAACATTTTAAAAGGATTTTCTTGTGCCTGTTAGAGATGGCAAAATAAAACCTTTAAAGATATGGATGCATTTACATTTCAGTTCTGAAGCAGGGTTTTTTCATGTGTCCTTGTCTTGAATACTAACACCACACCGGCACTGTAAACTTTCTTGTCTTTATTATTATGTGCTGTGTCTGCCATTTCAGCTTGTCATGAGGTCAATCTACCATAGAGGTGACAGGGATTAGTTTATGAAGCTGACATTTGCACTGGTAGGAAAAAGCCCCATCTTTCATTGTAGGATAAACTGAAAGCATGTTAATCCACTGTGTTTTGACAGGCATGGCATCACTAAGTGACAAGCAGTCCATGTTCACAACATGTTCGTATTGAGGCTTATCTCAGCAGTTTCCTGCAAATACTTCTTTCTTTAGTTTTCAAAGTCCTGGGACCTTTCAAGGAGGAGTTTGTGGACCTGAAGTTACAAATTTTGATGACACAGAACAAGTCCAGGGCTTCTTGAAAGCATTTACTTGGAAATGCAGTCATGTAGCATCTATTGCTTGGCCACCTTGGAATAGTTTAGAAAGGTGATTAAATAGCATTTTCGCCAGTATGGAAGAATAAAATGGAACCATCTTTCAAAAGCACCAAGCCACGCTTTGTGGCAGACAGGAGAGAAAGGACAGTGCTTGGGAGAGCCCTTGCTGAAAGGAGCATTGGAACACCATGACCTGTTCAAGGCGTAGGAGCTGCTCTGCCCCAGATCTGTCTTCTCTTCCCTTCCCCTATCCAAGCCTGTTGCCGGCCAGCCTGTCACCTCCAGGAGCCCCCAGACCTTCTGGAACAACAACAGCAAGCATGGTTAGCACATTGCACTGGAAATTCAAATTCCCAGGACTGCCTCCCTTGCTATATCCAAGTATGGCACCCCAAACTAACGGGGGGAAATAATTGTAAAACCATGGTAACTAAAAGACTTGCAACTTTTCGTAACTTCCAGCACTGGCAGATGCACCTTCCAGATCTCAAAGGCCATTAACAAGTGTGAGGAGTGGAAGTAACTGCAGAGGGCATGGCCCACATCTGTTGACCTAATTTGTCATCTGTGTAGATTTGGTGCTTGCTAGGGACATGGATTCGGGAAGTTGTAGAGAGGCTACTGAGGCTCATCTGTCCCTCCCCCTGCTGCTCTCCCATGTAGGCACAAATGATACTCCCAAGGGTGACCTAGGAAGTATGAAGTGTGACTACAGGGCTCTAGGGGAAGTGGTCAAGGGCATGGGAGCCCAGGTGGTGCTCCCTTCAATCTTGCTGGTGAGGTGGACAGGCCTGAGGAGGACTTGACAGATCCTGTGGGTTAACAATTCATTGCACTGCTGTTGTCGGCAGCAGGGATTCGGTTTGGCCTCTGGCCATGGGACCTCTCTGAGGGTCACCAGCTTCTTGGAAGAGAAGGGACCCACCTAACTGAACAGGGAAAAGTATCTTTGTCAAGGGGCTGGCCAACCTGCTAAGCAGAGCTTTAAACTAGAAATGGACGGAGGAGTGATTGATTCCTCAACAAAAAAGGAGGTTGTGAATGTGGTAGGTATGCCAAGGGTCTGGGGTGATGAGAACAGGAGACATAGCAATCAACAAAACAGCCCAAGTGGGATCACTTCAAGCATAGGCATGTAAAGAATGAAGTGCCTGCAGAAGAGCCTTAAGGGAAAACCTCTCAACCTTGTACAGGGGAATCTGCACACTTGGGTGCTTCTGACAAATACTGCTATACTAGTGCAGGCAGCATGAGCAACAAAGAGGAGCAGTTAGAATTTTGTGTGTGGTTACAGGGCTATTGCCTCATTGAGATCATGAAGACGTGGTGGGATAGGTCACACGACTGTAGTGCTGCAGTGGAGGGATACAGGCTTTTCAGGAATGATAGGCTGGGAAAGCAAGGAGAGGGAGTTGCTCTTTGTGTGAGAGAGCAGCTGGAATACACAGGGCTCTGCCTTGGCACAGGTCAGGAGCCAGTTGAGAGCTTATGGGACAAGGTTAGTGGGCAGGCCAACACAGGTGCTGTTGTAGTGGGTATCTGCTATAGACTTCCTGATTAGGAAGTAGATGAGACTTTCCTGAAAGAAGCCTGGTCCTTATGGGGGACTACCCTGATTTCTGCTTGAAACAACAATACATTAGGGCTCAAGCAATCTAGGGGATTTCTAGATTACATTGATGACAGCTTCCTGGCACAAGCAATTGAGGGGCCAACAAGCAATGATGCTCTGCTGGACCTGATACTGAGAAACAAGGAAGAACCGGTCATGGATGTGAAAGTCAGAAGCAGCCTTGGCTGCAGTGACCATGAGATCATGGAGCTCAGGATCCTAAGAGGAAGGAGCAGGGCAAAAAGCAGGATTACAGCCCTGGTTTTCAGAAATCTTCAGAGATCTGCTTGGAGGAATCCTGTGGGATATGGCCCTGGAGAGGAGTCCAGGAGAGCTGGTTGATATTCAAGAATCACCTCCTCCAAGCTCAAGAATGGTCCATTCTGACAAGTAGGAAATCTAGCAAATATGGCAGGAGTCCTGAATGGATGAGCAAGGAGCTCCTAGCTGAACTCAGACATAAAAAGGAGGTGTATAAGATGTGGAAGCTGGGGAGGTGACCCAGAAGGAGTATAGAGTTGCTGTCTGATCTTGCAGAGATATGGTTAGGAAAGTCAAGGTTGACCTGGTATTGAATCTGTCAAGGGATGTGAAGAGCAGCAGAAAAGAGTCTGTAAGAACAAGACAAAAGACTAGGGAAAACATGGACCCACTTCTGAATAGTGCAGGGGAGATGCTGACAGAAGACATGGAAAAGGCCGAGATACTGAATGCCTGAGACTAGAGTGAAAAGTCTAGAAAGAAGAAGACTTAGTCTTAGCAGAAGAAGACCAGGTTTAGGAGCATTTAAAGAAATAGAACATACATAAGTCCATGGCGCCTGATGACTTGTACCCACAAGTGCTGAGGGAGCTGGCTGATATCACCGCGAGGATTCTCTCAATTATCTTTAAAAGGCCATGGTGACTGGAAAAAGTTCCTGAAGACTGGAAGAGGGCAAATGTCACAACTGACTTCAAAAGATTCAGGGAACTACAGGCCCATGAGCCTGACCTCAGTCCCTGGGAAGGTGATGGAGAAAATCCTTATGGAAACCATTTCCAAACACATGAAAGACAAGAAGTTGATCGAGAGTAGTCAGCATGGATTTATGAAGGGGAAATCATGCTTAACCAACGTGATAGCCTTCTAGAATGAGTTAACTAGCTTGATGGATGAGGGGAGAACAGTGGATGTTGCTTACCTTTACTTTAGTACAGCTTTTGACAGTCTCCCATAACATCCTCACAGACAAGCTAACAAAGTATAAGTTAGATAAGTGAACCCAGCCAGGCCCAGAGGCTTGTGATCAGTGGCACAAAGTCCAGCTGGAGTCAAGTCCCTAGTGGTGTACCCCAGGGGCTGATAGTGGAGCCAGTACTGTTTAACATCTTCATTAATGACCAGGACGCTGGGACAGAGTGTACCCTCAGCAAGTTTGCAAACAATAGAAAACTGCGAGGAGTGGCTGATACACTAGAGGGTTGTACAGCTGTTCAGAAGGACCTGGACACAGTGGAGAACTGGGAGGAGAGGAATCTTGTGAAGTTCAACAAGGGGAAATGCAGAGTTCTGCATCTGGGGAGGAATAATGCTAGGCATCAGTACACACTGGGGACCGACTGGCTGGAAAGCAACTCTACGGAGAAGGACCCTGGGGTCCTGGTGGACAAGCTGACCATGAGGCAGCAGTGCACTCTCACAGCAAAGAAGACCAACAACATCATGGGCTGCACGAGGGTGAGTGTTGCCAGCAGGCTGATGGAGGTCCCTCTCTGCTCAACCCTGATGAGACCATGGCTGGAGTGCTGTGTCCAGTTCTGGGCTCTTCAGTATAAGGAAGATACAATTTTCCATATTTTCCACCTGAACAGGGCCACAAAGGTAATTAAGGGAGCGGAGCATCTTTCATATGCGGAGAGGCTGTGAGAGTTGGGACTTACAGCCTGGAGAAAAGAAAGCTCAGGGGATCTTATCTATGTGCATAAATACCTTACAGGGTGTAACGAAGAAGAAGGAACCAGACTGTTATCAGCAGTGCTCAGTGAGAGGACAAGAGGCAACAGGCACAGATTAAAAACGTGAAATTCAATCTGAACACAAGAAAACACTTGTTTACTGTGAGAATGGTCAAACACTGGCACAGGTTTCCTGGAGAGGTTGTGTAGTCTCCATTGGTGGAGACAGGTATACAAAACCCAACTGAACATGGTCCTGTGCAACGTGCACTAGCTGACCCTACTTGTGCAGGGGGTTGGACCAGATGATCTCAAGTGATCACTTCTAGCCTGAGCAATTCTGTGGTTCTGTAAGGGTTAGCCTGACTTGAGAGCCAGACACTCGTTACCATGAAAATAGTACAGGGAGGCACAAATGAAGCAGCTTCCAATGTTGCTTGCAGTAGCTGAGCTCTAAACATGTTTCCCTCTGGATGGGTTCCTTTGCTTCTCTTCCACCCTTTTCACCTGCATCCCAAGTACGTCTTATACTGGAAGGTGTGCTCTTTGGCATCATCTCCCAAGCAAAGCTGAGACTGGGAGTAACTTGGTACCAAAACCAGCCTGTTTAACCCTTTGCACCTCTCACCAACTGGTGGACACTGTGCCGTAGTTCCTCAGAGAGCCTCAGAGGTACTGATTTGCAGAGCCCTGCAGTGTGGTATGAGTGAGGGAATGCACAAAAATTAGCATGGGAAAACCCTTCACTTGGTTTGGCATGGAACTCTTCCCACCTCTTTGGGCAACTTTTGCTCTTAAATGAAGTAACTCTTCAAACTGGGTATACACAATTTAGGAGCTCCCAGTAATTACATATTGTTGAATACACACAGCAGAGAGATAGGATTAACCTGCCAGAAGGCTAAGAATGAACATGCTTACCACCCTGATGAGTCTTTGCTGGCCAGGCATCACTCAAATGGAGGAGGGCTGGTCTTTGTTGCTCCCTAGAAGAGGCTCAGCCTCAATGTTGCTAGTTGTTGTCTTCCAATTCTTCACTTTTTTTAAATTGAGTTTTTATACCTCCTCATGCAAGTGTTTCTCCTCCTGAAGCCTTGCTATGCTGACTACTCCATCCTGAAAATAACTTCTCTGTGTTTTTACTTTTCTTTTTTGCGTGGCCTTCGCTTGTGTGCTTTTCCACACCTAAACAACAAACTTCTTGGTAAAGCTGAGTCAATAGCATACAACTGGGTCCTGGATGACAGACAGCTGAACCCTGAGCTGAGGGTTACAGGCAAGGGAGGACGCTGATTTCAGAAGCAGCACTTTGTACAGGGAAGAACGTGCAGGTATACTTTGTTGGGTGGAGATGTATTTCCAAATAGAATATCTTTTGTGGAGATGGAGTGAGTTGTAATTATAGGTGGAATTTTGCTGAGAGTAAATGTTTTTACAGTACCTCCCTCCTGCATTCAAATCTTGTTGCCTTAGATGATGTTCTCTGATATGTGGTTGCTGAGTACCAGAATGGCTACAAAACTATGCTATTCTTCTTGGCCACAGGAAAGCCCAACTGCTGCCCTCCCAAGCCAATGGAGGGAACTGATGTTGCCAATGCAGCAATGCTTGTTCGCTATTGTACATGGGCAAAAGGGATGTTTGGAAGCTGTACTTCTGGGCTATAGGCTCTAGTCAGACTTTGTATTTCTAGCATGTTGTGACAGGAAAACAAGCCTCCTGAGTAGGTCCCAGGGTTGGCAATAGTGCAATAAGCAGTGTTCAAAAATGGGAAACTGAAAGCTTAAAAAGAAAAGTTCAAATGCCTTGACTCAGTGAGCAAAAACTTGCTCATCACAGAGTTTAATTTGATTTGGTGTATTTAGTAAATGCCTTGGAAAACATGCTGAATAACAGTGTTTTCAGGGCTGTTTGAAGCCTAGTGGAAATAAGACACTAAGTGTGTCAGCTTTGTCAATTGGCATGATGTGGTGGTTGATTTGGAATGGCAAGAATGGAAACGTGCCACAGCCATGCACCTTACATGATGCTCTAAGAGAACCAGGTAAGTCAGTGTCTTGAATAACACAAACACAGCTCCAACTCCAAGTTCATTTATTGGATTAAATGTGGATCATGGTAAAATTATGAAGTAAAGCATCAGTCAAAGTCTCACTGGTGTTTCTGTCAATACCATGACTATCTTTGCTGAGATGCACTCCTTAAGTTACATAATCCATAATAAATCATTACATAAATCATACATTGATCAATGATACAGGTAGCAAGGAAACTGTGCAGCTATTAGCCAGGAAACAGGTATCATTAGGTTAAATTAAGCAGATTGGAATTCTAGAAGTTTTAGATTGCATATCAATACGAGTTAGCAAGAAGCATGTTGCTCATAGTTTTCTTAGCATTTTTGCTGATTGGAACTCTCAGCAACCTTAACCTACAAAGTTTAGAAAAATGAGGGAAAAATGCAAGGTGATTAGAAGTCAGCAATTAAATGTTAAGGGCTGAATTTTCCCTTGCTGCCTCATTTTTTCATGAAGCTGCAAGGGCAGGAGAGAATGAATGTAATGCGTCTGTACACACACAGTGAGAAGACAGGGGAAGGTAAGGGGCATTTTGAGACTATTCTGGGTTTGTATTAAATTTTGTTAATTTCCAACAGTCTTTAAATTTGAAATGAACATAAGGAAACTGCATTGTAATGCAAATGCAGGTTTCCCAGTGAGGAAAAGAGAGCATATAGAATTCCACAGATATTTTTTTCTTTCAGGGTTTTTTTTCCTCTCTGGGATATTCAAGAGGATGAACTGCATTTCCCTTGAAGTCAGCACTTGGCATGGGGCTAGATGATGTCCTGTGTGCAGAGGGCTTTTATGGCTCCACCTTACTCTTGAACAACAAAGCCAAAAGAGCGGGTTTGATGCAAGGGAGCAAAATTCTGCACTTTGTTTTCTGTGGAGGGCTGTCTCATTAGGACAATGGAAAGGAGCAGTAGAGGGATGATCTTTGAGGCACAGGGTGGTCTCTGGCTGCTGCCTTACTGGCGGTGGGTGGGGGTTGGGGAGAAAAAGGACATACGTTTCAGCACGTATGGCTACATGGCTTAAGGTTGAGCTTTTAACACTGCAGTTCACATTTTTCCGTTGAACAGTGAACCTTGGGTGCTGTCTGGGAGCAAGTAATAACTCATTCTGTGGGAGAGCAGAACCTGCCAAAAAAGAGGATGCTCTTGGATTTGTTGTGTCTGATGAAGAAGTGGAAAGGGTGGTCAACCTTAAATTTCAGAACATGGGGAAAAAATGGACTTGTTAGTCCTGTAATTACAGTAGCAGCAGCTGCCTCAGTGCCTTTCTCATCAACTGCAACAAAAGACTTGTGAATAACTTTGGAGATCAGCAAATCACCTTTCTCAGTCATTCCACTGAAATCAGCATTGCTGCTGAAGGCACTGTGCATTCCCATGGTGTCCAGATTATCACTGATGTCATATCTCTCCTCCATTGTGAACTTAGGTAGGTACAGATCCACGGCAGTTTCGGTCATCTTTTTGGAATCAGTCCATTCAGACAGCTTCTCATACGTCAGTTCTCTTTCCAGCTATCATTTAAGAAAGAGAAGAAATTTGTTGTTTGCAAGGAAAAAACAATTAATTAGCTATGAATTAATCAATTCTATGGAAATTTAATGAATTAAACAGTTTTTAAATGGCAAATTTAACATTTAGCAGAAAGCATGAAATGTAAGTTGCTTTTACTGATGATCAGAGGCAGGGTGTACAAGAAACGTTTGAGACCTAGTGCTGCAAAGTTTTGAGTACCACCCCTGTCAAATTCATTGCAAAAGAAAGCTAGGTCACTCAACACCTGCAGCTGCTATCCCCTGAGGTAGTTCTTTCCTCTCTTTTAATTCAGTCTTGATGTGAAGGTAAATTGCTGGGAGATTGTCAGCTGTGTGGCAGGTGGTTTGGTCCAGTACCGTAGAAACAGGTGTTAATATTGCTCATATTCCCTTGGCAATTTTAAAACAAATTGCTTCCAGCAAAATCTTTCACTGCCACTCTGTGTCCTGGGCACTACGTCACCAGGGTTCAGCTCAGATCGAATGGAGAAGAGCAATGAATGGTATTCTTGACATGATAGACACCAAGAATTTAACAGTCTTGCAATTGTAGTAACTACAGTGGCAGATCTCATTATTGCAGCAAATGCAGTCTCACCAAAATCCTAGTTTTTCAGACAGCAAACAAATAAGGGGGATCGGGGAGCAAACAGAATGAGAACAAGACAGTGAATAAAATTCCAGGCCATGGAGAAGAGGTGTCCATTATCTCAGGAAGAGGCTATGACTACTTGTGCAGTACTGTCCCTCCTGAATGTGCAATGAAGGGAGATTTAACCCTTACAGATCATGTAGTACTGGGTGTCAGTCATGGGGCTCTTGAAGACCTAAGCATCTGATTATGCACAGTGTTGACTGTCTTCAGTTCTTACCAAACTAAGAGCACTCAGTGTGGAGAAACTTTCTTGGGATTAGATAAGTATTAAAGGAAATTGATTCAGCTAGTGGAGGAGATCAAACAGCATATCTTCCAAAGGGGAGATATGGTTGCCAGCCTGTCCTTTTTTTTTAATGACTGGGTGGTGATACAAAATAGATGTAGAATACTTTTTTACCTGTTCAAGACCCGTAGTGCTGTCTTTGATGTCATCGGGAAGGAGGATGAACATACTGAGCTCATGTTTCACATACGGCAATTCAATCATTTTGAAATTCATTGTTTCCATGATGAGAACTGGAAATGTATGTCTCATGTACATCATCTTCACAGGCTTGGTCTTGTTCTGTAAGGTATTTATTTATAAGTAAGAAATCATTCCTTGAAAGGAAGGATGATGATGACTCAGTGCAGTGAAGGGAGAGGAAACTTTTGTAAGCAGCTTTTACAACGGTGATCTGTCATTCATTTTCCAAAGCTTTTCTTGACTGGACAATATTGCTTATCTTGATGTTTATCCCAGAGCATTTTGTTGCGGGCTGAATTGACTGATTTTTCTCTTCTCCCCAAAACATGCACAGCAGCCCCCGGAGGAGGGAGTAAGAGAGTTAGAAATGTCTGCAAGGAATGAGGGGATGGAGCAGATGTGGGACACGGCCTTACAACACTACAGCAGAGAAACGGCTATGGTTTAAAAGGACAAGTGTTGTGCAGTTTTTCTGTGGTCTCTTCTCTCTGGCAATAGAAAGTGACTAGCTGATTGCTCTTTATGTCACAACCCGTAACAGAAGATAACACTAATGTCTGAGCAAAGGGGCTTATGAAGAGGGGAGTTCCTGGCAAGCAGTCACCTTTGCAGGAGCATGTAACCTCTCCTAACATCTACGTCCCTTCATTCAGGGAAGCAGCAGGTGTATACGTGCTAATCAGAAGGCAGAAGTTACAGTTGGTGGAAATTGCATGCAGCTCTTGTCTTTTGTATGCGAGTTCATTGACACCTCTTCTGGATACATGCCATTAACATTTCTTCTAGTCTCACCCAACCATGTACCCTGTTGCAGCTGTATTTGAGCAGGTGTGTTTGCACCTAGCTAGGCTGTGCAGCACAGAGGCCCGGGTACCGTACTCACCCATGACATGGCATATAGTTCCTGTCCATGAAGCTTGGACTCTCAAAATCATGCTTTTAAAACCTGCCCTTTTAGCACTGTTTTACAAAAAGGTCCTAAGTGACTCTAGTGCTTTTGGAAATGGTAGGTGCTATCTAGAGCTCATTAACATTTATATGAGCAGCATCTTAGTGTTGCAGTGAGCTGAGCACTGATACGTTTTGCTGTAACCAGCTATTTACAGAGAGTCTAGTTACCACAGGGATCCCTAAAAGACTTACGAAATGGAAAGATTTCAGCAGTAGCTGTTCTCACCAGGCTGTTTATGGTAAGAAGGTTACCGGAGGAGCTTACCTTGCTCAGTCGGAAGGGTTGCAGGTCTGTATTTCCTGCCCGAAATTTCATTTCCCATTCTGCCTTGAAGTAAATGGCATTTACCAGGACCAGTTTGGTGGCGCTTACCACATCTTGTGAACTCAGCAAATTCTTGATTTTGCCTTTTGAAATCAGAAGAGTCAGGTGTCATTCCAGTGTTGCAGTGAGGATGTTTTGATTGTTTTTTTCTCTCAGTTCAACTCCTTAGTGAAGAAGTCCATGCCTCCATGCCCTACTCCCTAAAGAACTCCCCTGATATAAATCAGTTAGCTTGTTTACAGTTTCCAAAGCTGTTTTCTGCCCAGTTCTCCTGGCTAGCTGACAGGGATTGACTCCCTCCCCCAAAAAAAGTCACAGCTTCATGGCAAGCAGCTGGAAGCAGAAAGCCATATACTGCCTCACCAGCTGGTTACACCAGGTAAAAGGAGGCCAGCACCTCTGGCTAGTGCAGGATAGTACATCTAGGCAGGCAACCCCCCCCCCACCTTGGAGCACACTGGTCCGCAGAGGTGTTTCTCCCCTCTGTCTGCTCTGCCTGTGGTGCATGGGTGCAGCACCAGGGCAGAAGTTGTGCTTGAGGACCAACTGATCCAGAGAACAGCAGAGTCAATGGGACTCCCCCCAGGGCGCTCACTGAGGTCTGGATCAGGTATTTGAAGCTGCTTTAGTGCTGCTTTTTCTCTGTCCTCCCACTCCATCTTTGCTCACTGTCCACATCAGAAGGAATGACCTGGCTGCTGCAGTAGCATGTGGGGAAGGAAGGGCACCTGCCCAAAGGAAATGGCACACTGACAATAGGACAGGAAAGATGTTGGGGTTGAGCTCAGCTTACCCTCGGTTTGTTTTTCAACCCAAGCGTTGATTTCTCTTCTGGATTGTTCTGGTGCTGTCTTAAAGTTAACCTTGTGTGGCTCTGCTTTGTAGTAGTTCTTACTGAGCTGTATGTATCTCTGAAAAATAACAAAGAAAACAAAAAAACAAAACCAAAAAAAAGGACGTTCTATGCTGTACAGGATTTTTCAGTCCTAAAGGGAAATTGTTAGCTCTTGGACTTCCTAATAGCTTCTTGGGCCTAGAGGACTGCAGTATTTTGCTTGTTACTCTCTGTTGGACTGTGAGTTAACAGTTAAGAAATAACAAAAGAACAGAAAATTCCCTTCTTTTGTTCCCACTTTTACTTGGAGAAGTGAGGAAGGCTGTGCACATTCCATGGATGTGCTTATTTTAATGTCTCATTTACAATTGTATATTTTGAGTGTTCCAATTATAAAGCCATATTGCATGAAAAGGAGTCCCTGCACTACAGTCAAAGGATAATGCATCCTTAAATACTGTGAGCAGACCAAGTGGTATTCTCCAGTTATCACTGGAATCCAGGGCTCTTACTTGCAGTATTCAGGGTCAGCTTCAAACCTGTTCTACTGATGGCAAGTAATTAAAATGAGAAATATTTTTTGCACCTTTTCTTACTCCTCTCTGAGATTTAACTTACAGGCAATAATGGGAAGGTTTTTTCCACATAAATGCGGTTGGCATTTCTCAGCGAGTAGGTGCTTCTGGGTTTGTTGATGGCAGTCGTGACCTCTTTGAAGCCAGAATGGATATCTTCAGCTTGCTTGTACTCAGGATCCTTGGAAAGAGAAACCATACATTCAGCAATTGCATTTTTGGATGAAGTTTTCAAAACATGCTATGATGTGATGTATGTGGGTGAAGGATTTGGGTTCCTCTCTCTTATTTTTTGTTTTTCCAAGTTTACCACCCCTGCAATTTCCAGGGCTCTGTTTATGACTGGATTAACTGATTTGCCATATAGCAAACCTTCCAGACTATCCCAGTGACTTGCCCTTCCATGCTACTCAGAGTCTGAGTGAGTGAAGGGAACTGAACTTGAACCTGTTGTGAAGTATGTTGGGGTTTGTACTTTAAAGACGAGTGTGGACAAGGAATACTGGATTCCTAAAGCTTAGATACCATTTTTCTTCTCTTTGGTCTCCCCCGAGAAGGTCTGGCCACAGAAGAGCTTTCAGCTCCTGCTGCTTCAGAGAAATGAAGAACCTGCAAGCAGAATTTCCAAAGGTATGAAATAGGCATAAAGGGACCGGTGTGACTTAAATGGGGATCAAATGGTTGTCTTGTTCTGGTCCTTACGAGAACTCACTGTGGTATCTGCTGCTTAGGTGACTAATCAAAGGGATGCTGAAGCTGTAGTATATGTAAAACCCATAGAGTAACAATAAGTAGCCCTGTCTCCCTCCCAGGGCATCGACGCAGTGCTCCTGTTTGCACACTGCAAGGCTGAACTCCCTTCCAGAGCTGTTGCTTTCAGCAATAGCAATGTGTTTGTGTAAACCCAAACGGTTCTCCCCACAATAATGGTACAAAGGCATCTGAATGGGAGTGCAGTGACACAGAGGAGAGTGCTGGGTAGTGCTGAGCACCAGAGCTCCCTTTGAGCCAGCAATGTGCCCGCATGGCATTAGGAAGTATTGGGTCAGGGGATGTGGAGATACCAAAGCCCTTCCTGTTTTCCTGCTGGATTGTCAGGCAGTTGTTTAGGAGAGCTTAATCAAGATAGAAAGATGCATCCTGGCCAGGGGAGAGAGGGACGGTGCTGGGATCTGCAAGCCTCCTGCCAATTAGTTAGGAGCTACTGGTATCAGATGTTTGCTTCTCAAAGGGAATCTCTCATCTGTAACAGAATCGTAGAATCACAGAATAAATTAGAAGGTGTAGAATAATTTAGAAGAAGTCAGGTTCAGAGAACCTTTCTCTTAGTGGAGAAGTGGGGGACCTGCTATGAAATGAATAAAATTTACCATTCACTTGTTAAATTCTGTGGTCTGCCATGGTTCCTTGTCATTGTGGCGACATGTTTTTCTAACACTAAATTTTGCAGCCAGTACAGGAGCCAGGTATTTTATGGGGTGTGTGCTTCATAAAGCAACCTACCTCTGCCATCTCTCTTGCTGTATTGCCTTTTGCACCCAGGTACATCAGAGCCAGAGCAGATGATATGCTCCAAGGGGAAAAGAAAATGTTTTTGCCCTTGTTTGTCTCATTCAGCTTGTTGAAAAGATCAACTGTAAACTTGCCAACTGATGTTGAGACCAGTTCCATTGCTACAACCTGGAAAGAGGCAACACACAGAATTGTGCTGTTTGAATTATTAAAATTATTTATGCAGTGCATATTAGCAAGAAATGTTACATGTGCAACACAATGCATTGGCACCCACTAAAACTAATAGCCTAGTTGTATGTTTTATCTTCCACACAGATGCTGTTTGCCACCTGTTAGAAGCAGCAATTTCTTTTAGGTTTTTTTGTTATAACAGGTAATATTTTCCTATAATTGTACATATGTCCTCTTTTATACAGCTGCAGTTTTCTTTGTGTTTCTTTCTGCCTTTGGTTTTCAAAAATATGCAGCTTTGTAAGCTGCCTATTTTTCTTCATTTTGTCCTTAACTAATGATTTATCAAAGTAATGTTCCCAGGGGAATTTAGATGCAGTTTTAGTACATAGGTTCACAACATGCCCGAGTTTCCCACTACTTCATTTTGGATCTGTATAGAAATGAGAGCTGATGCTGAGAAAGAATTTAGGCATAATTCTTAGGCTCGTATGCTTTTCCTGGCCAGCCACCTATTCTGAGTAGTATCATGAATAGTAAAGCTATTATTTGCTTTTAGATTGATGGAGTTTTATTCATTATGTGTACCTACCACCCCTTCTGTATATTCCAGCAATTTTATTTTCCCCAGAAACTGGCAGATTCCTTGAGGTTATGAGAATTCCAGACTTTAAGATATCTGCCTTATGTTGTTTTCCGATCAAAAGACCAGAAATGTTGTTATTATTACTCGTAGTAGTATTAAGACTTATATCTATGGAATGGAGCAACAGAAACTGTGGGGCAATCTGAAGTCTACAGGTATTTATCAAGTGTTTGGTTGCCAAACCACTACAATTCTTTTGACAGTCAGTGTGCTGTCAGTACCAAATCTTTACCACAGAGTGATTTTCTTTCCTTGGAGAACACAACCAAGAGAGCATCAGGATGGAGTCCCTGGCCTGATAATGTGCAGTGCTGTGCCTTTGCTGAATGAAAATGGCCTTTTCTTCACTTGAAGGATGGGACTCCTTTATCAAACTGAAGATATTAATTTATAAGACAGTTACTGCCCTAAGAAAACTGTTCTTCTTGCCATCAATTCTGCCTAAATTAGAAGTTTTCATTAGCCTCACAGATTTATTTTCTCCAAGGGCTGACATCTAGAAAAACATAAGGCAAGAATAATGCACTATAACACTGGTATATTATAGTATACCTATATAGTCCTGCAAACCACAGATCACTTTTTAAAAGCTTCAGAAAAGTTACTTAAATTGGTTTAAATATTTACCTCTGATCCCGTGAGAGAGAAGACTTAGGTCTTGTCCTCAGTCAGGTTCTGCATTTGTGTGTTAAGCAAGGAATAAATTTAGAAATATAGTACTGCTTGCACCTCCCTTTCCTTCTCCCTTACATCCAGGTTGTTTCCGCCTACTCAAAGCTCCTTTCTGTTGACCTTGTCACTTTTCAGTTTAGACATTGCAAAAGGACAATGGGATTAAAATCTTAGCTCTATTGTTACACCACAATAGTCTACTAACAGGGTAGCAGAACAGTTTACCCATTCCAGTGGTCTTCTGGTGTTGTGGAGACAACTGGTCTGTTGTTTAAAATAAATGACTGGTAAAAAGGTTACACAACTAGAATGCTTGGTTTTTGGTTTCTGGATGTAAGCAGGTATTGTAGGCCTGATTCTTCTCTCCAGCTTTGTGCAGCTGTGACTCCTGGGTTTCAAATGCAACACATTAGCATAAAAAGTCAAACTTAGTGATTGAATTAGACACTGGGTGTCCAGCTTCAGATTGAAGATCATTAGGAGCATAGAGAGAAGCAAAGCCATGAAGGACCATTCAGTGTAAGGAGCAGATACCCCACTGATTATGTTGGTGAAGAAATTTTGTTGCAACCATGGCTGGGAATCATTTGAGAGAAAATCTGCAATACACAGAATTAGTGCACAGTACTTGCATGTACTGAACGAGGGCAAGGACTGAAACAATGCCACTTGGAGGGCTCGAGCAAGCATGGAGTGAAAAAATACAACAGGGGCAAACATGGCACGGTAGTTGTCACTCTGCAGTCCCAGAAGGCAGCCAAGCTGCTGTTGGGTGGTGGAAGAAGGAGAAAGTGGTGGCAACAACTGTAAGACCCTGGGGGATGGGGGAAGGGGGAAGGGGAGTGGAGGAAGGGAAGGAAACTGTGCTGTGTGCTAAGCATTTTGCTGCAAGGCTGATTACAGGAACAGAGTGGGTCAAGTCTTCTAAAAAGTGGCAGAAATCAATGTTGTGCAAGGCAATGAAGAAATGCCAGAAATTAAACAAGTGTTGGGTTTAGTACGATGAGTAAGTCCTCAAGAAATCAGGATAGGACAAAGGTCAACTGAATGGTTAGGTGGTGGGAAAGCCCAAGCCAGGAGACTCCAAGTCCCAAAGAAATACGCTGAGAGCTAGCTCTCTTTGCTGGTCAAGATGCAAGGATGCCGGGCAGGATGAGGAAGGGAGGTGGCAAGGCAGAATGGCTGTTGACAAGAGAGAGAAAATCACACATGCCAATTGAAAGGGACATCCAGAGGTCAACCTCCTGTTTGGAACAGGGCCATCAGTAGACAAGGTCAGCCACAGCCCTTCCGAGGATGGAGATTCCCCAGCCTTTCTGGGCAACCTTCTCCAGTGCTGGGCTGCTCACCCTGGGAAAAGGTTGTTCCCTAATGTGCAACTCACCCTTCAAGTGTTGTGGCCATTGGCACTTGGTAATGATCTGGCACTGCCAAGAGGACATAAACTCTGTCATCTTTGCAAGCATGCTTGAAATAGTTGAAGGAGAGAGAAAAGATGACCCACATTTCCATTGATTTTAAAGGCCTGTGAGTGAATTTGGGTGCATGTTGTCATGGTTTTGTCCCTCCTTGGCCTCCCAGGTGTGGCTTTCCTGTCTTTATTCTTGAGGCAGATCAGGAAGTGCTTAAGAGGCTTGGCCATGGGGACATGAAGCCCTTGCATTAGGTGAAGCAGGGCATAGCAGAATTGCACCTGAACACAAAGGGATCCTGTGTCGTGTTTCACAGCTGAGATAGACAGAAGGCAGTGCTGTTGAGGTCATATGGGGATAGAATAAAGCACTTGCTCCACAACACTTTTCCTATGCTCCTTCCCATTTGGAAAGCAGAGCCAGAAGGGATCCTGGAGGCAGCTGGCCACATGGAAGAAAACAGAAAGGACTCAGCGACAGTCATCAGTCTCCTCTGTCAGGAAAAGGGAGTCCTGCCATCCCAAGAAGAGATGTTTCTAGTAAGATGCTGTTTGTGTGTGCAAGTCCTGTAAAAGACCCAGTCCTTTGCTCTCTGCTGTGATTTCAGAGAGTTAGGAGCATCCCCTGCAAACATGCATGGCTGATTAGGACACTCTCCTCCATAGGAGAAAAGAGCTGTGACAGGAATAAATGTGTACTGGGAGATTTGCATGTAATTTTCCAGAAAACACTTAGGGAATTAGTATTACAGGCTTGATTCTCCAACTTGATCTTGGCTCAAACCAGTGAAATTCATGGCAAAGCAAAATAAGGGTAAAGCAGTACACTGCTGGGCTGGCAACAGTGCTGAATGCATGAAAGGTTACAAAAGAGGTTTCAAGGCACATGTGTTTTATTTTCCTCCAGTTCTAAAGTGTTGTTCAATATTTTCCAATTGCTGTGGGACAGAAATTAGGTAGTATGTGTGTTAGCCCCTTTGCATGCAAGAAAGAAGCACCAGTATTGGGAACACAAAGGATTTTGTACATTTATTTCATTACCAACTGTGCCAGGCTGCAAAGTTGGTATAAAACTGACAAGAATGTGGGTGAGGTAGCCCTCCTGGGATGACCAGCTTAGTGAGCTGAAACCGATGGAGATTCAGCAGCATTCTGCAGGAAGGAGTTTTTCCTGTTTCTTTTCTTCTTATGTACCAAAGCAAGTACAAAACCTACTGTTTTAGATCAACTTAGTCTGTTCTGCATTGTGGCAGTTCTGGTTCAGAAAGCACTGAAGAGACTCATCAATGTTGTACTGTGCACAGTCTGGTGCTTATAGTGTAGTGCTGCCATTTTTGGGCTCTTTGGCCAGGAAAATGATCCAGAGGTGTGAATCAAGGTTATTTTTAATATGCCCTCTCTTGTAACATTGAGAGATTTGTCAACAGGACAAAATCAGGACAGTACAGGAAAATTAAGAACTGCACAGACTATTGAGATGCTCTTCATGGTGCATATTTTGTTCATTATTGTTGTTGCAAGAGCCTGTTTAGTAATGGTTGAGTTTCTAGGGGGAAGAGAACCTTCCCAAGAAGAGGATACTCTTGGTCTTGTTGTGCCTGATAAAGAAGAGGAAAGGGTGGTCTGCCACAAAAATAACAGTAGCACCAAGACTTCGTGATGTCAGCGCTGCTGAACTGGCAGCTGCTGCCTCTGTGCCTTCTTCATTGACTTCCAGAAAACACTTGTGAAAAACTTGTGACAAAAACAGATCACCATTCTCTGACATTCCTGTGAAATCAGCTTGACCTTCAGTGAAGGCATCTTGTATCCCCATCCTGCTCAAAGTAGATTTTAGGTCGTATTTCTCTTCTAATGTGAACCTGGGCAGATAAACCTCCATTTTCATGTTCTCCAGTAGTTCTGGGCTGGTCCATGCAGACAGGTTTTCAAAAGTCAATTCTCTTTCTAGCTGCAGTTAGTAAAAAGAGAATCAGAAAATTACAGAGCGTTCAAAATCCTGTGCCATAAGGGCTATTCTCTTTTCTTAAATGAAGAGCCTTTCAAGCTGTTGTAAGAATATAAGAAAAACAGTAGTGAAAGACCAATTTGGAGATCTTTTGGACTAAAGGAGTGTGTTGCTCTATGGTAGGTCAATGCAGTATTTGAACTGTTCTCAGTAATTGTCAGGGAATATAGCTGGTTATATAGTTGTAGAACAAAAATATCACTGTCAAGTAACAATAGTCTGGTTGATTTGCTGTTCATATTTCTGTCTTCCCTACATTTTAGAATTTACTGAAAAGAGCTTTTTTTCTACAGAACACCCACTAACATAAATGAGAATTTAATAAAAGTTTATTTTCCAAAGGCAGGATTGGTCTCTTTACAGAAGGTGGCAGTGTCCATATGTATTAGCTCTGCACATCCTGGAAAGTAATGGAGGCTGCCCAATTTGTGGTTTGGGGTTTTTTTTTTGAATGAAATCATATCTGTCTGAATCGGTACAGACAGTGGATCTCAGCAGAGCAGGCTATCCGTCCTCATTTTTGTTTAGCTGGAAGAAGAGACAGTCTTTTAGGGTTTGGGTTACCTCATTCCAGGTCTTATCAACATTAGAACCCACAGAAATGCCAACTGCCAAAAGTAAGAAATCTATTCTGAGCTCCAAAGGTTCAAGTTCACAGTGCTAGACCAAGTTTGGGATTCGCTTTTCCCTGAGCCTGACCAGTACTCTCCTTCCTAGAAACATGACTGCAGCCTGGTCTTTTACCGTGCACATGCATAAAGTAAGTAAATAATGGCACTCTTGTTTTTTCAGATGATTTATGTTCTCAGTTGCTTTACCTTTTGTAGGCCAGTGATGTCACTTGGTAGCAGGATAAACATGCTGAGATCATTATTGACGTATGGAAGCTCAAGAACATCAGTCTGGACTGATTCTATGTAGGTCCAGTTAAATTTATCACTCAGGTACATCATGGGCACTGATTTAGTTGTATGCTGCAACAAATCAAATTAAAAGTTTGCCATTTGTACTCTGAACAGTAAGGGACTGTGTTAATGTAGCACAGTGGAAGTTTATTGTATTTACTGAACAAGCTGCCCTGTGTGTCTGAGACATCCTTATGGCTTGAAGTGGTATAACACAAGACCTGCAGAGGACCCCTGATCTTCTGGAAAGGCACTTGGAGGCTAGGCAGGCTATCCAAGGTGTCTCAGATGACACCCGTTATAGGAAGCTGTATTCCACTCTGATTTGTCATATGATTAAAAATGAAAATGTAAAGAACTAACCCATACAGTTTTGTTTACCTCTTTGTTTTCCCTGACTTCAGAGAATGGAAACTTGTTTCAAGTCAGCTTCTGACAATTTGACTTGTGGCTCAGGTGCTAGTATGTGTGTGCAGTCTTTGTGCTGAAGATGTGGTGAAGAAAATATACTGTATGCTTTAAATCGTATAACTTTTATGACGCATGGATTTAAAGTTTGCCAGCAATTTCTCTCCCTCATCTTTTTCAGTTTTTTCAACCTGCAGTGTAGGATATAAGGCAGTTTTTCCCATACCATGTTTATTCTGAAAGGCCTTTGCCTGGTAGCTTCAGCTTCGAACTTTGTTGCCCACTTTCCTTTGAAGTAGAGTGCATTTATCAGGACTAGCCTGGTGAGTGAATCTACGGATCCAGGAGGCAGCAGATTTTGGATTTTACCTAGAGAAAACAGAAGGACATTTACACATTTGTACAGTTTTACTCTTTTGGTGTAAGTGTTGTTTCTGTAGATAAAAACCAGGGAAATTGTAAATGCTGATACAGCATGTGTCTAGTTTAAGATTATTAGCAAATAGGTGGTTACTGGGGTAATCTCGATTTACAAAGAAAAGTAAGCCATATTCCTCCCACGTTCAGATGGAGGACACTAATTTTGACACTAATTTTTGTCAGTAGATGACTACTTTAGGAAAACTGATCTGATTTACCTTTCTGAGGTGAATTGTTTACCTGCCTTGGACCCCTTGGCTACAGAGCCTTTGTTCAATGCCGAGATGGCTTCTTTTTTAATTGGGAGAGGAGAGGCTGGAGCTTACCTTCAGTCTGGTGTTCGACCTTGGAATTGATCTCTTTTCTGATTTCATCTGCTGCTCCCACAAAGTCAACTGATTGTGGCTCTGCACTGTAATATTTCTTGGCTAATTGTAAGTATTCCTGCAGTGCAAGAGAGACACCTGTCTTATGTTTGTTGCCTGCCAATATGAATGGTAATAAATAACTACAGCCAAACAGAGAGAAAACTATATAGACTACAAGCACAGCATTTTGTCAAAGGAACAAAGTATTTTTTAGTGGAAATACTCAATTTAAATGTTCTCACCTAACTACATTTGCAAATCACTCTGAAATTAGATACACATCCCATAAAACTAAAATTTTAGTGTCCAAAGTCTCAGGAAAAGTCTCATAGAAAACATTTATGTTAAGGATAACAACATGATTTGCAGATGTAATGAAAGTATTTAAAAGTATATGGTTTATGGTATGTTGTCATGGATAGATCATAAAGGTTAAATGGCACTGCATAATCTGAACAAGTTATCTACCTACCTTACTGAAAGGCAATGATTTTTCTCCATATAATTGGTTGACACTTTTAAGCAGGTAATTTGTAGTGGGTTGGTTGATTTCAAAGTTGAGTGCTTTAAACCCAGTATGGATATTATCCGATTTGCCAGTTTCTGTCTTGGAGAAAAGGAAAATAAGACATTATCCATCTGTTGTGTAAAATAGTTCAAAATTTCTAATTTTTTCCTTCACACAGCTCCAAGTAAAGTATTTCTATTCAGCTGATCTGTTACCTGTATTGCAACACAAGAGGTGTTCTAAACTGAACAGTTATTAAAAGAATCAGTTGAAAGTATTAAAACTTGCAGATGTGGTATAGACACTGTAAGTGTCTCAGAATGCAAGCGTTAAGGCCTGAACTATGTAAAACATTTAAGGGTTTGTAAGCGCAGGTTGTGAAACTAAGTATATCCACAGAAACTAAGTATATCCACAGAATGACAGACAGACTGTAATTGTTAAACAATGCATGAAGATTTGGCTGTATTACACCTTTAATTTATGAAAGTCAAGCGTATTACATGGAAAGTTTGCCCTGAAATTTCTTAATCTTGCTTTTAATGTTAATATTTTGTGATTTGTGTGTGTGTGTTGCAGTAATTGCAGTAAATTCTTTATATTGAAGTAACACGATTAAATGAATGTGGGCTCAAACTCTCAAATGAGCTCAAGGAAGTTAAGTTGTGAATTAGTAAACTAAAAATCTGGACCTGTGCTGTATTCATTTTGTCGTTACGTCAGAATCAGAGGCATGAACAGACACTTAAATTTCTGAAGTGTTAGAATGGTCCCTTTGCCCTACCTACAGTGCTCTGTAATTCTCACAGTTAGGACAAGCATTACTCATGAGGAACAATCCCTCTCTTGTCCATGCAATGCAAATGGGTTGTTGACATAGCCCCTAAAATAAATCTTCCCACCATGGGATTTGGCTGTGGGATGCAGATCCAAGTTCCCATTCATCAGAACTTGTGGCCAATGGGGCTTTGTGGGAAGACTGCAGGGAAATGGCTCACTCCCACAAAGAATAAGGATGACAGGAAAGAGCAGGGAGAGGAGCTTGACACCACCATGGTTGAACTGTTAATGAGAAAAAACAGCCTTTACTGACTCAGAGGGATTACATTTGCTTTTCTGTACTTTTCTGCTATGTTAAATTACCTATACTTTGGTACAAGATGCCTGCCAGTATGTCAAAGAAATACCTCAGGAATATGATTCCCATTTCTCTAAGATCTACTGCAATCAGCTGGTCTACCTTGGGAAATTCCAACATGTCAATTTATTTTGTTACCTATTCAACTGAAATGGAGACTACTTTCTGAAACATGTCAAGCATAGGTAGCCTGGAAAAGTTAATGTTCTGGTTTTTGTTTTCTTGATGCTGCAATCAAATGTGTGGAAGGGCAGCCCTGTTCTTGTGATTAGCTCTCTGAGGTAGGAATTGTGCCTGTTCAAAGAACAAGTTTTTGCTAAACAGCTAGCTATTGAACAGTAATAATTTGAGAAAGAAATCTCTCCTCAAAGCTAGAGGAAAAAGACCAAGAGATCTATTGAGAGAGCATGGTAACATTAAATTTTAAATTTTGCAAATATGAGGTTAGTTTTTGCAATTCTGCCTAAAAAGGGGAAGCATGTAATAAGTATTGCATTAGGTGAAGGTATCATAGGATGCTGTACCAATTAATTGTGTACACTACAGCTGAGGAAAGCAAACATAAGCAAATGCAAATGTGGAAGGAAAATACAAGCAAGAGAAGATGTGACCCTGCCCATTTCTTGACCCCTAGACTTGGTGAGGTACCTTCTGGAAACAAGCACATCGATTTGATAGACGCTCTTCCATTCTGGAATATACTTGCATTTTTATGGTTGTGGTGACGTTTCTGGTTCCCTCAGCTTTATTAAAGTGAAGTACCTATAGTGGAAAAAGCAATAATAAATGCAATGATAGAAAATTTGCTGTTTCAGTAAAATATTTCAGTGATGTCATGGGACTGGTGAAGAAGAGAGTAAAACTCAGATTTTGTGTGTCTATTCCTGACTGAATATGAAATCTTTGGTTAAGTCTTGAGTCCCATATGTACAAAACGGCTTGCGCACACTAAGCTGAGGGCTGCAGGGCAAAACTCTCATGTACCTGGCCTTTCTAGAAGAATCTGCTTGCTTTGAGTTATGCCCTGGGCTGACCAGTTAATATCTAGAAAGAGCCAATTATCTCCAGATGCAGACTACCAAAGCAGAAGTCTAAACAGAACACTGCTCTGTGTCAGAAAGCATGAAAATGGTGTGGGCAGCTCCATGCCTTAAACTCCTTGCTCTGGGTATGTGCACCTTACCCAGGCTACAAAAGGGTGCATCCAACCTTGGAACATTTTTCAGAAGAGCTATGGCTTTTTTTGTTTTCCCTTCTTCCTAACAGAAGATCAGTCCTTTCTTTGTTGGCCTACTGGCCCTCTTTTGTCCTGCAAATGAGGAATTAGGTCACTGCCTTAGCAGGTGGGACAACTTCTGCCTTAGCAGATGCAGACTCAAAAGCCTCACCTCCTGCAACAAGAGCTAGTAACTGCATTGGGGCTGTTCCCACTGCCGCCTGCTGAAGCTATGACCTTTGCACAAATACAACTTAGGGATTTCAGTAAGTGATTTTGCCTGTAAAATACATACCCCAAAGAGAGGGTTGTAGTCTCACCGTGTTTATTCTCTGATCTTGTGGATGTGGATTTATGTTTAGCAAAGGGCAAAGCTTATAATAACTATAGGGGAGAGTCTTTTTGTATGGGGTCATTTCCAAATAGATTAGATGTGAGATGGGAATTGTCCATGGCAGAGTAGAAGGAGAATCCAGGTCTCCCACTCGCTGGTGAGTGCTCAAACTACTGAGCTTTGTGATAAAGATCCCTTATTTCTGCTGGTGAGTTTTAAAAGGAGACAATGTCACAAGTGCCACTTCTCTCATTTGTTGGGGGCCTGTTTCCAGAGGCTAGTGTAGACTATTTCTCTGACCTGCACAAGTGGAGAGCTGGTCTATTCACTGCGGTGCACATCAGGGTGTAACAGGAGCTGCCATATCTGTGTGTAGAGTTTTGATGAAAGTAATTTTCCTACTTATGGCATTCCTCTGTTCCATCACAGTAAATCTTTTGCATAGAGGATGTATTCCAAGAGATCAGCCCTTTCAGACAGCTACGTTTTGAAGCCCAGACTCACCTTTGCCATCTGATCTGCAGTGTTACCTTTGGCTCCCAAATAAACAGTAGCCAGGGCAGATGAAATACTCAAAGGGGAGAACAAAATATTCTTGTCACCATCTTCCTGACACTCATGTTTGAAAAAGTCGAGAGCAAAGCTTGTGTTTGCTTTATTCAAAGCTTCCATTGTTCTGAACCTGCACAGAAAGGGTGAAAAGATGCTATTAACGAACTGCTAATTATGACTGCTCTGTGTCTGCAAGTTTCTCTTCAGTTTTGAAGTTTCTTTTGTGATTTAAAGGCTTTCTAAAAGTATTTATCTATATGAAGAACAAGAAGGATTAACTATTATAAAATCATATAAGATTTAGTGTGTCCTGTTTCACTGATGACACTAGCTATCATTTAGGTTAGGGAAAAAGCAGCCTCCAACCTTGCTTTGTATTTATTCACCGGGACATTTATTTCACAGTCCTTTACAGCATCATGGAGCGACAGTTGATAATGTTACTCACCAGTGCCTGGGCTAGAGGATACTGAGAGACTGTCTCTTATGACAACTTTTATACTTCAATTTGTGCAAGAGCCTTTTGATGTTCATAACTGTAGTGCACAAATACTCTGGTAACAGTAACAGTCAAACTATTCCTTTAGGCCAGGGCAAAATACTCCTTCAAAGCTCACAGGCAAGCATCATCCTAACTATTGCGTGCTAAGCACCCTGAATTTCCTTTTTGACTTTCAAAAATGTCCTGAAACTCTGTCTTACAGTGCTAGCCCAGATCCTAGCTTCCCAGTTCTTCTGCAGGACAGGATGTCCATATTCAGTAGACCACAAATGCTATTTGTCATTTGCCTTGCAGGTTTAGCTGAGAGCTCTACACAGGGACTAGGAGCTACCCTGGTTGGTATAGGATGGCCTTAGAATAAAGACAGTTTGTGTCCTGAGTAGCTTGCAAACCAGGAGCTGACCTGATGTTCGTAAGAACTAAAGAGCACAAGAACAAATTAGCTGACTTTAGCAAATGCAGTGGTTGTTACTCTGCTATGATATATATGCTAGCCAGTGAGCCCTAGAAATTATAGAACCCTGTACAATAAATTGCTCTTCCTGTATATTTTTAAGACTTCCACCTTCTAGACTATGCCTGTGCCATCTTAGTAAATTACTTTCCCAAGCATTTGTTGTTTCCAATTCAGATCCCTGCTTCCTTTTTTTCTATGCATTTGTCAACAAAGCAATATCATCCAAGAGTATATAAATAAATAATCTCTAGAAATCATTACAGTACCTTGTTTTGTGCAGGGAGGAACACTGCTGCTGTGGGTGTCTCCAAGGTTTCTGCAGTTGACATGAAGGGTAGGGTGAATTTATAGTGCGTCTGGCTAGTTCTGCAGAGGTTCTTATGACTCATGACTGTGCAATTTATTATGCTCTGAAGGCCACATCCCTGTGGAAGAACTGAATCATCTCCGAGTAGGATGTGAAGTGATGGTGAGAATAATACCATACAATAACCTTAAAGAACTGACTGCAGAAGTATTTCTATAAACACTTTTGTGGCAACAGGCTAGTAACAACTTGAACCTGCACTACTTTAAACAACCTTTCTTTTGCGGTTTGGAGGGTTTAAAAAAAAGGCAGTTGCTGACCTACTTCTTTTATGATTCGTCTAATAGCAATTATTTCTGAGGAACAGACACAGAGAAAAGACAGTGACTTCTCATGCATGAGTTTTTCTATTGTCCGTTTCCTACTAAGTATATGTCACTCCTGGTGGGTTTCTGGTTTAGAAAAATAGATTCTAAAACTGTACAACCAGGGAAATGTTGTCACTGTGAGATAACTAAGGTTGAGAAACAAGTACTAGACCCTTGCTGTTATTATCAGTGGCAACGTCACTAGAACCTGGTGTGGGTCATAGATTAGACTTAATTTTTCTTCTGCTTCTGTTTCCCCACCCTAATCTGGAGGCTGCTGTTTGACCAATGTAGCACTTCAGAGATCTGTTCCTTATTTTCCGTTCCAGAAATGGATATCCTGTCAAATCCTCTTTTTCTTCTCGCCTTGGCTACTAAAATACCTCCTTCCTTGATTTTCCTTGCAGTCATGCTGTGCGTCCCTCTGTTGTCTTTTCTGTAGCTGTCTATCCCCACTCTGACCCCTAACTGAAACACCCTGTGTAATCCTACCCCTGCCCTTTATTTCGGCTTCACCTCTCTGCACTGTGTCCTGGTTTCAGCTGGGATAGAGTTAATTGTTTTCCTAGTAGCTGGTATAGTGCTATGTCTTGGGTTCAATATGAGAATGTTGATAACACACTGATGTTTTCGGTTGTTGCTAAGCAGTGTTTAGACTAATTCTAGGATTTTTCAGCTTCTCATGCCCAGCCAGCAAGAAGGCTGGAGGGGCACAAGAGTTGAGGAGAGGACACAGCCAGGACAGCTGACCCCAACTGGCCAAAGGGGTATTCCATACCATGTGATGTCATGTCCAGTATATAAACTGGGGGGAGTGGGGCTGGGAGCAATCGCCACTCGAGGACTACCTGGGCATCGGTTGGCAGGTGGTGAGCAATTGCATTGTGCATGACTTGTATATTCCAATCCTTTTATTATTATTATTGTCATTTTATTATTGTTATCATTATCATTATTAGTTTCTTCCTTTCTGTCCTATTAAACTGTTCGTATCTCAACCCACAAATTTTACTTTTTTTTTTTTCTGATTCTCTCCCCCATCCCACTGCGGGGGGGGAGGGTAGTGAGTGAGCAACTGAATGGTGCTTAGTTGCTGGCGGGGGTTAAACCCTGACAACTGTTGATAATACCACCTTGAAAACCTGGATAGGAGCTGCTTGTGTCTCCAGGGCTGCCTCCTTGTCACTGAGCAAGGCTCACTCACAAGATCTATCTCCTCAGCATAAACTGCCTTCTGAGAGCTTTCTTCTGACCTGCTGTCTGTAAGCATACATTTAACATGGACTTATGTTGTAGGTCAGTGCCTGGCACAGAGGATCCTGTAATGAGGAATGTGCCATGGAAGTACCTGCAAAATTTGGTGTAGGGCATAGGAGGGTGCAGCTGCAAAGGGTCCCTTGCCAATGGTGAACCTTCTGCATCAATATAATTTGGGAACCAAAAGCTTTGTTAAAGCTGCTTTCTTACTTGTGAGGGACCGCTTGACTTCAATCAGGTGGTGTTTTCCTGCCCCTTGGGTGTTTTGAAATTGTAGCTACACAAAACCAGCATGTTTTGGTGTGAGTTGTAATTAGATGCATCTGCTACATTTTCCAGAGAGCGGCATAGTGTAGGAGAGGTATTCACTGCAGAATTAATTGCTTCCATTGCGCCTGGGAAAGTTGTAATCTGTTTACATTGGCCTTAGGTGATTTCCAAAGCCTAAATGATTTGAGTAATCTTTGCAAATTTAGCCATGTTGTTGAATGAGTGATAGATACACTGGATAGACTTCATCCCTTAGAGCAATTACTGTGGATTTTCTGGTTTTAAAGCAGGGGTGAATTTAATTTGCTAACTTGTAATACTGCTTGCTGCTTTACAAGAAGTGACTGAGGTGTTCTGTTTACACAGAAATGCTGTGTTAGACTGAATGAGAGGCTTGTGACTTTGTACAAGGTTTTAAAGCTACCTTTTTAAAACACCTCTTGAATGGCATGGCTGGTCATTAGCGAAAAAAAATAAAAAAGCATACCAAGTAACTAAAATTATACTTCTCTCAAAGGGCAACATATGCTAAGTCAATGTGATGGAATGATAACATTTTCCAATATCCTTTTAAATTAGCACCACAAGAGGACACGGCTCAATGGGTGGTGCTGCTGCTGACTCAGTAGCAGTGGTACCCTCACTCCTACTCTATGCTAAGTCAACACAGCAGCACACTAGAAGACTTATATTTGTATTAATAGTATCCTTCCTGTGGGAAGTAAACCAGTGGGCTCTTTCACTGTAGTCATTCATATTTCCATTTGGTCAGGACAAATATTGGCAGGACATCAGTGCCCTGGCCAGATCTCAGCTATATAAATGCATTTTGTTTTCCTCCAGCTTCAGTGTAACTTAACATAAGTCATTGTGACATCCTACACAGTGTGTTGCTCTGTTTATTAGCATCTGGGTTCAGGAGTAGGGGAAATGCTTGACGTCTAAACAGAACATTCTAAAGTGCTCTATAAAAGCTCTCGAGGGTCTTTCTCTAAAGACTTTCTGTCACAGAGAAATGGTAGCTTCTGCTTTCACACAGTATTTTAGGATAAAACTTTCCATGGCTGGCTTTCATGTTCATTGGTAGCTTATTTTAGCTATCAACTCTGTATAGCTCTTGGAAATCTGATTTAATTAAAAACTAACATGGTCTATAATTCAGGCAGATCAAAAGAAAAAGGGATGTCTGAAAGAAAGCTGTTCGGTTTCCCTGACATCTTCAAATATTTTTTTACCAGTACAATTTTACCAGTTTATTTACTTGGGAGGGAAGAATTTCTGGTTCAGGCAGCAGGGCACTCTATTCAAGTTTTTGGCTCAGCCAGAGCAGGTCAGTAGATTTTAGACATGAAAGTATTTTAAATGTCCCCAAACCTTTAAAAGGATTTCAGGAGATACAAGAATCATGAGGAGGAGAGGTATTTTGAAATCTGAGAATGTTTTAATTCCTTTGGAGGTCTGATTTTTTTTTTTTTTTTCAATCTCTGTGATTTAAAGTTAAAAACTGTGAGGAGGACAGGGGCATAGAATCTGAGAAAATAGTAAGGGTGCTGAGTGACTAGATACATGAACTCTTCTGTGCTAAGAAGGACTCTCTTCTGGGTGATGCCTCTGTCATAGTGTAATTGAGAGCATGGCATGAGCTTTTCCTAACCTTGTCAACTTCCCCCCCCCCCCCAATTATATGGATCACCTAGACAGGTTATAACAGATTTTGGTTTGTGCTATAACAGATTTTTATGTAGTATAAGTTTGTATCATCCTGAAATCTCAAATAGTTTTTAAGTTTAAGAGGCATTAGTTCTTTGGGTATCTTTTTTCCCTATAAAGCGTTGGTTGAGAGTACACGTGTCTTTATTTTGAAACAGAGTAGATAGCTATCTGTTATGTACCTCCTACGAGTAAGTTTGCAAGCCTTCCCTTGCCAAGCAATCCTTGCTGACATACTCTAACAGTATTTAAAACCTTATGAGTTGCCAGAGGGTGTGGTGAGGTTCCTGTACAAATATTACAGAGGCATTTTGCTCCACACCTGCAGAAAGCAAAGGTGTGGTGAAATTTGACAATACTGGCACAATTCACCATACTTTACTATTACATCGACATGCTTTGGCTTAGACACTGTAATTAATAAAGGTAGTGTTTGTCCTGAGAAATTCAGCTCTGTTAAGAAGTGCAACACTTCTGAGAAAGGATCTCTGTATCTGAAAAGAGATAGTTTATCTGTCAATAAACATGCAGACTGTTTTCACATATGCAAGGGAGCAGTTTTCCTTTGAATGACTCAGGCGGTGAGCATTTTTAAAGTATCCCAGATAGCAGTTAACATAAAAAACATGAAGAGTGGCCTGAATTTCTTGATCATGACACAGTCCTGCATTATGAATAATGATGTATGAGTGGGTTGTATGCACTTTAGCCGAAACTTGTCATTTTTCTGAAAAAATCTCTCAGAGGGTGTAACAGTACGTCAACTACATGAATACTGAATCAGAAAGCTGATCCTGGCTTTGTGTTAACAGATGTTTCCCAGGCTGCAGAGCTATAGTGCAAGATGTGCCATGTTGTGGGATGAAGAATATGAATATCAAGTCAATGTATCTTCAAAACACATTTCTGAACAAGAGTGCATCCTAAACAGGAGCTTTGTGCTAATGTGCAAGAGCAGGGTACAGAGAAAAGGCTCTCTTTTAAGAAACCCGTTTAAACATTTGCTATTTTTTCATACAGCTCAACTGCCAATATTCTTGCCTGGTAGAATGACTGGGGGTTTCACAAGGCAGTCTGTATTTTCAGAAGTTTCATCATGAGAATTTCCCTGATACTCGCTTGTGGAAGTGTACTGGAAATCTTAGCTATTCACTGAGCTGCTTGGCACCTGCTGGCCCTTTGTTGTTTCATGCTTAACTAGTTAAGTGCACATACAAAGGCAGTAAGCCTTTGTCCTGGAAGAGAGCAACCCCTAAAAGGGGACTCGGAATGGAATTTCCCCCTCAGACTGGCAAGGACCTTGGGTGAACTGGAGTATCGTTAGCATCATTTGAACATGTCTTACCAATGCCTTTGCCATTGCAAGATTCTTCTGTCTTTCCAACTCTAATGTTCTTTTCCTGTTGCACAAAAGAGCTCAGTCTCTTGAGACCTGACATCCTTTTACATGGTTCAAGTTAGGAAGCTTTTCATAACAATGACAAAGTAGAAATTAATGACATGATACACAAAAAGTAAGACAAGGTGATCTCATGTTCCCTTCTGCTCTCAGACAAAACAAGATGGAAAGTTTTGATTTTGTTCCTCAAGCTTTTGTGAGAGATGCAAAAGTGTGAACTTGCAGGGTATTGCACTGAGGACCTTCTTTTAAAATATCCTGATGATCATCTGCTCTTCTTTACCAAAGCTTTTTCAAGTTCCTTGGAGCTGCCCTTTCCAGCTGTGATTCAGCTGTTTGCAGATCTTCATGGCTCCATTATCTTTTGGACTGGTATTTGTGGCTCCTTTAGCTCTTTCAAAGCCAAAAGTAGAACTCTGTGTAGTTTAAAACTAGAGCGATTGTTCCTTTCTGCTGTTTTAGACTTATTTCTTCTTGGTCTACCTCCCTTCATTTTCTAGATCTTTGGCTTTATATTCTGAGGCTTTCTTAATACCCCTTGCTTCTGTGGTTGATAATTCCTTGCCTGGGAACATAGACAGACCAAGCCATAGACCAAGAATAATTTGAATTCAGTGGTAAAGTGTAGGGATGTGGCGAGCGTAAGATCTCGGGATGTGACGGAAAGGTAGGTGGAATTAGGGATGGGACGCTGCTGTTGCCACTTATCGCGAGAGCTAGCACGAGACAAGACGACTGTATAAAGTTGTTGCGCAGTTGAATAAACGCCATTTGCTGCATCCTCATATTGGTGTCTGTGCTCTATGGCCCTGAGGTGCGAATAGCCTCAGGCCAGTCCAGCAACTGAGCGGAGCTTGCCGAAAGCGGTCGGCAACAGTAAAGAGGCAACATCAGGCTAAGGAAAGTTAGTAGAGAATGCGTAAGGAGAGGCAGAGCGCTTGCTCTCTGCTTGTGGCTGGAGGAATGGACCCTCACCACACCTCCTGCAGATGCAGCTGAGATGCAGCTTAGACTTTGTAGTTGATGCAGCCTTATTGCATAGCAGATGATCCCTCTAGGCACAGGAGTGGCAATGCTTTCCTCCCACTTTCTTCCTTAGTCTCAAACCTTCATCTCCCTGACATTTCTCCTCTTAGAAACAAGTCTTGACCCCAGCCCTGCCCTCTTCCCTCACTGCCCCAAGAAGTAGATAGAGATTGCTGAAGGGCAAGGAGGGTAACAGAGGGCATGGTGAGGGTGGTGATAGTCAGTGCCTTGAGGAAGAGGAGTTACTAGATGGCAATGAACCATGCCCAAGGCAAATGAGGCAGAATGAAAGAGAAAAGAGGAACTGCTCTGACACATAGGCCTGTGAAGTTTAATGACTCCTTCTCCACCCCCTTTTTCCACCTTTAATGCCCATATCTCTGCATTCCTTCCAGGAACTCATCTGACAACTCACTATTCTCCCACTCCATATTGACCTCTTATCAGAGCCATAAGACTGGAATTTTACCTGTGTGACTAAGAAGTCAGCCTTCCACTAATGATTTGCTTACCTCCAGGATCCTGTTGTCTATAAGGTGCCACTAATAGAAGTCCATTGTTTGCCTGCATTGATTTTAGACTGTGGGTTGCTATTGCTAACGTTTAGAAAAAGTAGGAAAGTGCTGTATAAATTGAAAAAATAAAAGCTCAAAATTAGTTCGGAATCTTGTTTCCTGGGAGTAGCATGCAACTGTGAGCACTGCTTGGGATTACAGAGGTGTTCTATGGACTCTGGTTCCGAGAGGGTTAAAAGTGAAGAAAGACAGTGAGAGCTTTGTGGGCTGACCATGGGAGAATCAAAATGAAGGAACTGGTGGGGCTCATTCTCGCATGTGGGCAACTCTCATTTGGTGAGAAAAAGCTAAGCTGGCTGGCTGGCTTACACTACTTCTACATTAGTGAGATTTGGATTTATGTTTAAAATTAAATCAATCACAACATTGTGGATTCTCCAACCTTAAAGATATGCAGCATTTGACTGGGAAGGGCCCTGAGTAAACTGGTATATCTTTGAAGTTAGGACCAGATGACTGTCAGCTGCCCATTCCAACCCAAGTTACTCCCTAACTCTGTGAACTTCAGGAGACTGATTTTTTGCAAAAAATTGACTTTGTTCAACTAAGCAATATTATTTACATTCTCACGCATTTGAAGAATTAGGACTAGAATAAACAGTAGGGCCCCAGGGTCAAATTCTGTCATCTCTATGGAAATTAATTACATTAATTACCTTCCCATTGTAAGACTCCAGGCAAGCAAACAAGCGTGGCCTTGTATCTACACAACTCACTAATCCTTTTAATTAATTCTGTCTCTTTACATGTGTGAAATTACTAATATATATGGGGTGTGGTGGTAGAGCAGTAAAAGCTTCTTATGACAGGTCCTAAAGCTGAGTCTGAGCCTTCTTCCATACTTGTGCTGAAAGAAATACTAGGGGTAAAAGAGAGGTTAATCCACTTGTATTGCATAGCTTTTTTGCAGTAACTTCACCCCCAAAACCTTTCCCTTCCACTCTTCTGGTACTTCTCTGTGACAGTTCCTCACAGGTCTGTTTCATTTCTTGCTTTAGTGACAAAGGGAAGAATAATTCATTCCAGAGAGAAAAAGTAACTTGCCTTAGACATTGCTTCTCTTAGCGTGATTATTCTCTTTAGTTACAAAATAAGAGCCTATAAAGCTTTATAAACACAGCATAAAGATAACTAGAAAAGTCTTTCCCATTTCCGATTTCCATGTGTTCTGCAAGGCAGTGTTGTGTCTCAGTGGGATGTGGATTCTGCATGTATCCAGCTGCCTTCCAAACTGCTTATCAACTCCTGTTTCAGAGAAACAGGATGAATCATGGTTTATGCTGAAATCTGACTGATTTGAGTTGCATGCGTGTGGGATTATGGGTTATGCTGGGGCCTTCCTTGCAGAAAATTGATCTCAGTATTGTATCTTAGCCCAAAGTTAGGACAGATTTCATTCCTCATTTCTCTATAAGCGATGAACCAACTCTGATAAAAGAATCATAGAATCATAGAATATCTCAAGTTGGAAGGGACCCATAATGCTCATCAAATCCAACTCCCTGCTCCTCACAGGGAGGAGGAACTAAACCATATGGCTAAGAGCATCATTCAGACACTTGTTGAACTCTGACAGGTTTGGTGCCGTGACCACTTGGGGAGCCTGTTCCAGTGACTGACCACCCGCTCAGTGAAGAACCTCTTCCTAATGTCTGATCTGACCTCCCCCCGACACGGTTTCATTCCGTTTCCTCGTGTCCTGTCGCTGGTCACCAGAGAGAGGAGATCAGCACCTCCCCCTCTGCTGCCCCCCTTGAGGAAGTTGTAGGCTGTGATGAGGTCACCCCTCAGCCTTCTCTTCTCCAAGCTGAACAAACCAAGTGACCTCAGCTGCTCCTCATAAGTCTTGCCCTCGAGGCCTTTCACCATCTTAGTTGCTCTCCTCTGGACACACCCTAATAGCTTGATGTCCTTTTTATATGGAGGCACCCAAAACTGCACACAGTACTTGAGGTGGGCCCGCAGCAGTGCAGTGTAGAGTGCGACGATCACCTCCCTCGACTGGCTAGCTATGCTGTGCTTGATGCACCCCAGGACACGGTTGGCCCTTTTGGCTGCCAGGGCACGCTGTTGACTCATATTCAACTTGCCACCAACCCAAACCCCCAGATCTCTTTCTGTGGGGCTGCTCTCCTTCCTCTTTCCCCCAATTTGTACGTATAACCAGGATTACTCTGTCCCAGGTGCAGTTGAAATACTCCAAATGAAATGCAGTTGCTTAAATATGTTTTTATTATGGTTAAAGGAGCAAAAGAGTACTTCTGCAAGATCCGTTACGTATGGATACACAGAAAACAATTTGAATAGTAACATGCCATATTTGGTCATGATGATTGAGCCAAAAGTATTTCAGGAGAAATATGAATTGTAAGATTTCTATAATGCATCTTTAGAAAGTGAGGAAGAGCCTTGCAGTATCAGGAACAAAAAGAAAAATCAATTGCCTTGTCAGAGTAGGAATGGTTGGTGACAGTTTAGAGTTTAATTTGGGAGCTTTTGAGTGACTAATTCTGGAGGAGTCACCATGAAGCTTGGTCATAGAGAAACCTGGCTTAATTAGAAGGCTGCTTGTTTTCCATAAAACTTCTGCTGATAAATGGGGTTGCGCTTTTTCATTGCAATGATTCGACACTATTATCGTTAACTTGCATCAGGAACATCTCTGTTCATGCTCATGCTTTCTTTAGGTCCAATTTTCATTCCCTTAACTCTTCATCCATGAGTAAATAATATTACTCTGCAGAAAGGAAAGGCAAAGGGCCTCTGTTTTCATGGCATAATTCCTCTGACTCAACTTTTTTTCTTTTTAAATAGAGCCTTCCGGTTTCAGAAAATATGGATGAAAGACAGAATATGTGTTTCTTTTTACCCTTGATACTGCAGTGCTTTGGGTCTTGCTGTGAGGGACAGAAATTCTTTCAACTTCCTTCTTTTTAAGGGGAAAAGCATCTGCCAAAGAAGAGGATGCTGTTGGTTGGATTGTGCTTGATCAAGAAGAGGAAAGGGTGGTCAGCCCTAAACTCTTCAGAGACACTTGTAACCTCTATTCCAGCTTCTGTTGAGCCTACCACCTCACTGCCTGCTTCATAGATTTCCACAAATGCCTCATGGACAGCTTCAGATATCTTCAGGCTCTCTGCTGAAGAGATGCCAGAGAGATTGGCTGATGAGGTGAACAGGTCGGTCATACCCAAGGACATTAAGACAGATGTGAGGTTATATTTTTCCTCAATCTTCATGCGGGGGAGATACACTTTCATTTTCCTCTCTTCCATCGTAGTAGAACTGGTCCACTCCATGAGTTTTTCAACGGTGATTGCAGTCTCAAGCTGCAAGGAGACAAGCAAATGAGATCTCTGGGTTGACAGCACAATTTCCCTTGTGGCAATGCAGTATCAGTGGTGGGGTTTTTTTCTCTTTGCTCTTGGCATGGCATTTTTTCTAGGTATATACAGATTAATGTATCTAGGAGAATAAAGCAAGCTATGACTCTTTCTTCTCTGCTCTGTCCTGCTTTCTATTTCTTTAATAGGCTCACTGCCAATTAATTTTCTTAATGAGATGGCTACTCAGCAAATTTCACCTAAAGCTCTTCCCTATTCATCTTCTTTTCTTGGGAAATATATTCCAAAAATCATTCTGTGCTTTTGAGTTTTAAGGTCTATCTACATTTAAGACCTCCAAGTAACCAGGTGTTAATGGTAACCAATTACTAATACCTGAACTATCAGTTATTACTGAGGAAATTTAGCTGTGTTCAAATGCCTGTTCATTTTTACAATTTAGATTCTTTGAGTTAGTGTACAAACATCTCAATGAACTCTCATTTATTACATAACTTTTCCTATTCAGAATAACTACAGTCCTGCTAATGACAATATCCCATGTCTGTATTCTGTTCATATCAACAATAGTATGTCATGCATATTTTACTTCCTGAAATTGCTTTAACCATTCCAGTACCCCTCATATTCAGTTTTTAGATAGTTTAATTTTTGAAGGTATGAAGGAATTGTGCTGAGCACTGCCAAACCAAACAATAATCACAACTAGTAAAGCTAACATGAACTTCCCAGGAAGCTCCTCAGTGTGCAGGAATGGAGATATAAAGCCCTTGGAGTTCAAGCTGCTGGAGTAGCAGCTGCTTAGCTGAGAAGAATCTGTTCTGCAGTGACCAATATTTAATCCACTAAAGCAGATCCTTAAGCAATCCATGCTCAGCACAAACTATTGCAGGACCACTGAGACAGCTGCATGCTTCTATGCAACAGTCCCATGTTGCCAGTGTTTATGAATTGTTTTAGGATAACTTAATTGTGAAGGGCTTTGCAGCACATAAATTTCACTGTGTTTATGGTTTTCTGAAACCCAACTGCCAGGGCCATACCTGCTCCAGGCCAGAGACATCATCAGGCAACAGCACCAACATGCTCAGCTGCCCGCTGGCATATGGAAGTTCCAGGATCTTAATTTTCTCAGAAGCCATCACTGCCACTTTAAATGAACCAATCTGATACATCATCTGCACAGGTTTGCTTTCTTGCTGCAAAACCAAATAAGATAATATAGTTTTCACAAAGAGTATTCGTAGAGTGTAGAAATGTCTACATATAGTTAAAACTACTGATTGCTCCTGTTCAGGAAGATTATATAACAACTTGTCTGCTCTCTTCATAAATTCTAGGAGATGACACCTTTAAGGTGATGTATGCCCATGTACCTCAGTCACTCTGAAAGGCACCTCCTGGGTGTCTTCATCCTTAAATGCTTTCTCCCACACTCCTTTGAAGTAAATGGCATTGACAAGGACAATTTTGGTCTGGGGATCCACAGAGCTCGGTTGAAGGATATTTTTGATCATTCCTTTAAGAATGCATAGGAAAAGAGAACATATGCATATAACACATCTGTGTATAGCACATCTTACTTGGCAATCACAATCTTAAATGAAGGGTATAGAATTTGTGGGGAAGAGGGTGTAGGGCAGGGACATTGTTTTTGTTTTGCAGCTGTAATCTTGTACTTCCGAGGCTGATTTGCTCACTGTTGTTGGCAATAGCTGTTGTATCCCTCTCTGTAAAGAATTATAATGAGAGATAAAAGACCCAGAGGTTCACTTGTTACAAAATGAGTAAACCTGTATATTTTTTGAAAATGGGAAGGACCATTGGAACCCAGGATGGTCTCCAACCCAAACAGGAAACAAAGAATTCTTGCTTCAAACCAAAGTTGAAAGGAGATGTCTATATAAAAAAAGGTAGCAGGAAAGGAAACCAGAATTTTACTCTGCTTTCTTCTTATACTTTGCTCTTGTTTATTCTGCACTCCTTATGCACATAGCAAGCTCCTCCTTTAGTCCTTTCCCACCAGTAGCTTAATCATGGCTTGGTTTTCTCCTTCAAATATGACACCATGCGAGAGGTTGTGCGATTGTGAATATTTTTATTTCAGCTGAAATTCAGCATCTTTTATCTGTGTTTGCTGTTCAGGCCACATGTTTCAAGCATGAGAAAAAGGAATGTTTTGAAGGGGCCAGGAAGAGACTGAAAGAATGGAGGAACCACATGGAGATGCAGTAGCATAAAAATACCAGTTGTGGTATACCGCTTTCTATGCATTTCATACACCTCCCTACCATTCCTTAACTCTGTGGTTTTCCATTACCCTTTACCCATGAAGATTTCTCAAGTACCTTATGACTGCATGCCCTACTCAACAGGCACACAAGTCTGGGAAGCTTGAAGGCAAAGCACACTGACCAAAGGATATCCAGATTCTCAACATTAGTGTCAAACCACTTGTCAATGTGTACAAAACATATTCTAGCCCTGTCCCTTTCATCAGGACTGGAAGTATTACATACCTGGAAAGGCCCTACAGATATAGACTCCTCTAAAACTGATGTGTCTGAGGAAAAAAAAAATCATTAGATGCTAGTTCCATATCTGGGAACTGATCTATTATCCAGGAGAAGGAATAGAGGGAGAGGTTTGGGCTTTTTTTTGTCTCCTGACTTAAGCATTCTCATATGCTGTTCAATCATGGTGGCAGAAGGGAAAATACCTATGCCGATACTTGGCTTACTCTTACCATTTGTCTGACTTTCAACCCAGGAATTGATGAGCTCTCTGGCTTGTTCTGCAGCTGTTTGAAAGCTGATAGTTTCCAAACCTCCTTTATACAGTTCCTTCACACATTGTAAGTATTCCTGCAAAGGAGGAGCATGCAGTTTTCAGATCAGAATGTCAAAGGATTTTGCAAATGTGAAATGCAAGACTGAAATTAACAGATATGAACAATCTGCTTGTTAAGGCTAATCAGCAAGCAATGATTTTAGTTCATAAGCATCTTAAGATTTGATGTTCATTGCTTCAAGCAAGAGTATATGCTCACATTTTTTAAAATACTTTCCAGAACTGAGTTTGATCCAATAATGGCATTCATTTCAGTTAAGTATGGGGTTTTTTTCATGTTGCCCACTTTTTAACTTTTTATTTTGCAATGGTATTTTCCTTTAATTTCAAATTAAATTTTCCTTTCAATGGGAAAACTTAGAATATTTTTGAGAACCTGAAGTTATTTTTCAGGTTTATTTTACAAGTTGAGAAAACACTCGGAGTTAACTCTTTCCAATAAAAGCTGCCTTTATTAATTAGACCTTGACATGATTGGATCATGACTGCACTTTGCACAAACATCTTTTTGGTGAGGCATATTTTTTCTCAAGACTGTAGAGGGTTAAGGCTGTGATAGAGAGAATTCGTGAATCCTGTCTTCCATATCGAAGAAGATTTCTTTAACAGAACCTAGACTTCTGACAGTGCTTTTGTGTTACAGAATGGTACAGTTTTGACAAGGAAATACACTCAGATCGGATCTTAGAGCGACTCACCGGTAGGATTGGGTATGTCTCTTCAGCATAAAGTCTACTGGCAAAGCTGAGTGAATAATTGTCACTTGGTTTGGTGATTTGGATGAACATGTCTTTAAGTGAAGTATGGACGCTTACAGATGTGCCGCACTGAATTGTTGGCATGAATACAAATAAAAAGATAGATTGTTATTCTAGTTTTAGTACTTAGTAGGTTTTTCATACTATATGAGAAGAGTAGAGTAGTTCAGACACTTCTGCTTACAAAACTGTTGTTCATCCTGTATGTCTTGTTTCTATAACTACACTGATGTAGTAATTTTCTAAAATATACAATTCTGTGCTGTTTTTCTACTGTAATTTCCTCATACCTCTCTCAGAGGGACTCTTAGTTACCTGCTACAGTAATCTAGCTCCAGCAGATCAGGTAGGCTTTCCTCCATTCCCAACCAGTCCCATTTAACCAGTAACATCCAGCTACCTTGCCTAAGCATACCAATATCTATAATTTTCCCTTTTTGCCAAATATTATGGTGCTGGGTTTCATCTTATGCTTGTTCTGAATCCTCTGTTACCTCCCTTCTCTCTCTATTCTTATGAACGAAGTGTTCCCCAACTGCTGGATACAGAGCACTAGCTGCTCATTGGAGAGGGGTTGGAACTGCTCAGAGACTGCTTTATCTGCTAGATTTTGCTCCCAGGAGAAAGTGACATAGAGAAGGACATTAAATTATTTCTGTACCTGAGATTCAACAGTCTCTTCAAATCCTGTCATTTTATCAAAGTGAAGAACCTGTAATTGAAAATAACAGTAGTTGAAATAACAGGTATGACAAAAACAAGTGATGCAGTTGAGATTAACACATGTTGTTTGAAATAAACCTATTGGCTAATTGAGAAGCTGAATAACTCAAAAGGTGCAATCCATCTGTACCATCTATGAACAGCTGTGCCTACTGTTGCCTTTTTAGATGATCTCTTTTTCTATTGAACATCTAGAAATCAGCTCCAGTGTGCTATTAATAATAATAACTTTCTTCCAGGTAACAAGCCAGCCACTCTCTATGAAGGAAGTGAGAGCTGTAGGAAACTCATGTGAAACATTTTGCAGTCTGGAGACATGTTTTGGCTCTTTCCCTGGAGATTTTATCTACTTTCTTTACTCTAAACAAAGGACCACTGGAATGCGGTGTTCTCTGAGAATCCTACTGCTTAGAATGATAAAATTGAAATTTTAACCCAGTTTCAAGATTTCTGGCTGATGCATTTTTTTAACACTATGGCAGTTTGAGGTGGCCGCAGTTTTTGATAACTCTGAATCTAGAATTTTTAGCCTCTGAGCTATGCAAGAGACATTGTCGTATAATTATGTACTATGGCTCTATTGAGCAGCAGGAAGGTTTAAATCCTTAACTGTAGCCTCACCTTATCTATCTGAGCCCTGGTGTTTTCTCTTGCACCTAAGTAGACCATGGACAGAGCTGAAATGATGGTCAGCGGGGAGTAGAAGATGTTCTCATTGACATGCTGGACTTTCAGCTCCTTGAATACATCAAAACAAAATTGCGTGCTTGCTGCACCGATGGAGCCCATTGTGAAACCAGTATTGTCTAGAGGAAACAGCAGAAGTACAATGACAAGGTAATGATGGAATACCATACAAACACAGTGCAATGCACTTTAATACTAGTTTTTAGGCAATGAAATATAAACAAGTAGTTTTGAAGTCATTCTGTGGTAACATGCCTATTGCTATGCTCACCTCTTATGCATGTTAGAAACTCTGTATTCATAAATCTATTTCTTTCTGCATTTGTATTCCGTTACCTTTTTGGCAGGAAAGTTCCTCAGAGGTCTTAAATCTGTATGTTATTTCTGTTTAGCTTTTCAAAGCCATCAGATAACAAGTGCCTGTACTTATTTTCATTCAGTGAAGGCTAGAATTCCTTGGCACTTTGTAGTACCTTTGATGAAAACAAGAAAATGTGATCTGTCTTGATATACTTCCAAAGCTGGAAATTCAAAGTGCAAATTTTAGTAGACTTGCTCTAGGTTTGGACAGCTATAAGTAAAAGCAGAGGCTAGCTGACTATTTTTATTTTCTAAAAATAAATATGTGCAGTAAAATATGTATTTATTGCACAGTACTTACTGTCAGTAGATCTTCAAAGATTCATATCTTTACCCTTGTTTTAGTAATGGAAGCATGGATAGACAATATAATTTGTCTAAAGTCACTTAGTCTAGGAGAGAGACTGATGCACAAACTTCATATTCCACCCTACTGTGCTTTCAGATATAGCTTGCTTTGCTTAAATATATCTATATGTACTACACTGTAACCTTTCTGAGAAATTAAATTTTGTTAGTGACATTCAGATAGACTAGAAATGCAGACATGCTAACATAGCTATGTAGCATAATACAAAACTGTTAAATGAATATTTGTTTGTGGCATAGACCAGGAAAAGCTTTATATTTGTTTCTGTATGGGGCTACTATGAAGTGCTGGACAGTGTAAATCCTGTGTAGCCTCTATGCTTATATAAAACACAACTTTTGAGATAAGCATGAATCTAGTTTCCTTCCTGTGATTTATAAAAATTGTGAAAGTTTGTTGTCTTTCAAAATCCAGCCCCTTATGTAGGTGCTTAATGCTGGGATCTCAAGTATTTCTTTGAAGTATTAAACTCCACCAAGGTTTTTAGTGACCATGCTCATGAGTATACGCATACACTTGCACACACGTTTCTCTCACTTTCCTTTCTGTATACAAGTTCACATTTNNTTTCTGTATACAAGTTCACATTTATAGATTATTGTAAAGATAAGTCTGTAACACACACACACGTTTTTATCTTGTGTAGTGTTCACCAGCTGTGTTTTCCAGGGATGCAACTGTCAGAGAAATTTCACACTAAAATAAACACAGCAAATTCACTGAATGCCACAGTTTTGCTCTCAGTGCACTCTGTTGAACCGGAGGTCAAACAAGCAAACTTATTCTTTGGCTGCCAAAATCAAAAGATACTGAATGAGAGGATAAGGTGGTCTGAAATAAAATAATATTTTAAGCACAAAATAATATTTTAAGCACAAAGAATAAACTTTAAAAAGGTCTTCTGAAAACAAATACTGAGGTTTCACACATAATAAAATAGTGTAGAACGCATATACACAGGTGAGAAGACTTCTAAAGAGTACAATGTAAATATTCTGTCCTTAAGGACACAACACAATAGTTTCTCTTTTTAAGTTTAGGCATAAACAAGAAATAATACAGTGAAAAGGTAAATTTTCATAGAGAAATGCTTACCTTTTGAGCTTCAGCACCAAAGGCAATACAGCTTTCCAGCTGTATGTAGACAGACTGGCTGAGCCCTTGGGAATTTATAGTCTGAATTGTGACCCACCCGCTGCTGCCCTTCAGAAGTTTGAACTTTGACACCATAAAAATAATTTAATGGGATTAGGTCATATTTCAGTTTCAATGGGTCCATTTTTGATTGAAGGGGGAGCAAATATTAGTTTTTTATTCTGTATAACAAAGTGTTTTCCACCAGTACATCAGGACTGTTGGGTTGGAGAAAAGACTGGGAAATAATACTCACATTCCTTTAAGCCTCATTTGCAACTAGATACTGGGATGTTAATAAAAACCAAAAAATATGAAAACCTTAGTGATGGAAAATGTAATTAGCAGTTATTAGTCAATCTGTCAATAATTAGTCAATTTGTTATTATGGTTGTAGTAACAAACCAGAACTCTGTTTCAATCGATCCTTTTTGAATGTACAAAATGCAGCTGAGCCACGCGAGACAGAATATAAGTGAGAACAGGACTCAGTCTGTTTTTCTACTAATAAAACTGGGGAAATAAAGAAGGGTGCATGTAAGAAAACCAATTGCGATGAAAGTCAAAAGCAGGCACATTTTATTTGAAAAGTAGGGATACTTAAAAAAGATATTTTGATGAGTGTGAAGGTTTTATAGCAAACTATTTTATTCTCAGAGAGTAATAGCAAAGTATAGCCCCAGACAAAGTAAAAAGTAGTCAATCCAAATGTGTTTGTGGTATGCACTTGCAATGTCTCTCTCAGATCTTCTATGGGTAAACTTAATGGCCTGGCAGATGACGGAGGAACTGTGAAATCCAGCTAAAGGAGTGTTCATGGTCTGTGGAACAATCATAATGTACAATAGCAAATATATTTCAGTTATAAAAGCATTTCAGTTATAAAAGCTATTGTTCTGTATTGAAATAATAGAATGGACAAAGAGTAAAGAAACCATTCTGACCTCTGTAAAGCACTATGTGATTTTTAAAAAGGCAGGGGGGAAATCCCAAAGTCAGTATGACATAATTCTTTAGAACATATATGGAGATGAATGTGATCTCTTTTAAGGAGAAGAGGCAGGTTCCTATACTGCTGTCAAAGTTTAGACAGTGCAGTTGTCTTTGCCTCGGTCTCCTTCCTTTTGTGAAAATAAATGTGCCATAGAAATCCACATTCTCCTTGCTGACTTGTTGTCGCCAAGGCAATCTGAGGACTTAAGCAAGACAAGATTGTAGTGGAAGTGTTGGGTTTTTGTTAGATCTCTACTCCACAGGTATCAGCCAAGTGGATTGGTTTGGTTTGGTTTGATTTTTTTGTTTTCCCGCAGATAGTCCGACAGATGCGTATCTATACGTAAGCACAGAATAATTCTCACTTTTTTTTTAAAGTCAGGGCTATTACTTCTGTTTCAGCCTTTAAGAAAGCCTAAAAAGCTTGCCTGCTTTTTCTGATTATAGAAGTGCTTCTCAGAAAACATTATGCCTACCTATAAAATATGTATCAGTATGTTGATGGAGAAAAGGAATGGAGAGTACGTCTCCCAGGTGTGTCGTTAATCAAAAATCTCCACCATCTGGTCAATCAAACTCCAGTAACAAGTTGTGTACATGTATTCTACTTAGCCCTTTGTATCTGTTTAATACACACATGAATATAGACCAGGTGATCCTGCCACACTGAAACATCCTGGTGAAATTACAAGGAAAAGAAGGACAGTTTTGCCTCTCACAGAGACATCCAGCCTCAGAGGGATGCTTCCAGATACTTTAAAGCATTAAGACAGTGCTACCATAGCTGAGAAGAATGGTCAAAGATCTCCTTGAGAGGGAGGCAGTCAGGAGGCAGTATTAGTAGGAAAATTTCAATCTTTCTAGAGGCCTGGTCTGAGAGCATGTTGCATGGATACAGCCAGGGGACTGGGCAGCTCAGCTAGTACCTCAACTCCTAGCTCACCCTCCCCTGCATTCAAAGGGAGAGCAGCTGTAAGGGTGGGCAAGCCTTGTGAAACTAGAATATGGTGGGTTTTTAATGGAAATTCTCTGGGAGAACTCTAGCCTTGGTTGAGCTGGCAGATGGAGGATCCTGAAAAATTTCTGTCTTATGAGAGTCTCCAGTACAGAAAAGGGACGAGTTATCCACTATGGCCAAAACTGTCAGCCATTTTGCCTGAGCAGACACCAGGTCAGGCCAGTAAGGGCAAGATGTTTCCAAAGTAACCCTGGCATATATAATTAAGATTTTTTAAATTTTATTTTAATTACTTACATTTTTATGAATATAGTTCAGTGTGTTGCCTCCTTTGGATGTTATGAATAAATGCTTTTATTAACACATCACCATAACCTGTCTTAAGAGTGGTGAATAACAACAGGGTGTTTTTCACCCAACAGTTGGGTGTATCAGTGAGCCAAGGCACTGAACACTTAAACAAGTACCCACACTCCCTCTTTTGTATCCACTGGCAGAGTGGGTCCCCATTTGATTTCTGTAGCTCAGGAGGTGAGCTGGTACCACAGACATCAGGAGGGGCGGAAATGCTTTCTAGTGCTAGGTGGCCAGAAGAACATTTGTCATATAATAAAATACTGGGAGGTGTGCCTGGACCCTGAGCGTCACAGGGAGTGTATCACACCTTGCTCTGCTTTTAAGCTTCATGCCCACAAAATAATGGTTATCAGGACTTCTTCAAGGCTGAAGATTAAAAGGCTGAAGGGAATATGCCAAAGTAGGCATATGCCGACAATGCTAAACTAGGAGGAACTCTGGACTCCCAAGAGGGTAGGGAGGCCTTACAGAGAGATCTGGATATGCTAGAGAGCTGAGAAATCACCAACTGTACAAAATTTAACAAGAGCAAGTGCTGGGTTCTCCACCCAGGAAGGGGTAATCCTGGTTATACGTACAAATTGGGGGAAAGAGGAAGGAGAGCAGCCCCACAGAAAGAGATCTGGGGGTTTGGGTTGGTGGCAAGTTGAATATGAGTCAACAGCGTGCCCTGGCAGCCAAAAGGGCCAACCGTGTCCTGGGGTGCATCAAGCACAGCATAGCTAGCCAGTCGAGGGAGGTGATCGTCGCACTCTACACTGCACTGCTGCGGGCCCACCTCAAGTACTGTGTGCAGTTTTGGGTGCCTCCATATAAAAAGGACATCAAGCTATTAGGGTGTGTCCAGAGGAGAGCGACTAAGATGGTGAAAGGCCTCGAGGGCAAGACTTATGAGGAGCAGCTGAGGTCACTTGGTTTGTTCAGCTTGGAGAAGAGAAGGCTGAGGGGTGACCTCATCACAGCCTACAACTTCCTCAAGGGGGGCAGCAGAGGGGGAGGTGCTGATCTCCTCTCTCTGGTGACCAGCGACAGGACACGAGGAAACGGAATGAAACCGTGTCGGGGGAAGTTCAGATCAGACATTAGGAAGAGGTTCTTCACTGAGCGGGTGGTCAGTCACTGGAACAGGCTCCCCAAGTGGTCACGGCACCAAACCTGTCAGAGTTCAACAAGTGTCTGAATGATGCTCTTAGCCATATGGTTTAGTTCCTCCTCCCTGTGAGGAGCAGGGAGTTGGATTTGATGAGCATTATGGGTCCCTTCCAACTTGAGATATTCTATGATTCTATGATTCTATGAATCTATGTTTCTACACCCAAGAAGCTTTCCTCGCACTGTTTATAGTGAACCTCAGTTCTGTGCTACTATTTTCACTCTTTACCCTTTTTTTGTTCAGGGACACTTTTTCTACAAAGGGGTTTATTTCTATTTCTACCACACTGGTCTTCCATCGCTGCATACTTGCATTGCTGCATATAAGACATGACCAGTACATTTAACTCAGTCAAATCAGCCTTCACAGCGTCCCTCAAGCCTCTCTCCTAAACAACCATAATCCCCCTTGCCTTATTCTGGTTTATTGTACATGAATTACACAAGTGTCCACACCTGTGTCACAGGCCAACTCATCAAAAATGGCCTGTATTTTAGGACCTACAAACATAACCAGGAAGCAGCTGCAGTTTTGTCAGTGATCATTTTTTCACACCATTACACTGCAAGTATAGAATAAAAATTATCCCAGAGGTGCTTTTTATACCTGGTGCATTTGATTTCTGTGTAGTGTCCTGGTTCCAGAACTGCACAACAGTTTTGTATGTGTTTGATGCAGAGCTTTGTTTCATGAGTTACACAAAAGCCATGTTTTCTCTCCAAGAATTGGAGTTTCAGGTTCAGAACACACTCACAATAAGCAAAGACATGGAGGATAAGAAGCTCTGCTTTGAGAGCATATGAAAAAGACATGCTACACTCTTTCCTAGAGGCCTGTTTTAGTTTTCTGTGCTCAAATGCAAGGCCAGTTGTAAGCAACAGAATCTATCCATGAGCAAGTGAAGAACTGAATCAGAACAGGCTGTCAGCATAGTGTGAGCACACAAAAAGTCTTGTGTAGTCTGCTTGACATGGGGTCTAGAGAGAGTAAGCAAACCCTCCTGCAGTTGGAAGAGTACCTGGGACAACTGGCAATGGATTGCCCTGTCCAGCACAGCTGTGCAAAGCAGTACAAACAGTACTGTCACACATCCTTGTTTGACAATGTTTGTCCCAAGAAAGAGGTCAGCTAAGGTTCTGCTGCCCTTTCCTTTGCCAGGCACTTCATTGTGGAGCTGTCCCTAAACCAACAGACTCTTGAGTACCTGAGCCTTCGACACCTGGGAGTATAAAAGTCACTTTTTATCCAAAAGGATATGAAGTCCAGGTCAGCTCACAGACCAAAGCCTCCCATCCAATCACAAAAACCTGCGCAGAACTCGAGTTTTTGTTCTCCTCCTTGTTCCTGCTCTTTTGCCAGTAGGAAAGAGCATGTTAGTTGTTTTGTGTTTGTGTTCATTCCACATTGTGACTCTGGAAGCTGTCTTTCAATGAAGGACAGAGGCAACCATTCCCAGAGAGAGAAAGCATTTCACCCAGAGTGACTGCAGCTGACTGTCTAACTGGTTGTCATTGCAGACCTTGGTGCTGTAGCTATCGATGATGTTTTTTTCTCTCATTTGTTCTGTGGGACTGTGTTTTTTCTACAGAACAAAGAAAATGAGGTGTCTGGTCAAGCTCTTTCAGACAGGAGCTCATAGCCCATCTGGCACCTTCTGCAGCAGCGCTGTGCCATTCAGAAGGGACAGACATTGTTGCCTGCAGTGCTGCCTTGATCTCTCACAGGCTGTGACAAGGACATCTGTCATTACTCTTAATTGTCATTGCGATATCCCATATCAGGACATACATTCATTTTAGCTGGACATGGGCTCAGCCTTCATTGTACAGCTGATGATTTCTTAATGCTAACGGCCTTCATGGCATACCTTTCAATGATCACACCTCATAGGCCAGCAACAGGTTGGATGGGAGTATTTGACCCAAGACTTGAAGATCGTCCTCACTGTGGTTGAACGAGTTTTAGCTTCACCTACGTGCAAAGCCTTTCACTTGCTCCCATTCATGCCACATATCTTGCTGCTGAAGCAATATACAGGCTGTCTCTGATGATGAAGGTGCCTTCATTCTGACTGAGGTCAAATGCAAAAAGAAAGTGTATGAGAATTGGAAGCAAGGAGAATCCACCAGGCAGGAGTATAGAAGCTTTCCCCATACATGCAGGGATGGAATTTGAAAAGCAAAAAATTCTGCTGGAAGGCAAACTGACAAAGGATGTGAAGGACAGTAAGAAAAGCTTCTTCAGGTAGCACAGCAAAAACAAGACTAAGGAAAAATCAGGATGATCAGGGAAGGTTCCCGATGATTTGGAAAAGGGACTAATTTTCAGAAAGGGAAAGGAAGAGAATTCAGGAGACTACAGGTCTCTGCAGCCACTGAAAAGGTGTAGTGCACTGCTGCAAGGCACTAGGGCTAGTGTTCATTATGAACTGCATTAAGAAAGGCACTCAGACTCTGTAAGATACTGCTTAAAATACCATTTATTGCAGTGAATGTTAAAAGGAAAAAGAGGATAGTTTAGATAATCTTACATTCCTTCAGATGCAGGGAACCCCAAGTTGTGCAGCATTGGACAGACCACCCATCGAGGAATGGCATGCAGTGCAGGTCCTATCCATGGAGATAGATGTTCACTGACACTGGTCTTTAGAGCTCGTGCAGGATTTTCTAAAGAAGAAAACAATTCAATTAATTTCTACTGTGAAACAAAAGAATGTTCATATGAAAACATGCTGCTTCACTTTGCGATAAATACAAGGACACAGGTGGTGCAGTCACCCATGCCAAGTGGGAGCTACATGTTCCTTCCTTGTGATCAGCATGCAAAGTTTACCCTGTAGCCCAGGGGTATGTGCAGCACAGCACAGGATGGGAAGCCAACCTATATGCTCAGCACAGCACAGGCCTGTGCCTTCTCGTGTCAACTGTTATGTGGATTGCTAACTCCTTGATGTACAGTTGTATTTGAGTTCAAATCACTACAGAAGGCTTCAAAGCAAAGCCTCCTGGGAGCATTTTGTGATACATGAAGGAATAAAACATGATGGGAAAAGCCAGCACCGATTTACCAAGGGCAAACCTCTCCTGACTAACCTTATTGTCTTCTAGGATGGGATGGCTTTTTCTATGAACAAGGGGAGAGCAGAGGATATTGTATACCGTGACTTTAGTAAGGCCTTCAGAATGATCTCCCAGAATATCCTAGTCATCAGATTGGAGAGCAATAGACTGAGTAAGCAGACAATATTTTGGGTGGAAAATGAGCCAGACTGCCAGGAGCAGCAGCAGCGGGGCTGCTCCATGAGGACAGTGAGCCAGGCCAAGGGTCACACCCAGGGTGGGCAGTGCTCTCACCAGCTGGTGCCATACCAGAAGATCTGACCACAGGGAGGTAGAACTGAATGCCAGTAACAGGATCCATCAACAGCCATGGACACACCAAGAGAAGAACCAGGGGCAGAGTCCCTCTACAGAGCCCAGAGTCAGGGAGCAGTGAGAGCTGGCTGCTCCCTGTTGGATGGGAGACTCACTGACCAGGGCCCAGCCCCATGGCACCTGAGCAAGGGAAGCAGGACAGACCCTGAAATGGTGGCGGGTCCAACCAAGTCTTCAGATCATAAGGCAATGTAGCAACAGGGCAGGTCCAAAACCAAACCAGGAAGCCAATCCACAAGTGAGGGTTGGGATCGGGTCCAGTGACCACCAGGAAGGTCCACAGTGACAGAGAAGGGCCAAGGTCAAGCCAGGAAATCAGTCCGCAAGTTGGGATCAAGAGCACCCATGGCCAGGCGGGGCAGGGCTGTGGGGAGCTGGAGATTGACTCTGATGTGGTGTCACTGGGACAGGGGCTGATGGCTGCTGGGGCAGGGGCTGATGGCCCCAGGAGCTGACAGGGAGTCCTGGGCTATGTGCAGACAGGGGAGGCCCCATGCAAATCAGGTCCAGCCAGGGCTGTTAGCACCCTCAGGGCTCAGACACAGCAGCCTCCCCTCTGAGGAAGGTGCATCCTCACTCCTTACAGAGACCTGGGCTCGGGAGGGACTTGCTTTAGAGTGACTCAGTGGCTTTGAGGTGTTAGTGGGCTGTTTCAGGGGACATAGAGCCGGGGCAGGGACAGTGGATTGTAAAGGGACATGGCATGAGCGGTCAGGGGCTGAGTGAGGGGTCAGGCCATCCCAACAGGCCCTGGAGGCTGGTTGGGCACAAGCCGGTAGGGAAGGAGGGTCTGGCTGGGTGGAAGGGGGTTCACTCAGGAGCCTGGGTCTGAGTAATGGGTGAGTGCTGTGGGAAGATCAGGAAGTTTTGTAAGGACAAGGCACTCGGTGGCCACAGACCAGGCTCCTCAGTGCTCAGAAGAGGCCTCAAGGAGGCCTGAGCTCACTGTCAGGTAGCAGCAAGGGCCAGCTTCTCCCCGAGGAAAGACAAACCAGGAGGAAAGGGGGATCCCACAGCCAGCAGGGCAGGAGCCACACCAGCCAGGGCTCAGTCCCACAGGACCTGAGCAGAGCAGGCCCAGAGATCGTGGACAGCTCCAACTAAGAGTCCAGGTCATAAGGCAATGTCATGGCTATGAGGCAAGTCCAAAGACAAACCACAAAGTCAATTCACATGTCCGAGCTAAGCTCAGGTCCAGTGATCACAGGTCAGGGCCAAGGTCACACTAGGAGTCCTTGGCCAGGCATGGGCACAGCTGTGTTTGAACGGGAGGCTGATACACTTCTGATGTAGCACAGAGAAGGACTGAAGATCCAGGGCATAGCTTAGAGCTCCTGGGCCCATAGGTGTGCGTAGAGGCTCCAGGTGTGGCTGATCAGGACCAGTAAAGGCTTATTAGTGCACTCAGAGCCCTGTCACCCACCTATGAGCAAAAGAGATGGGCCTGGAGACAAGGCTACAAGGCTTGGGTCTGGGGTCCATCAGGAAGCAGGCCTGGAGACAGGCACCTACAGTGTACTTCAGGCAGGGATTGAACTGCCAATGCTCAGCTGAAATGGGCTTCTGTTGTGGGCAACAGTCTTGACTTGGGGAGTTTCACATAATTTCTTGCTGATTAAAATAAAATTTTTGTTGATTCAGGTATTGACAAAAACCAATGTAACAAACTATGAAACAGACACTTAGACCTTTCATCCCACTTCCCCACACTCAACCTCAGTCCAAAAACTCACCTCCACTTTCAGTTTCAGCTTTCTTGTTACACTCAGTGCTTTCCAGTCACTTTGGTGAAGCAGCAGGCAATGCAACAGGTTGGGGTTGGTGTATAATGGTTTCTATCTGCCAGTTATTGCTGCTCACTTTTTTTCCTGTGCTCTAGTCTGCTCCATGGGCTGCAGTTCCACAGGGATGTCCTTGCTCCAGTGCCGGTCACCTGCAGGCTGCAGTCCCTCTGGGGTATCATTGCTCTGGCATGGGTTGCCTGTGGCTGCAGTCCCTGACAGGTGCCTCCTCTGGCATGGAGCACTTCCTCCCAAGAGTGTGTCTTCAGTTGTCCTCTCAATAACAGCTCCTTCCATGTGTCTTCTGTGTTTTCTTTCTCCAAACACATCTCACATTACTCCTGCCACCCTTTCACAATTACACTTGAGCAGAGGTGCCATATGCTCCTCTGACTGTCTGAAGATTTGGCATAAAATGAGTTCTTTTCATTCATTACAGGGCCAGCTGCAGCTGGCTGTGACTGGCTGAGGACAGTTCATGTCCTCCTCTGACAAAGACCACCTCTAGTACCAAAATGGTGCAAGCGCCCAATACAGGCTCCTGGGACCATGCACAGAGGGTGTGGGGAAAAGCTGCTGCTGCTGCTGGTCATGCCATCAGGGTCCTAACATTGCCTGTTTTCAGTCCTGGGACTTCAATAGCTGGTAGTATTTTCTATATGTTTACTACCTCTCAATGGATTTCTCTTCCATTGTTTTGTCCAGTCTCCCTTTAAAAATCATGTAAAATTTTACCATCTCCAGCATCCTTTGACCATGAGGTTCATCATTCAGCTACCTGTTTGTTGTCACCTACCTCTACGTAGGTTTTTTTTAACTGCTTTCTACTAACTTCTTTTAATACCCTTAAGTTCCTGTGTCAGAAGAGTCAGTCTCTGTCATTGTTTCCATATCATCCAGGACTTCAGAAACCTCTGCTCTTGAGAACATCATCCATCTCCTATGAGCTTGGCTGCCTGGGCTCAGGCACATCTGAAGCAACTGCCCAGCCTTGAATCAGAGCCTTTTTTTGTGTTAGAGCTGTGAGATGCCTCCATGGGGGTCTACATCCCCCTCACTTGAGAGAAGAATTTAAACTGAGTCTCTTGATTGTGGTCCTTGCTACTTTGCATGCCTGTTCCTGGCCATGAACCTCACCGAGATGGAGCCTCTAATGCACCACTGCAAGTGTTTGTTTTGGGTACCAGTAAGAAACTGATTAAAATGCAATTTATTGGAGATAACATGAGAGGGAAAAAGGAGATAGCATAGATAATTTCGTGTCCCTTCAGATGGCAGGAACCCTAAGCTGTGCAGCATTGGATGGATCTTTATTCAGGGCACAGCACACTGTGCATATCCCATGCATGCAGGGGTTCACTAGTGGTGTGATCTTTACAGCTTTTATAGATAAGTTCTTAGAAGTAAACAACTCTGTTTATAATTTCTACTGTTGAAGAAAATTATATTTATATAGAAACATGCTGCTTCACTTCAAGATAAAGACAAAGATGTGCTGGCAGCATCATCACCAAGTGCCAGTTTAGGACCATCTACAAGCTCCTCCTTTATGATTAGCACGTGAAGTTTATCGCGCAGCCACGTGATATGTTCAGCACAGTATAGGCCTGGAGGCCAAGCAATATGTGTGCATAACATTGCGCAGCACAGCACACGCCTGTGCTTGATCAGGTCAATTTTTATGTGGGTCACTAACTCCATGATGCACAACAGTCTTCAGGTTAGGACCACTATGGACCCTGATGTGTGGACTTAACCTCCAGGCTTGATATTTGACCTACCTCATCACTACAGGCCTGTTTGGGAATCACTGCACTGTAGCAGTAGCATGAGGAACTGTAGCATGGAACACCTTATTGGGGAGTCCCTAGCCCTGCTGGCCTTGCTGTAACCTGCTGCTTTGGATCCCCTTCCCTTGCCGAGCAGCCTCATCCTTGCCTCTCCTTGATAATCCTCTCTCTGCTGTCTCTTTTCCAGATTGAAGAATCTTAGCTCACTAGCCACAAGAAACAGAAAACTAAACTACTGCTCTGTGTGAAAGCCTTTCCAGAGGATATGTAGCTTTCAGTTTGATTCAGGATGCTATGCTTTCTAAAATATCACTTGGGAGCCCAGGACAGCTTCTCCCCTGCAGTCCAGGAGGTTCTCTGAGTGCTCCTCCTCTGGTGACGATGACTAGAGCATACTGCCTGAAAAGTCCTGTGACTTCAGCCATGGATTTGATTTGCTTAGGAGAAGGCAGGCCTTTCTTGCAAGTCAAATGTGCAGAGGAGTGTGGAATGGTCTCAGACTATTATATTCCCCAAAGGGCAGAGAAGATATGTCAGCTCCAACTCTTCCCCAAATGACATGAGAAGAAAAGGCACACAGTCCACAGAGCACTTCTAATGCTGTCCTATGCAGCACTAAAAAGAATGTGATTGCATGTGGCTGGTTTTGTTCCACTGACCCCTAGCAGTACTGTTTATCCAAAACAACACAACACATAGTGAAAACGGAGTGTAGTGGATGGACAGATGTCAATTCATTGACATACCAACTTTAGCCATGCTGCCAGGGAACAAAAAGGACTATTGGACAACACCTAGACTTTGTGGGAACTGGGATTCATGTTTTTAAACTCCTGCTGGACTTCAGGGCTCAGAAGTAGCAGGCAGTGTTTGCTTCCCTCATGGCTGTTCTTCCCTCATCTCTTTGTAACACCCTCCATGCTGCTCTTGTCGGAATTGCTTCCCGTGAGGGCTGTAGCAGCCGCATTCACCATGGCCCAGCCATTGATATGGGGGTATAGATTTTTATTGAACTTTGCTGAATCTGCACTTTTACTTCTCATTTTAGCCTCTACAGAGGATGCTTTCTCCACCAAATCGCTCTATCCCTTCTACAGTATTTGACTGTGATATTATTTTTTTCATTCAGGACACAGACATCTTAAAATGCCTCTGGACTTTCACCAAATAATATTTCTGTCTTTTTCTTAAAAAATTACTGGGTTCCAAGGACAGTGCTAGTGGTCTACATTTTCAGTATATCGATCAGAATCATCTGTTTGCACAAAAATTAAAATAAGAACAAAATTGGAACCTACATGAAGCTCCCAAACCTAGTTCTCAGCAGATATCTGTCTTTCACAAGACTGATAGACATCGTATCCTTAGTGACACCTAATGGCCCAATTTAAAACAAGTCAAATAGTTCTGTTTCACAGCGAGGACATTAGGTGGACTCTCTTTCTTGAAAACCTCTCGTGTGTAGTTTTAGGAAGCCACTTGCCATTTCAGCCTTGATTTTCTTCCATTTCTTTACTTTAAAATAATCATCAAGTGAAAGAACGATTAAACAAGGGAATAGCTTTTTTTTTCTTTGTGTTATGTAATAAACAATTCTGTAATAAATGTTGATAGTTTTATTGTCATTGTACGCAGAAAGTGCAGAGTGACAGACATGCTTATTTCAGTTTAATAACAGTTTTGGAATTGTTTAATAACCTGATCCTTAGGACAATATTTTACAAACCCTGCTTTTTTCTTCTTCTTCTTTTTTTTTTTTCAGTTGCAGCAAAACTCTGTTGACTGCTTTTGGCTATAAGGGAAGCAGAACATAATGTGCACAGTAAATCTCGAAATGTCATATATCTTGAAATACTTTTTTGCTTGAAACCATGTGTTAACCATAGCTAATCCTTTATGACTGTCTTGGGAAGACCAGAATTTGCAGTTCTCCCATAGACTTCGTAGCAGCTGTGAAAATGTTTTCCTGCTGCCAGCATCATCATTTCAAGTTGTATTTAATGCTGAATTTGCAAATGGTTGAGGCAGCTCCAAATACTGCCATGTGTCTCTTTTTTTAAGCACTTTTTATGTACTGATACTATAATTTGCAGTTCTGCATGTGTATCCCAGCAGAAGGAAGATTACTTAAGTCGGCAATTAATACTAATAATCTTTTTAATTAGATAAACTGTAACCTAAAGAACCTTCCCTCTAAAGAGTATGAAATAGGAAATAACACCTCTAGAGGATTATTACATAAAGGGGCAATAAGAAAGGTATCTTTGTATGATTTGTGTGGGTATTAGAGAGCTGAAGCAGTCCACCTTTAAAGACAAACACTCTTCTCATGGTTTTGAAGTTATATCTCTTAGGCATCACCTTGCTATATTTACTGATGACACTATGGGGAAATCTTTTAAAACTGTCTGGAAATACAACAGCAAATTCAAAACCATTAGTTATTTGTTATGCCATATGGAGATAAGCTCAAGGTAAGAATAGGAGCTGTAGAGTTCACCTTGCTTAAAATTAAAAAAAAAAAAGTTAAGCTGTTTAATGACTTCATATACAGGTACATTCTGACTTTGAAAGTGGGACCTAAATCCTAATCTAAAGAACTTCTGTCAATAATCACTACCCAATATCTCATATGTTTCACGTTGTGTGGTGCAGTAACCCAGAAGAGATGACATGTTTAGTTTGCAATGCTTTTATTAGAATAAATAGAAGGACAACCAATTAACATTCACAAAATCAATTATATGTCACTGGAATGAAGATGGGAAATTATATCAGTCAGGAATATGTTGTATTTGCAGATGATGATTTATGAAGAAATGGTAGACTTTCTGTATGATCCCTCATAACAAGAGAGACAGCCTTATAGTATGTGTAGCACAAAGAAGCCCAAATGCATTCCTGGAAGAAGAATGATTTCTTGAAGTTTAGAATTTCACCTGCAAGTTGTCCAGGCATCAATTCAAGGATGGTTGCCCACCAGGTTCAACAGAAAGGAACAGGATTATTCTGAAAGCTGTGTTTATTTCACAGAAGAACTCCTATAGAGAAGCCAGATTCTCAACAACAGTTGCAGGATTTCTCACAAAAAAATCGAAACACTGGCCCCGTCTCTCAAGTTATTCAATGACAATGGGAAATATTCCTAAACTACCTCCTGAAATTCTCATTCAATCCTGGTTGTAAGTCCTGAATACAAGTTGTGTGAGCAGAAATACCTGCATCTAAAGATCTAAAAAGTCACACACTTCTTAAAAAATATCTCCCTGGATATTGAAGGTGTTCCACTTGGAGAAAATATTGAAGAGATGAGATTAAACTTCAATACTACAGTAAAGGGGTCTGTTTCTGAGGGGAAGGCAAGCATTATTTCCAGCTCTTTTTCTCCTTAGGGAGAACAATATCTACCAAAGAAGAGGATGCTGTTGGTTGGATTGTGTTTGATCAAGAAAAGGAATGGGTGGTCAGCCCTAAACTCTTCAAACTCAGAGGAATGTTTGATGTCTCCCATCACACCCGCTGAGCCAGCCATCTGGGTGCCCTCTTCATTGACTTCCATGTATGCCTCATGGATGGCCTCAGATATCTTGAGGCTCTCTGCTGAAGAGATGCCAGACAGATTGGCCGAAGGGCTGAACAGGTCAGTCATGCCCAAGGCCATTAAGACAGATGTAAGGTTATATTTTTGCTCAATCTTCATGCGTGGGAGGAACACTTTCACTCTCTTCTTTTCCATCACATTAGGACTGGTCCACTCCATGAGTTTACTAAAGCTGATTTTGCTCTCAAGCTGCAAAGAGAGGCAGGGAATGAAATGCTTGAGACGAGTGCAATGGCCTTAACAGCTGTGTTTATACTGCTGGTTATTAGTTTTTCCATTTACTTTGTGTACATCATAGAACTGACACGTAATCTTAAATGTATTTGTTTATCCTGTATGCTTCGTCCTGACTATGGCCTATATCTCATCTGTCTTAATGAAGTTCTCCAAAACTTCATCATCTGAAAATTCCTTCATAAGATCAAGGCTGTTTTTGTGAAAACACAGTACTTGAAAATATCAAATCAAATTGGCCCCAAAACTGTTCCTCCTGGAACATATTTTATTCATCCCTTTCCTCATCTTAGTTCCTTTCTAATGCTAATTTTCCTTTTAGTCAGCTATTGGAATGCTTTCCTCATCACTTCCATTTTTTACTTACCCTTGGAAAAACTTTTCTAGTTTAGCAAACCATTGTGTGCTCTCCTGGAAGATTGAAAACACTCGAACAAAAATCCTGCTACTGTGTCAGTTTCTCATACCTGACAGAGATCAGTGCATATAGCAACATCCTCTTCTGCACGGCTACAGCAGCACTACGCTCCTTTACCTTTGTTTTATTAGATGGAGTCCAGGGCTCTCCTAAGAGGCCAGTCCCTGCCTGATCACCGGGTAGCACCTTGGCTGCTGTTGTGCTCCCGTCTGCCCAGCACAGCCACGGTGTGGGCAGCTGAGATGTAAATGGACAGCAGAAGGTCTGAGGGCAGCCAAGTCCCACTGAAGTGATAACTCTTCTGCTTCCCCTGCCAGGGCCATACCTGCTCCAGGCCAGAGACGTCATCAGGCAACAGCACCAACATGCTCAGCTCTCCGCTGGCGTACGGAAGCTCCAGGATCTTCATTTTCTCTGCAGCCACCGTTGCCACTTTGAAGGTACTGTTCTGACACATCATTGGCACAGGTCTGCTTTCTTGCTGCAAAAACAGAAACGTGAGACGATGTGACCGGGGAGCAATTTTTTCTTTAGGCAGGCAAATGTACAAGCCCTTTGAAAGGGACAGGACTCAATCTTCAAGCATGTTGCCTTTGAAGAAGAGCTGTGTCTCCATTTTCCTCTCTTGTCTGCTAGTGTGCCCTAGAAGTCTGGTCAGACACAGTTCTTGCAAACACTCCTTGACCTTAGGCCCAGGTGCTGACAGTGAGGGACACAGCTAAATAACCCAACCTGTGACAGCAATGGCTTGTATGTGTAACATCCAGCCTACGGGCTGTGCAAGCCAACAGCTGTCCTGGCCAGAAGCTGTGTCCATGCCCTCCTACCTCTGTCACATTGAAGGGCACTTCACGAGTGTCTTCTTCTTTAAACGCCACCTTCCATATCCCTTTGAAGTAAATGGCATTCACAAGGACCAGCACAGTATCGAGATCAACAGAGCCTGACACAAGGAAATCTTGGATCTGTCCTTTAAGAAAGAAGCAGGGCAGAGAATGGTAAGATACACCTCCTCTGCTGTGCACAAATGCCTGCAATGAAGGGCACGCAGGTGGAGGGTGCTACTTTGTGGAGTTTTGTTTTCATAGCAATATGCAAGCTGTTCTCGCTTAACCCATTTTTTCTAGACATTATGAGGAAGACAAGGGTATAGATTATGGTAGGTAGGGAAAAATATCTGCTACCCATTTTTCAGTGCTTACCATCTGTCTCTTTCTCCACCCAGGAATTAATAAGCTGTTGTGCTTCCTCTGTAGCTGTTTTGAAGTTAAGTTCTTCCAGGCCTGCTTTGTAGAATTTCTTTGCACACTCCAAGTATTCCTGTAAGCAAAAGGATTGCAGTTGTCAGACTGATGAGAACATGAAAATATGAATGTGAAATGCAAGATTGTGAAATGAAGCAGAATGGTTAAAAGAACAGTGAACTTTTACCCCTGAGTTTGAACATTTCAGTCACAGCTGTCTTCCTGTAACTGAATCTTAAAGCTGGACAAGAAATACTATTTAGGTCTGGCACTTTTTTTCAGATAAGACTCGAAGTTAAAATTTTGAAATATTTTCTTCATTTGACCAAAACATTTTCAGTTTAACAAACATTTTTAAGGACAGACGATGTTTGTTTCCTTCTCTTTGTGCCCACTTTTTATTTTGAATACTGTGTTCTTAAATTCTTAGGTTTCAGAAACAAAGCTTCCTTTCACTGGGAAAATTTGGTATTTGGCTTTGAAAAAATCCAACTTTGACAATTCAGTCTTCATGCTTTCAAGTCATAAAATGTATTTCATTTCCCTTAAAAGTTACATTTTTCATTAAAAGCCATTTTCTAATAAAAGAACAGCAACCTTGATTACTCCCTGTGACTGTTGTAATATGGGCAATTGATGCCATTATACTTTTGCCTGGCCTCCACCTAACAGCCACAGGAAGGTTCAAACTCATCTGAACCAGTTCCCCTCATGGCTCACAACCACCTCTTCATCAACAGACCATGGGCTATTGTTGGTTGTGCTTCTCTAGGGTAGAGTCACAAGGGCCTTTATCATAGAATCATAGAATCATTTAGGTTGGAAAAGACCTTTAAGATCATCGAGTCCAACCATCAGCCATGCCCTGAAGTGCCCTGTCTACATGCTTTTTGAAGCATTACCTATGGGGAATCTCACTGAAGTCAGGTCACAGTACAACTCACCAGAAGAACAGGGTATGTTTTATCAATATAGAGTCTGTCAGCGATCTTGAGTGAGTATGTAGCATTTGGCACGGTGATGTCTGAGAGAAGATCCTTGAACATATTGTGGATGTATTCAGAAGTGCCACACTGAGGTGATGATATGAAAATAAGAAGATACATTGCATTAGCTTTTTCTTATCTAGGAAATAAGATCGTAAAGGATTGTTCCTATCAGTTAAGAGTCATGCTGCAGTGGAGTCCTCCCCCCCAGACATAGGGCTGTCACCTTAGGGACAGCAGGTGCTGTGGTGATGGTGCATTAAACCAACAAGTTCATCCTTCTCAAGATAGGTCTCCTGAAATGTGCTTTTTGTAAGAGTGCAGTTGTGTTCCTGTCACTGAGACTTCTGGGCTTTTCTCTGCCCAGCATCTTCCTGCCCTGCTTTGGAGTCTCTTAGCTGTGAGTCTGACTGCTGTACCCTGGCTCCAGGTGCTGAGCCCCTTTCACGTGTTGTCCCCCAGCAGCACCTGCCCAGGAAGGCACCCTGGTGCCCAAAGCATCCTGCCACACACCGTCACTTGTACTGATGCAAGATGTGCAACCTGCCTTCTCTCCCTGTTTTTTAACAAATAGGTGAGTTACACACTTCTTCAATCGCTCCACAGGTCTCCTTGGATTGAGAGCATTACTGTAGTTTTTGACAGGGTCTGAAACTGCCAGGAGGAGATGCAGAACAGTTCTAGTTTTATTATGAGGAGAAAATAAGACAGAAAGAGAGAGAAAGTTATTTCTCTACCTGGGAGTCAGTAGCGTCTCCAACTCCTGTAATGTTATCAAAGTGAAGAACCTGCAAGAGAAAATGCCAGTGATAGAAATGACCAGCATGACCAAAAATGATGTGAATTTGAGATTTACACACAATGCTTGAGGTAAAGCAGTTGGCTCAGAAAAAAAAACGGTGCTAACTGAGAACATAGATGAACTAAAAATTTACAAGTGAGCTGGCAACTGGTTTGTGCCCTCTGTGGCTTTCTTGGAAACTGTAAATACCACTCTTGACTTAGATGATATTTTTTCTAGTGAATGTCTAGAAATTAACTGGCATATTATGTACTGCTAATAATAGTCTGTCTTCCTATCTTCCTGGGATTTATCTTTTTTATATATTAAAAAAAAAAATAATCTGATCACATTATCTGGAAGTTGTCAGAATTTAGGAAAAAAAATCATATAATAAAATTTGCTGACTGGTAATCCATTTTGTTATCGTCATTAAGATTTTTTTTTCTAAGTCAAAACTAACTGCCCTTTATAGTGAAAATATATATCTTGGTTTAGTATTTTCTCTAAATAACTGTCGATCCAATTCTCCATTTTGTGACTTTGGCTTACTTCTTGTACATTAAAACAGGTGAGAACCTAATCAGCGGATAATATATTTTAGTGGTGTTACTTAGAAGGAACAACAAGCACAAACAGAGGTCACTACACCAAAGTAAGTAACTTACCTTCTCCATCTGAGATTGAGTGTTACCTCTTGCTCCCAGATAGACCATGGCCAGGGCTGAAATGATGCTCAGAGGGGAATAAAAGATGTTGTCATTGGCATGGTGGACTTTCAGCTCTTTGAATACATCAAAAGAAAATTCTGCATTTGCTGCACTGATGGAGCCCATTGTGAAATCAGTGTTGTCTAAAGCAAACAGAAAGAATCTGATATATTATGATGAAATATATTAATTCTAATGCAAGAAAGTCAGTGCACTTGAACCCTGAACTTGGTGCACTGTTGTTTTTTTCAGTAAAGAGAATCCAGTGGTGTATATTTAAAAGGCAGACATGCTTTTGGATTCATGAGCAATCAAAATGCTGGATAGCTGCCAGTTATGCATAGGCTGGTGATTCTTTTATTTGAAACTCAAGTTCTCCTTCTCTGTACATGTATATCATACTGTTGAAAATGTTGCAAAGAATATTACTTACCTTGAAAGTAGCTTACTAACAGTCTTTTCTCATCTCTTAAGGCAAAAAAACTACACATGGGTTTGTCCTCAGAATCTACTTTTTTTTTGAGACTCCAAACCAGGTTCTTCACTGAAGTTTTTAACATCAGTTTTAAGATCAGTTGACATATCAGCCCTCTATGATCCAAACTGCAGTTATTTCTAGTATACAATGTGCAAGTCTGAAGCAACAGCATAAGTTTTTCTATATTTACTCTATAGCATATAGTATATTTCAGCCTACTGTAAATGGAAGCTAGGTTCTAACACCACCTACTTTATCAGAGGTCTCAAATGTTAGGAACATTACCTTAATTTTTTTAAATAGGGTAATGAAGGCACAGCAATGGACACTGCAAATGATTTACCAAATTCATCCAGTTTATGACAAACACCTATAACTAGCACATTCCATTCATTGTTGACTCAATTATATCTCACTCTGTTTTAAAGTGTTCTTTAATTTTTATTATCACCTTTTCCATAAGATCCACCTTTTAATAAGACAGTGCTTGTTTAGCCTTGTGTATAATTTGCAGAGATCTTCACATCTTCAACACTTAAATATTTTTTCTGCCCTTATTCTGACATTCTTGTAAAATTTTCCATGTAGTTTCAGCACCTAGCATTTCATCTAACACTGAAGGGAAGGAATTTTTAGTAAAGAAGGCAACACAGAGTAGAAAATCCAGTACTGTAAAGTCTTATGCAGCAGTATAGCATTTATACCACTTACAACTTTCCACATATTGACATAAGCAGAGAGAACCTTGCTAGGGTGGAATTTCTCCTAGCTCTTGGCGATCTTCAAGCAGTGCAAACTTTAATTTATTTGCAAACTTTAATTTATTTCCCTCTGTGGCTGCTAGAGAACAAAATCCAGAATACTCTGCCATATGTACCACAGTCCCTATGGAATCAATGCATTTATGTGACAGTCATCTCTTAAGGTGGGTTAATTTGAACAACAGTGCCTCTAGCTGTTCTCCTGCTAGAATGGATGCTCAATCTCTCTCTAAATTGAACCACTTATAGGTGATATAAGGTAGATTTGTTGATTATTTACCAATTCTGCTAGCTATTATATTTCAGGCTTTAAGCTCCATTTATGGTCTTGGTGAAGAAACACATTTATGCAGCAAATGCTTTTTTTTTGAAATCTTAGAAAATGTAACTATTAAAAATAACAAAGAGCTGCAGTATGCTGAGGTCCTGAACTTGCTGCATTCCTTAATTTCATTCAGAGAATATCTTCCATAAACCTGCAACTGAGCTTTAGTTGCATCCTCTGGAATTTAAAAAAATTCTATTCTGTCTTTTAATTCTAAATGAAAAATTAAAGGGATAGAGGAAGAAGGAAGAAAGGCTGTCATAACATATCAGCAGCTTTTTAATGTTAGTAAACAAAGCTTTAGTTCATACAAACAAATACTTTGACTTTATGCATGGCAGAATGTGAAACAGTAAAATAATGCAGAACACATATGTGAAGGTGAGATGAGGTTTCTGCAGAAGGCATCCTTTAATCATTTGTTTCCTCAACTTATGTTGAAGGTCATAATCATGAGGTTACATCTATCTTTTTGTAAGTTTTGTAACAGATATCTTTTTAAAAAATTGCAGATTAGAACTTAAATCATAATCAGAAGAAATGCTTACCTTATCAGCTTCACCTGCAAAGGTAATAGTACAGCTTCTTAGCCGTACTTCAGGCAGACTTGCTGAACTCCTTGAAATATATCTTGTGTAATTTTGTGACACGCCCCACGCTGCCTGTTCTGTGTTTACCAAGTAAAGTGATGAATGGATCTCAATGTCAGACATACACTTTTACTTGAAGTCCATTCTTCAAAAAAAAGAAGCCTGAATGGAAGGATTTTGCCCTAAAATCTCCAGAATGGAAGATTTGTTCATCATAGCATGTGAAACCTTGCAGAAAAGGAAGGAGCATATTGAAATAGCTGGAGCAAAAATAATGATAAAAGCTATACATTGGAACTTGAATAGTAAGTATGATTTGGTTATGGCAGCAAAGTGTGTGGCATAGATGATCAAAATAAAACAAAAAAAGTGAAAAATGCAGTCTTGCAGAATGTCTCTAAAGAATTTTGAGTTAATTTCATTACTATTCCTCTGTAATGAGTATTGACAGGCCAGATCCCTCTCAGAGTCACCATTCTGTGAACTCAGAAAATTTGGTAAGCTCAGCACATGCAGTACTGCTTGCTATGGTACGCCCATACTATACTCACTGCAACTTTTCTCTCTCCCATTGTTGGGTGGACTACCAATATCACTAGTCTTTCTTCCCACCAGAATCCATAGTTCTTGCTGGGGAATGGAGAAACTTCTGCTACCAAGGAACTTGAGAAAGAGCACATCCTTCAAATGTTAGTTGCCAGATTTAATAATATTGAAATAGATTATTCTGCAAAAGCATGTATATAATTGTCTGGTGCCACTTACAGCCTGCAGCGTAAAAGACCACAGATACAATGTTTCACGGAGCACAGTTTTTCATCCTAGAGCAATCTAGCTCAGGGAACTCCTAGTCACAGTCTGCACAGCACATCATTGGAACGAAAGGTTCAGTGAGCATATTGTGAGAATACAAATTAATTTCAAAAGCAATATTCAGAGCATCTGTATAGAGAAGAATTACAGAGCTGAAGAAGGGTGTGTTGGGGAAAGAGGGGTTGAGAAGAGAAGAAAGACAAGGCTTCTATTTCTTTTTAAATTCAGCCCTCAGGATATTTAGATCCCAGTCAGATGCTGCCAGAAAAGGATTTGAACTCGCCGCTAAAATTTTGAAGGGTAGTTTAAGGTGAGTTGTTCTTTTCCTTTTCCACAGGTCACAGCACCACATGCTAGGTTCAAAATGTGCCTTTTGTACATACAGAGACCATTCTTACAGATCTTCCACAAGTAACTTCATGGCACATCAGGTGAACAAACCAGCTGAAGAAGCATTCATGGTCTGCGGGACAGTCATAATATACAATAGCAGGCAGAAAGCAGTCACAGTTCCTTTGATATAAAAGAATGAACAGACAATAAAAGAAACCGCTTTGACCTTTCTAAATCCCACGTGATTTTAAAACAGAAACCCAAAGTCAATACACAAAACACCTCTGAAATTGTCTACAATAAATTATGCTTCTGGAGAGGAGAAGTGTCCTCTTTAACCCTTTTAGATGTCTATGCAGGTGGAAAGCCTCTGAATCATCCATACCTTTTTCCCTAATACAGTCCTTATTAGTCCCATTCAGCTGAAGATGCTAGTGCAATAATAACAATGAAGAGCTCAGTCTGGACTGGTGCACTTACATACCACTAGTACTTTACACGGCACAGTGTGTAGCCCAGGCTGGTCTGCTACAGCCATTGCTGTGCAGCAACAGTGCTTTTGAGGAAAGACCTTTAGGCCTTGCCTCATGTTGGTGGCCCATCACTGCCAATCTATTGTAAAGAGAATGAGCTATTCTTTCACAGGAGCGGTACGTAAATTGGTCACCACTATTGTGAATCCGACCTAGCTGAAAATAGTATCAATGTGCTGGTGGAAAGGCAGGTCAAATGGGTGAATGTGTCTGTACGTCGTGAATACTTTTAATCACACAATTGGGAGTGCTCCCTAAACTGAAAACTGTTCCTGCAGCTGCTGCCCCTTCTGCCTTTCCTGCTTAAGACTGCTTTGTTTCTGTTCAAATAGGCTTTAACACTCACGGCCATGGTCCGTTGTTATAAACTTTACAGCTCAGAAGTCAAAGGATTAGCCAATATGTTTTACCCTATCACTTCTAACTTTAGAGTATGCCTTGAATCTTTTTCCTTGACAATCAAATTGTCTACTGGTACACTCCAACTCACCATATGTGAGCCACCTTGGCATTTGTGCACCATCTAGCTGAATCACATTTGGATTGTCATAGAGAGACAGTAACTTAGTAGTTACAAAGATGTCCAATGAGTCAGTACGGTTGTTTTATAACAGCCAATCTGTAGCATTAATGTTGTTAGCAATGGCATGGTTTTCAAAATACTTCTGAGTTGAATATATTCATTAATGAAAGGAATTTTTTGTTCTGCAGTAGAGAAGGGGCAGTACACTCCTCCAGAAGCATGTTAAGACAGAACCTGAGTAACTGTTTTTGTTAACATTTCTATTTTTTATTGATCAAATGAATGGTTAATGTAAAGCAAGCTGCAGAAGCAACAAAATCATTCCACAAGTAAGTAAAAATCTTCATCATGATCAGCCATCAGTGCAGAATCGTAAGAATATAAGAGGTACTGCATAGTCTACTCGGCGACTTTAGATCTGTTATGGAATCTAGTGAGATTAAGCAAACCTTCCTGTAGTTGAAACGATTCCTGATATAAAAGATAATGGATTGCCTTGTCCAGCACAGCTGTACAATGCAGTGCAAACACAAAAGGATGTGTTTTGCCACATGTCCTTTTTCAACAATGCTTGTCCCATGAAAGAGGTCAGCTAAGGCTCTGCTGTCCTTTACTCTGCCAGGTGTTTCATTGTGGAGCTGTCCCTAAACCAACAGAGTCTTGGACATTTGAGCCTTTCCAAAAGGATATGAAGTCCAGGTCAGCTCACAGACCACAGCCTCTCATCCAATCACAACAACCCATGCAGAACTCAAGATTTTGTTCTCATCCATGCTGCTGCTCTTTTGCCAGTAGGAAGGAGCATGTTGATTGTTTCATGTTTGTCTTGCTCAGAGTGACTGCCAGTGATTGTTTAGTTAGTTGCCACTGCAGACCTTGGTGCTGTAGCTATTGATAATGGTTTCTCTCTCAGTTGTCCTGTAGGACTGTGTTCTTTCCCCAGTCCAAAGAAAATGAGGTGTCTGGGCAAGTTCCTTCAGACAGGAGCTCATAGCCCACCTGGCACCTTTCTGCAGCAGCACTGTGCCATTCTGAAGGGTTGCCTGCAGTGCTGCCTTGATCGTTCACAGACTGTGACAGGGATGTGTGTACCTCAGTGTTGGCAGAGTGGATTCCTCTAGCGAAGGCATCTTCAGAAGGATCCTATGATGGCCTTGGTCACAAGTCTCTCACACTTACTCACTGTATTTGCTTAGCAGCACACACAGCGTCCAGGGTCTGCTGCTATACAGGTTCTGGACTGGTGCACACAGCAGTCCCTTTATCAGTCACCACAGCACATGTGAAGTCCTTTGTTCATCCCTCAAGTTCCTGGGATCAACCAACAGCCAGGGTGAGGCTGTGGATGGTCTTACCTCACTGGGTCCTAAGGAGGCAGCATGGTAACCAGGCCCTTAAACCTGGCATGCACACAGTGCAGGACAAGTGGCCACTGGCATTGGCGCAATTAGTTTACTGGCTGTGCCATACAGGAGCTTAGTTAGCAGGGTCCCTTCCCACAGAGAATACTGTCCGTGGCAGCCTGCGACTAGCACTGCTTATGTCACCATGCCTGTCACTTTACCTCCCACTGCTCCCTGGAAGGCAGCCCAGCATGCCAGGTATCTTGGCACACGCTGCCAGGAAAAATGGCATTATACTCTTGGTTTTCAACACAGACATCCTTCCATGAAGCCTTCCTCTCCTCTGACTAGTAGCCTACTGAGGTTTTTAACAATATTCCTGGTATGTTTCCTGCCTCCCCTGCAGGAAAATGCTGCTGCATTAAAGGAGAGAAGGAGAAATGTCACTGCAAAAAACTCCATGCCATCATGTCGGCTTTGCAGAAAAGAACTGGGGGTCCTGATGGACACCAAGTTGATTGCGAGTCAGCAATGTGTCCTTGTGGCAAAGAAAGTCAACAGCACCATGGGCTGTATTACAAAAAGCATTGCCAGCAGGTAAAGGGAGGTTATCCTTCTCCTCTGCTCAGTGCTGGTAGGACCACAGCTGGAGCACTGTGTTCACCTCTGGGCTTTCCAGTACAAAACAGATGTGCATGTACTAGAGCAGGACCAGAGAAGATACACAAAGACGATGAAGTGATTAAAGCATCTGTCATGAGAGGAGAGGCTCAAGAGTTGGGACTTGTTACCCTGGAGAGGAGAAAGTGCATGGGGGATCTTATCCATGTGCATAACTTACTTGATGGGAGAGTGAAGAGAAGATGGAGCCACACTTTCTCTAGTGAACAGGCAAGAGGGAATGGACACAACTTGAAATAGCATAAATTCCATTTAAACATAAGAAAATACATTTGTTTATGGGGAGGGAGGTAAAGCCAGGTTACCCAAAGAAACTGTGGAGTTTCCATCCTTGGAAATATTCAAAACCCAGAAGGACACAGTCCCAAACAACCTGCTGTAGCTGACCCTGCTTGAAGGGAGGAGCTTGGAATAGACAATCAGCAGAGGTTGCTTCCAATCTCAGCTGTTCTGCGATCATTGTCGGTAGAGGAATATCACAGGGGAGATGGAGACAGCAGGGTTATTGCACATTAACGTGCAAAGATAGTACTGTGGTGTAGATGAAGCCCTTGGGATCGGAGTATATGGCAAGTCCTACAGAGGAATACTGTTTCCATGTTGTACAGGGAGCAACATCGCCTCATACTGGGAGGCCCTTAGACCTCTCTTTGTGCTTTTTGGAGGTGTGTTAGTTGCACCAAGAGGTGCAGAAGATTTCAGACTTTGTCTTGCCCCCCACATGTTACCTGCCAAGCCTTCCGTCTGGAGCTGCACAGCAGTCTGTCAGAGAAACAGGGACTGAATTCTTCAGAAACCAAAAATGCCAGAAGCCTTTAGAAGGCTACAAAAAAATGCTAGTAGTAACAAGGAGGTTTTTGAGGATTATTTATTTTTGCCTTTTCCCCAATAAAAATTTTTGGAGCATTTTAATATTGTTAACATTTTGGCCATTTTTTTTTAAAAGCAAATATGCTCAGCTGCCTGTTGGCATGAGAACCAGAACCATGCCTGGGAATTGAAAGCTGCCAGGTGAAGGTGCAGAGGTGCTAAGGCAGAGCATGGGGTCCAGCTGTGCTCCTGGAGCAGCTGCACCTTTCCACTGCATGCTTGCTTGGTGGGAGGGAGCAGAGAAAGGCTGAACCACAAACCTCATCTCTCTGGAGTGCAGGAAGGGCTGCTTCTTCCATATCTCCCCAGGGTTTTGGAGAGCTCAGAGACCACAGCAGGCATTCATCATCCCACTGGCCAGGTCTGCCACCCCCTTCATGGGCAATACTTTTCCACTGCCCTTTAAACACTGTGCCTCCTACCTGGTCTGTGGTGGTCAGGGCTTTTTTGGTTGCTTTGGTGCTTTGTTACAGGTTTGGTCCAGTATTGCTGAATTTGCATTTTTTGCTGCCTCCTGTTTTCCCTTTTGAGAAAGGGGAAGCTTTGTACTTGCTTGTAAGCCTCATGGCTCCTTTGCTTTTTTTCCCATTCCTTTGTTTTGAGCTTTGTTGTCTTTCAGGGAACAACGTTGGTCACTGAGGCATAGCTTTGTACTTTAAGCACTTTCCAGTTTAATAATCATAGGACAGCTAGTTTGCAAATGTAACCTTTTTCAAGTCTTCTGATTGTTTAAGTGTAGGGGCTTTTAAATTTAACAGACTGGATCAACTGCTTCTGACTACAAGAGATGCAAAATGTGAATAAACTGCTTATGATAAACCCTGAGATGTTGAAATTTTGCATCTTTTGGAACTATTCATATAATTGCTTTCATTTCTAAAGAACAAACGTTAAAGTATACTTGGTAAAATAGCTGTTTTTACCACTGAAAAACAGCTAAGTCTGTATCACAAATATCCTGATGATCTTCAAATAACGTGGCTATCAAACCTGCAGCACCAGCTTCTTTCCTCTACAGATATGCTTTTATTATACCACACTATGTACTAATGTGGAAATAGCCAGTATTAATGAGTTCCTCCTTGCGGGACTCTCAGTGGGGAAATGCTTTGTCTAATAGTTGTCAATCTACTTATTCTTTCTTATGCCTTTTGAGTTATACAATTTTCAGATTATTTCATCATCTAAAATGGTAGAGCTGCTGGAATAGTTGTTTCTTGAAATATTTACCAGATTAATTGTCAGTGCATCTTTAATACCCATTAGAATTGTATTGAAAAATATATAAGAATAAATTAGTATTCCATTGGGCTATTGCTTGGTAATCTGTAATACAGAGAGGAATCAAATTCTAGATGTGTGCATTTATGCATTTCATAAATGCCTAGGAAACTTCATATCTACATGCTTTATTCATTCAAAAAACAGGATTTTGTACTAAATCCTATTTTACTCACAACGGTTACCAATGTAATGATATTTTTAAGGGTTTGTGGTCCAGAAAATTAATATAAATCTCATGACAAGCATTTGTGATTTTCTTTTATTATGTTAACAGAAAAAAAAAATCAACTGTATGCATAAAAATCAATAATGTATGATTAGAACGAAAACAGGACATAGTATTGAGCCAATATATCCATATCTACAGATGACAATGGACACATAGGAAGAAAAAGACAGAGAATACTAGGCTTCTCATGTATTTCTTAAAAACAGGAGATGTAGCCTTGAACTATCACAGGAACAAAGAACCCCAACGGCATTAATGGAAGAATAGTGTACTCGAGTTTTGAACTTATCTGAGGGCTTTCCAGGGACTAATTGAAGTTTACTTGCTAAGCAAGCTCAACAGAGACAAGGATTATTTTGAAAGCTGTGTTTTTTCACAAAACTCCCATGGAGAAATCAGATTCTTTAATACCATGTGCAGGATTTTTCACAAAAAACAGTATGTTCTCAAATTTGAAGTGTCTTCCAATGTTGTAAACAAGAATTCAGACAGCATTTTTTTTCCTGACAGTTCTCACTGAGTTCTGGATCATCTGCATATCCATGTTTCAGGCTTTGAATCTACACTCTGTGAGAAGGCATGACTGCACTCACACAAAGTTAGATCTCTTTGTGCCCTCTGAAGTGGAAGGGAGACTCTCCATGGCTTTGGAGAACCTCTGCAAGAAATTCAGAATTAGGTGAGGAACTCATGGTGAGAGACCAACTCTGGTGATAGTGGACATGTGTACCATTTCCCAGCAGCTAAGTAAAAAAAATTAAAATTTACATAGGCACCAGTCAATAACCTGCATAACAGAATCTTACCGACAAGCATCTCCTCCAGACTGGAGATCTCAAAGCCCATGTTTCAGGAACAACATGGGTTTGTCAGCACGATGCTACCAGGGAATGGGATGAGCACAGCCCATGGCTTTCTGTGTAATGGACTCCAAAGACTTGGAGTCATGACTGCAACTTGTTCCTCCAGTGAAAATCACTTGGCCCCTTCCTGGCTGGTGGGTGCCTTTATTCTCTGTTGGCTCAGTCTCTGCTCAGCTCAAGCAATCCTGAAACCAGTATGAGAAGGGAAAGGAGTATACATGCTTGCTACTGCTTCCTCACCTGCAGGTATGTCTATGCTATAGAAGCTTCCCAAATGGGCATTTCTTAGATTAGGCTTTCCACTTGGAGAAAATATTGAAGAGATGAGATTAAACTTCAGTACTACAGTAAAGGGGTCTGTTTCTGAGGGGAAGGCAAGCATTATTTCCAGCTCTTTTTCTCCTTAGGGAGAACAATATCTACCAAAGAAGAGGATGCTGTTGGTTGGATTGTGTTTGATCAAGAAAAGGAATGGGTGGTCAGCCCTAAACTCTTCAAACTCAGAGGAATGTTTGATGTCTCCCATCACACCCGCTGAGCCAGCCATCTGGGTGCCCTCTTCATTGACTTCCATGTATGCCTCATGGATGGCCTCAGATATCTTGAGGCTCTCTGCTGAAGAGATGCCAGACAGATTGGCCGAAGGGCTGAACAGGTCAGTCATGCCCAAGGCCATTAAGACAGATGTAAGGTTATATTTTTGCTCAATCTTCATGCGTGGGAGGAACACTTTCACTCTCTTCTTTTCCATCACATTAGGACTGGTCCACTCCGTAAGTTTTTCAAACCTGATTTTGCTCTCAAGCTGCAAAGAGAGGCAGGGAATGAAATGCCTGGGATGCAAATACAACTTCTTCCTACCATTCATTTTAATCAAGGCTATCATTAAAAAAACCAAACCAGAATGGTTCCTAATGTGCATCCTATCAACATCCTTCTTGTAGTTTATTATTTGCCTCTCCAGTACTGTGTCACTGTCCTTTTATTCAGTTCCTTACACACCTGACACATCGCCTTCTGTCCAACTAATCTTGTCTCATGAAGCACAACCCAACAGTTTCACAGCCTAGCAAATTAGTCAGCTTGTGAAAGAGATTGCAAAAAAAGGCCATGAAAATTTGTTAGTATCTAACAAATGCAAACTCTTCTACATCTTTAATAGCTCTACTTTGTAACATAATCCCCAAAAATTGCTGAGATAAGAACAATGGGTTATATATTGCAGGCTGCATCACTTTTTCCCTTTCCTATGTACTGATAGGTAATTTATTAACACTTTGATAGCTTATTTTAAATGATTGTCATTGGAATTCTGGGGTTTTTGCTACTTCATTCAGAAATCCTGCATGAAGATGATCCAGTCCACCTGACAGAAGCAAATTAAGGTTTCGAGTTTTGTTTCTCCCTTGCATCTATCCATTTTTATTTCCTCTTTGCTGTTGGCATCCTGCATTCACTCAGTTGTTTATATTCATTTTCTTCCAAGACGAAGACAAAAGGTTTATTTAATTTTGCAAAGCCAGTAGATTATAGTTGTATACTTGCCTCACTGCATATTGGTTCCACTTTTCTTTATTTCTTTAAAGGACAAAACCAGGTTTTTTACTAGTTTTCATGCATCTGGCAAAAACTGACTCAACCTGACTTAAAGCAGTTTTGATGTTTTCTTTGTTTGATGTGTAATTTCCAAATATCTTCCATGCATTTCCTTTCCACCTCTATATTTAAGACTTTCTGAAGTCTTCACTGATGAAGTCTTATTGATCAGTTAGTTTGGCTTGATTGGTTTCCCCATTTCAAAATCAAGAATATTTTATTAAGAATATGCTTTATCTAACTTTGTTTTTCATTCCGTGATGACATAATCAGAGCAATTTTTTAAAGCAGCCCATTTATGATGTTTAATGAGGATTTTGTTAAAAAAAAAATCATTAGTGATTCCTGCAAAGAATGCCTAATTCTCATCAGTTTTAGCAACATTTCCTCAACAGTTTATATGGGGAGGAGGGTGGTGGTGAAATTACCTCTCAATGAAAAGAAAAAAAATCTGCCCATACGTACATCCTCTTCTGCACGGCTACAGCAGCACTACGCTCCTTTACCTTTGTTTTATTAGATGGAGTCCAGGGCTCTCCTAAGAGGCCAGTCCCTGCCTGAGCACCTGGTAGCACCTTGGCTGCTGTTGTGCTCCCGTCTGCCCAGCACAGCCACGGTGTGGGCAGCTGAGATGTAAATGGACAGCAGAAGGTCTGAGGGCAGCCAAGTCCCACTGAAGTGATAACTCTTCTGCTTCCCCTGCCAGGGCCATACCTGCTCCAGGCCAGAGATGTCATCAGGCAACAGCACCAACATGCTCAGCTCTCCGCTGGCGTACGGAAGCTCCAGGATCTTCATTTTCTCTGCAGCCACCGTTGCCACTTTGAAGGTACTGTTCTGACACATCATTGGCACAGGTCTGCTTTCTTGCTGCAAAAACAGAAACGTGAGACGATGTGACCGGGGAGCAATTTTTTCTTTAGGCAGGCAAATGTACAAGCCCTTTGAAAGGGACAGGACTCAATCTTCAAGCATGTTGCCTTTGAAGAAGAGCTGTGTCTCCATTTTCCTCTCTTGTCTGCTAGTGTGCCCTAGAAGTCTGGTCAGACACAGCTCTTGCAAACCTGACAGCGAGGGACCCAGCTAAGTCACCTGGCCAATGACCACAGCATGTTGCACATGTAACATCCAGCCTACGGGCTGTGCAAGCCAACAGCCTGGCTTCCTGGCTAGAAGCTGTGTCTGTACCCTCTTACCTTTGTCATTCTGAAGGGAAATTCCCGAGTGTCTTCTTCTTTAAACGCAGTGTTCCATATCCCTTTGAAGTAAATGGCATTAACAAGGACCAGCATAGTATTGAGATCAACAGAGCCTGGTTCAAGGAAGTCCTGGATCTGTCCTTTAAGGAAGAAGCAGGGCAGAGAGTGGTAAGTTTCATAGAAGCAGTATTGCATTTTAGAGTTCAATCAACATGCTGCTGCTTGACTTGACCTCCTCTTCAAAGGTCTGCATGTGGAATTCAGGTTCATGAGGATGATTTAATAGAGAATGACCGGCATCTGGCCAGACACTTCTGCAAGAAGAGAGGTAGGTTCTAGAGTGGTATACAACCCCAGGAATACTTCTAACCAGTGTTTGGGAAAAGGTTTATATAGAAAAGAAGGAACCGGTGAGTGAAGCAGTGATATTTTCTGTTTCTCACTCTGTTTCTTTCTCACACTTCACTCTGGTTCTTCCTCCCACCTCAGCACGATAAATGTACACAAGCTCCTGAATCATTCGTTTCCCACCATCAGCCTAGTGCATGCATTACTTTCTACCCTGGAAGCCCACTTCTTACCCATCCAGCACATCCTTGTAAAATTATGCCAATATTCTAGAGAAGCTGGGACTAACCTTGCATGAGTTAAGCTCTCCAGACACAAAAAGTGTACGTATAAAATGTGCATATCCTGGCACCTCTGCCTTTGCCAGATATGTTTAAAACACACTGTCACTGCCACGCAGGTGCCATAGAGTCATCCGTTTCCACAGGAAATGTCCACTAATGGGGACAGGAGGAGGAAATTTCTCCTCTAATATTTAGTCTTTCCAGAAGTTGTTCAAATACAGTTGCAAGAGGGAAGTACATTTCAAAATCTTGTCTGACCTTACCATTTGTCTGATTTTCCACCCAGGAATTAATGAGCTGTCTGGCTTGATCTGATGCTGTTTTGAAGTTGACCATTTCCAGACCTGCTCTGTACAGTTTCTTCACACATTTTAAGTAGATCTGTAATGACAGCAATTGTAGCCACCAAACTAGTAAATTTTAAAAACAGTATGAAGGTGAAGTAAAATATGGCTGAAAGGATTTTTATAGTGATGCCATGGTTAGGCTGTTCTCATTGCTTACTTCCTGGAAGAACCTGCTAAAACTGTGCCAGAAAAATTATTCTGATCCATGACATTTTCAGATCTGACGTTTGTATTACTTGGCCAGTTAAGAGTTATACATTAGAAATGTTTAAATATTTTCTTGAAGAAAGCCTGATCCAGAAACACTGTTTCGGGTTCATTTCAGAGTGTTTTATTATCATTATGTCAACTCCTTTTTTTAAAAGCAATTTTCCTTATTTTTAAAGATAGGAAGTTGCTTTGATTTAGAATATTTGTATCTTTTGCTTTGAAAATGTCAAATGAAAGATTTTGACACTTTCAAAAGTTCTTTTTGAGGTGAGGTTTTCAAGTGAAGAAATGTGCTGAAGTCAAATTATTTCCTGAAAAAACCCAAACAACCTATTAAAATGAAAAGGCCTTGGGGGAGCAAGCAGGGAGGGGGGCCTTACATTACGAAACAAATTTGCTTATTACTCCATTTATTTTTTCATAGGGCCATCTTTTTCCTGGAATTGTTTTTCATTCAGGCTATTGTCAGGGCTGTGGCGAAGGGAAAAGGCCTGGCATTCCACACCAGTGGGGACCACTGGATTAACAGATCACCTGCTCTGGCCAGTCCTCCTAGAATACATGTTTATACAGGGTTTAGCAAGATATCACTCTAATGTACAACTCACCGGTAGGAGTGGACATGTCTTTTCAGCATAGAGTCTGTTGGCAATATGGAGTGAATAATTGGCTTTTGGTGCAGTGATATCAGAAAGAAGTTCTTTAAACAGTATGTGGATATTCATAGACTTGCCGCACTGAGTTGTTGATAGGAAGATAAAAAGGTATAGCTGTTAGCTTATTTTACTAGGAAGATAATTATTTATAAGGTACAAATAAAATGGGAAAACATGCATTTGGACATTTGCAAATGAACATGTACTACAGTCTAAAAGTTCCATGGGAGGGATGTTCAATATAAGCAACTAAGGATGTACAATTACTTCATAGCATATGATGACACTCATTCTAGGTGATAACAAGCAGAAAGCCTCAGTGATTAATTTGCAACCGTATGGCTCAGGAGTGAGGTGACAAAAAGAAAAATTCAGGTGTCTGATTGCAGTTGGTGAGTTGTCATAGAGAGCCTCTAGTTCCCAGCTTCTGCTTGCATTTTCATGGCAGCTTTCTGCTACAGCTGTAGATGGGAGAAGAGCGCTAGATGACAAGGGAGTCATGAGATGTCTCATAACATAGTGAAAAAATGGATCAAGCTCCCAGAATAGTGTTGCAGGTGACACAGGCTAGTAGTGTGTAAGAAAAATGCACAATAATAAACAGTGGCTGGGACTTCATTTTATGAGAAGGAGAATTGTGTTGAACTGCTCCTTTCTAAATGCTTAATCAGCCACTAAATGCTCTAGCTGATATTACATTTATTTTTCTTTATTAAAAAAAAAAAACAAAACAGGAAAAAAAAACCCAAACCAAAAAAGTGTTCTCATCCTTTGCAAGTCCCACCTTGTACTTGTGGATCCCAAGTGGATGGGGACAGGCCAGGGAGCATGGCTTGTGTTATCTTTACAGGGGCAGCAGATTAACATGGAGGAAAGCACACAGGTGGTATCAAGGTACTGGGAGCCCTCATGGTGCTCTTGGGGTAGCAGTGGGAATCGGAGGCTGGAAATGTCTCTGTAGCTTTTGGAAGACTGTGGTTACTTTCCAGCCTTTGAGGCTTCTGGGCTTTTTTCTGCCAAAGCATCTTCCTGCCCCACTTTGAAGTCTCAGCTGAAAGTCTGACTGCTGTACCCTGGCTCCAGGTGCTGAGCCGTTTTCAAGTGCTGTGCCCCAGCAGCACTTGCAGGTGTGCAGATGCTCATCTACACAAAAAGGCAGCCTGGTGCCCAAAGCGTCCCATCCTGTCCTGATGCTTGTTCTGGTGCATTATGTGCAGCCTGTCTTCTTTTTCTGGTTTGGGGGTTTGGGGGGGGGGGGGTTGTTGGGGTTTTTTTGGTGTGTGTGGGTTTTTTTAACTTGCATCTCTTAATTTAAGAGCATTAGCAAAGATTTGTGAATGTGTTGAACCTACTTGAAGCACAGTCAGAACAGTCTATTCTCAGGAGAAAAATGTGAAAGAGAAACAAATGTACCTTAGATTTCTGTACCTTGGTCTGAATAGTTCCTCCAAGTCCTGCAATTTTGTCAAAGTGAAGAACCTGCAATTGAAAGTAGCAGTAGAAGAAATTAAGTACCTGAAGTCCACTGAGGGTCACTGATGTTTGTGTTGAAACTATAGGTTTAGACTAACCAGGTCTGATTAGTACAAAGATAAACTGAGAAGTTTCATGTGACCTTTAAATTGGGATTTTTACTGCATGTGCTACACTGAAAATTTGTGACTATGATCCACAGCTTAGATGTCTCCTTTTCCAATTAATGGTATTCAGTCTATAAACCAGCTACAACCTTACTGTGTTGTATTTATAACTGTGACTCTTGTTTTCTGAATGTTTCATCTTTTGTATCATTCAGGTTGTCCTTTCCACCTGGAAGGAATCAGGTCTGGGAGATAATACAAGCTGAAGCAAGAGACCTGCCTCAACCATTCTTCAGGACTGTTCTTTCCTAATGGAGGCCAAAGGCTGTTCTTGCCCTTCATGGGGAAAAGCAATGGTAAGTGAAAATTCAGCTCCAGATCCAAACCTCACAGTTTGGAATGCCATTCTTTTTCTAGGCAGCTTTGAATCCAGTGCCAAATGTGAGAATGTGACTTTCTCCCCTCAAATGGAGAAAGTCCCAAAGATGTACATGGATAATCTGTTGCTGTGTTAAATGGGATCAAAAAGAGTTTGTATCCATTTATGTAACTTACCTTCTCCATCTGATACTCAGTGTTACCTCTTGCTCCCAGATAAACCATGGCCAAGGCTGCAATGATGCTCAGGGGGGAATAAAAGATGTTGTCATTGGCATGGTGGACTTTCAGCTCTTTGAATACATCAAAAGAAAATTCTGCATTTGCTGCACTGATGGAGCCCATTGTGAAGTCAGTGTTGTCTGAAGCAAACAGAAATATGACTGTATAGTGGTGATATGTAGCACTTGTTTTACTGTCAATAGTCAAGAAACTGCTAGTTCATTGCTGGTTTTGTGATGCTGAACCAATGAATGATGTGAATCCTACAAATTCTGTGATCATTGGAAATATTGTAACTCCTGACCCATTTATCTCTGAATGCATGTTTGTTTTCTTCCAGCAAGATATTAGCTCATCATCAAGATAGTATTTTATAGTTGCCTTTTAGGAAACAGATAGTTTCATCCATGCTTCAACATGGTAAATACAACACTGAATGGATGAGTTTCCCTATGGTCACCCAGAGTACTCTGAATGATGATTGAGACAATGCAGGCTTCATATTTAATTTCTTCTGTGGTTGTTCTGGACCATGCTCTGGATCTTTAAATCAAATGTAGTCAATTCACTATACTCTTAGTATACTTCTTACTGTTGCTTAGTACAACCAGTCACAAATTTGGAGGTTGCTTTCTTGTAGTTTATAGGAATAACAGGAGTAAATTGCTCTGTAAACCCAGCCAGTTGCTTAGATGCTGAACTATAGATTTAGGGGCGTTCTTTCCTGTACTCCCATTTCAGACATTTAATCTCTGCTGATGCTGTTTTGTTGAGAAAAAACACAAGCATATATATCACAAATATGGGGTGTGGTAGTACAGCTTGAAACAATGGAGAGCTGCATTCAGTCAGTCAGGTGCAATTCCTGTACATACAAACGAATGTGATATGTTAAGGATAGTCATTGAAACCTCCAGTTATTCTCTCTTTTGAATCTGAGGCCAAGAAAGTTGCATGCTGTTCCTGTATCTCTAAAACAGTTAAAGTTGGAGGAAGAGCAGCATATCCATAGTTTGGAGCAGATGTGGTTGATTACGTGACCTGAGAGGCATCTGGTGCTAAACCACAGACTCTGTGAATTGTCATACTGTACCTCACCTGTGTTCTCCAGAGAGTGAGACTGAGAAAAGAGAAATGCCTTCAATCCCAAACTAATTATTAAAATTATAAAGGAACTGTTTTAATGTGACACCAGATTTTCAACAAAAAAGAGGTATTTCTGCTCAAAGCTGTGGTGTACAAACACTCATATTTTGCACACCTCAAAGTATTTGACAGTCTAACAGTGTAAGATATATTGATAAAGCAAGGTAAAATTACTGTATATGCTGTCTTTTTACATATCTGTCTTGTACTTACCTTAAAGTTCTTAAAGAAAATATCTTTTTTTTTCATATTAAAGAATAAAAATTAGAAATTATATTTTACTTGGAGAAATACTTACCCCACAAACTTCAAAGAGGCACGTAATAATCCAGCTTGCCAGCTGAACCTAAACAGATTCTCTGAGCTCTTGGTGATATATATTGTACCATTGGAGACACTCCCACTGTTAGCCTTCAAAGAGTCATCTTTTGAGTCACTAACCTTTTGTCATGATATTTTGATTCATTGCACTTTGAAACATTGAGTAGACCAATGTTAGACTGGTACTCTATCTGCAGCAAGACAACCTTTATTTATTGAAGTAAAACCTAATAAAAAAAAATTACTTATTTAAGCTTTTGCTGTAACATAATTGCTGTACCAAAGCAATTGGAGTTCAAGTCTAAAACTATGTTTCATGCAGTTCTTTTGAATTTACATATTAATGTGATTGGGCCATATTAGGTAACTAGAGCCAAATTAAAAACAAATGCAAAAAACTGAGGGAAAACAGTGTTATAAATATATCCAGTGAAACATAATACATTTTTAATAAACCTAGCTGTAACATCAGATCAGGTGATTCTCACAATCAAGTGAAGCTAAAGATCCCACATTATTACAGGAAAATAAGACCCAGTCATAGTGCAGTGATCTGGGAGTGAGCAAACAGTTCCCACCACAGCCCATCGTTAGTGAGCATCCACGGATATAGCTGAGGAAAGAGTCTTGTATTACCACAGAGTACAAAAAGTGCATCAGTCCCTGAAAACCTAAGCTGTTTCTCTTCTTCTCACCTATGAGGCACTGTAAGTACAGAAAGCACTGTAACACGGTACTCCCACCAAGTGAAGGGAAAAGCGGATACTGATCTAACTGCTGAAGGTCTGATATATATGCAACAACTCACTACAGACTTTGTGCAGTGGAACAGAGGGAAGTTCCTCATGGACAGTGACCATCTGATGTTGCCAAAATGATGCAATTCCAAGCAGAGCCAGCTGCAGGATTGTCATTCTATTCAGAGGGTTTTGAAATAAATTTTTTCCGTGTAAGAACAAACCCAAAAATTTCTGTTTATTTTTCAAGACCAAAATAGTACTGAGAGGTGTTTTAATTTGCCAAAATGCAGAAGTATGTTCCTGGAGTCCAAGGATTGGTGTGGTTTATATCTTGTACTTGTTAAAAGCACAGCCACATCTATTTCTGTACCTAGGTGAGACCAAAGGATTTTTACCTGAGGTCAAACTATAGGGTCTACAGCATACATGTGGAGGAGAGGAGAAAGGCTCTGCAGAGAAAGCACGTTTTTCTAAAACTTTATTTTTGATGAAAACATTAAGAGCAGCAGTTTTGAGATGAACTAGAGGTCTAAGGGTGGGCATGGCAGAGGAAGAGATTTGAGGAACAGTCAGGAATTACATATTTGCTGGGCTGTAAGTCAGACCCCAGAGTATTCAGATATTCAGAAATGGATTTTAACCAGCCAGTAGGATTTAAAGGATGATTGAGGGTCAGCTTTTAATTTTGATTCTCCACAGGTCATGGCAACAAGGCCCATGGTACACGCACAGGCCATTCTCATAGATCTTCCATACCTACCTTTTTACTATGGCAGGTGAATAAACTACAGAATCTGTCTGCAGGAACATTCATGGTCTGTTAGACAATCATAATGCACAATATCAAATATAATTCAATTGTAAAAAGCTATTACTCTTTATTAAATAATAGATTTGATGAGCAGTAAAGAAACAAATCTGGCATCTGTAAAGGCCATAGGGGTGGATAACAGAAACCCCAAATTTGTACCTACTAAGTCACAGAGCATACATCAGTAGGTGCACCCTCTGTGAAAGGGAAAGGGAGCTACTTTACCCTTAACAGTGTATTTTGTTTTGCTGAAATGCAGAGCCTGATAATTGGGGTGGCTTTCAAGTTCCCAACTCAGAATAAGCTTTTTGTCTGAGGTTGTTACAGTAAAGACAGTAAGCAGCTTTCCTCTCACCTTGTTCAATGTTCCTTGTTCTGTGAGCTGGGTTGCTGTAGCTTTTACTTTATTCTATCAAACCGTGTGTCTTCTCTTATTCTCCCATTTTCACATATTCACATTAAAGTTCCAGCTACTGGTCAGCAGCTGCTCAAACATGCCTTTGGGGCTTCCATGAAGAACTTTCCTGGGCACCCACGCTCCTTTGTATAATCTGGTTCAATGTGTTTGTCCTGTGTGGACATCTGTGGAACATGCACCTGTAGGACACAACCGGCCCTGCACAGATGGCCAGCTCTTTGCCTAAAGTCCAAGATTTTCTCTACAAACATTTTGTTGCACCAACTCCTCTAGAATAGGGAATGTAGGTGTTTCTGGTATGTTCTCCCAGCCAATATATTTGCCTTCTTTGTATACTCTACATTTCATACCTCTGCAGCAGCATGATCACCACAACAGTTCTCCACACAGGTAAGCTGGTTGAACGTCTGATAACTGCTCAGTTTCTGAATTATGCTAGCTACCCTAATGTGAAAAACTACTTTGTCAAGGCAAGCAAGATAGTTTAAAATACCCAAAGTAAATGAGCTCATGGAAGAGAGGAAGTTTGGTTCTACCAGTAGTCACAGGCTGGGCAGTACAACTTCTCCAGAGAGTAGTCTGTCACTACACAACCTTGGATTTGTTTTGTATTTTTTTCTGCATTGAACGTTAGTGCAAACATGGTTGCAGAAGCAGCCTGTGAGTAGCTGAACATTTTGATCAGAATGGGCTACCATACGCAGTCAGCAGCAGACAAGTGCTATTTTGTAACTTTGCCTAGTCAAGGCATTGGACCTGGGGAAATCAGATGCTTCTGAATTCAAAAGCTAAGAGTGTAGTACTATAAAGGAAGACAAACAGGTTAAAATCTGCTCCATAGCCATGTTTGTCCCAAGAGAGAGGTCAGCAAGGACTCTGCTGCCCTTTGTGCCTAAACCAGTTCATAGTGTTTGCCCTTCTTCCCCAATGTTGGCATAATCGAGATATTAAGCAGCAGAAAAAGCAGCTCTTTCCAGCATTTCTCTGTTCAGATTTTCACATTTAATCTTTTACAGTTGCTCACCAGCCGTTGTGCAGTGTTTGGGGGTAATACTTGCTTATGCTTTGGATGTCCTGTCCATCTGCATCAAACTCAGCAGAGGCTATACTGGCATCTCTCAGTGACCTTAGATGAAGTGAGATGTGGCCAAAGAAGTCCCACTTACAGGATTTCAGATGCTTTTTATTCAGTCATGGTACTTACTGTGCTGGAGAAGATCATCTCTGTGTGGTGCACACAGTCCGAGGCAGACTGTCATTGGTATCGGTGCTAGCACTTTTAAGACAACCAGCACCTTGTATTAAACCTTTCAAAGAGTCAGTGTGTCAAGCCCGGGGTAAAGTTAATGCCTAACATGTCCTTTCCCCTTCAGAGCTCATAGTAGCTGGTATGTCAATGTGTATTGTGTTTGTACAGCAACCCAAGGTAAAAGGAGGCCAAGCACATCCACCAGTCCTCTATGCCCCTTGATTGTTGATTGGCTCTAGCAATAACTCAATTTGTTATAATAAAGCAGCAGTAAAACAGTGGCTTTTTTCTGCTGCACATGCTTGCCAAAAGAAAGGAAGAGGCTTGCCCAGTTGCTGCTCCTCAGGTAGCTGGATCTCACTCACTGCAACAGTGTCATGCTCATGGTGTTTTCTGGCAAGCAGCACTGTTCTTTGCCTGGTGCACACAGCTGCCGAGTAGCTCATCTGTGCAGCCTCTGAAGGCACCTAAATTTATCAATGCTTTCTTCTTTTTCTTTATAGTATTAGCTCCAATAAATGGCATTTGAAGCGTTATCTTACAGAGTCTGAGCACCTTTCTTACTGGGATCATAAGGAACCAGGACTTCCTGGTATAAAACCTTCTACCAGTTATAGTTTGAATAAAATAAGAACTAGTCTTCATATGGGAAAAAAAAGTATTACTTAAAACTGCTTTCTTTGGCTTTTTCAGTGGCAACCCAGAAATCTTCTTCTGCCCTTCTTGTCCATCCACTACAAATCTTTTGAAGATATAATAACAATTGTATTATATCTAGGTACTAAGAAACAGTTTAAAGGAAAGCAATATATCCGAGAAAAGTGAGGAGAACTGCAACCATCAGAGAGATTAGAGTCCAGTGGAAAGGTGAATATGTAAATTGAGAGTTACTCAGTAATCAGACCATGGAAAGACACAGACCTGCCTCATGTGGGACAAATGGGCATTATCTTTCCATGGATGCTCATGCACATAGTATTTGACTTCTTCTGCTTTGCTTTTTGGCAGTGTATGTATTTGTAGGCTGTGAGGTATGCTGGCATGGTTCAACAGGCTGTGCAGCAACACTCAGCACCAAGCCTGTTCCTGGCAAAGAGGCAGTGACATCCCCTTCAGAATGGTGTCTGCTCCAAACACCATTTGGAGTATCCTGCTTTGCTCTGTTCTGCAAGTTCTGTTGTTTGTCATTGAATATTTACAAGCTACAGTTACCCACAGGAGAAGCACTTGCTGCCAGGGTAGAGGGTTTCCCTTCTATTTTTAAGTAAACATCTCTGATTTTGTGGGAGCACTGCCCTCTACACTAGGAGCTGCTACCACTACACTAGCAGCAGGAGGCTACTTTCCAGCTCCTGGTTGTTTTCACCACATTTTTTATAAATTAAGATGGCAATTAGAAAAAAGAATATATGAAGAGAAAATAGGTATTTTTTTATTTACACTGTATTTTGTTCCTGGTTTCAAAATTATCTAGATATCCCTGGAGCAACTTAAAAAAAAAAACAAAACACCACAATACAAAGATCACAAGTGACTACTGCTGTAATAACCTAAGTGACGATCCTTGTTTCAGTGACACCTTCTCCTTTGCTCACACACAGAATTCCTTTTTCTGTTGTGAGACTCATGCTCTTTGGGATATTTTACAGCACTTGTCTTTATCACGTATGCAATTAATTGTTTTTCTTTTACATTTTATCTGAAAATATATAGGTCTGATTATGCAAGCTAATATATTCTAACACAGTCCGTTTCATTCTTTTTTTTTTTTTAATGTGAGTAATTTATATTTGAGACAAACCAGGTATACACAGAATACCGACGGCAGTCATTGAAAAACATGCATGGTTATTTTTTGTATGCCCTATTCATCAGAAAAGCCCACAGCCTGTGTTTTGTGTTCTTTTCTCTTAGCAGCTAATTGATATGAAAACTGTGCCTCTACTGGTAATTTTACTATTTCAGGCTGTATTTCATACTGAAATTGCAGCCATGTGAGACAGCTCCACAGACTATCATGAGTCTGCTTTATTTAGCAGTTGAATTTGTGTCGAGGACTGCAATTTACTGTAATTTTTCCTGCATATTTCAGCATTTGGAAGAGCCCTCTGCATCTGCAATTCTGAAATGGCACTAGTATGCTCCCAGAGTTTACCTTCTTCCCATCAGCAAGTAACAGGAAAAGGAGAACAAATCATTGAAGAGGTGGAATATTTTTCCTTTGAAAGCAAGTATTTTTCATGTATCTGTGGATTTTGGACATTGCCTGCTGCCAAACTGGGCAGGCTGCTCTCTTATCTGTAACCCCTCACTATGCCTTCCTACCACCTACTCCACAAGGTCCAGGAGGTGGTTCAGGGAACTAGGTCATCAGCAAGAAAATTAACTTTTATCAGAAATTTTCCTCTTGATTTACATCCCAGAGAACTGCTCATCACCAAATCAGGCAAGTAATAGTGGTAGCGTAAGGGAGGGAGCAGAAACACATGGAAGGAAGGAGACAAGGGGAGCAGCAGCAGCATCCTCAATGGCATTAGACTGGCTCAGCCATGTCCTAAAACTGCACTCTTAATTCCCTGGTAAAATCAAATGCAAGAGAGAAGCAGTAGGGGAGGTTCAGATTTTACCTATCCTAATGTTGAGTTGTCCAGTGCCTAAATTTAGCATGATGAATATTTAAAAATGGGAGGTAGATGGCAACACCACTTACATTTTTTAAAGGATTACCATTATTTTTACTCACTATATTAGACTATTCCTCTGTCCACTTAATTCTGCAGACTACTACATTTAATATTTAGTTTGCAGTGGTTTTATTATGATAAATGGAATAAATAGAGGCTACCCATCTAAATACCATCCCTACAGATTTTTTTATTAGTTTTTTAATGCTAATGAGGAATAAAACGGAGCAAGAAACTCATGGTATCTGAGGCACAAAGAGAGCTGGTTTTTAGAAGTGAGAATGGCTTATCACTGCTTAAAGTTTTATGTGGCAATTAAGTGCCTAATTCACAGCCATTGCAAGAGCAGGCCTTGTCAGAAAAGACCTTCCATTATTCTGAAACCCTGTTTTTGTTATGTGGAAGTTTATGAAGAAGTTGGAGAATTTTCTAGCACATACAGGATTTCTCACAGAAAAAAATAAGCAATGGGTCTGCCCTGCTTGAGAACAAGCAAAATTATACCAGAAAAGTCTTCTGCTTTCTCTGCTCTCTGAGAACAAATTCCAAGTGTTCTATCTTGAACCATTATCCCCAATCAATGTTTAAAGGAGGATTCCCACAGGAATACTTTGCTACTCCCATACAAAGTGGCATTTTCCTTGACACCTGTACAGGGGTTGGGTAGGTAAAGTTAAAAGAGACTAAGTACCTGAGTTTATCCTTTTAATGCAGATCCCTATCCTCTTGTCTCCTTGATGTGGCAGAATGTATCACTCATCCTTAGGGCACTAAAATAATGGGTTTATTGGAGACATAGTACATTAGGAAAGGCTCAAAGTAAGATTTTCTATGCAGATGTCTCTAGAGGCCTACAGCTCTTTGGCAAATATCATACAGTGTATTTTAAGGTAGATGTCATTTTAGTGAGGCCTCCTAAAAGTAAAACATGCCTGAAGTCGATGTTAGAAAGGAAATAGTTAATGTCTTTTAGGTTTTTATCTCTAATTTGGCTCTTATCAGATAGTTGTTTTTACAGTAAATTAACACATCAGGATAAAGCCTAGGGAAAATGTGCTCGTCTTTTGTCCTCAGTGCTTGTCAATGGGGATGTTAGTGGGGAGAAAGATCTAATTTCCAAAATAACCTCCACTTAAGGGGAGGAATATCTTCCAAAGAAGAGAATAGTGTTGGTTGGGTTGTGTCTGATGAAGAATAGGAATGGATGGTCAGCTTTGAACTCATAAGAAATTGGGCGACATAGAGGTACTGCAACAAGCCCCATGGCACCAACTGCTTCTGTGCCCTCTTCGTTGACTTCCACAAACGACTTCTGGATGGCCTTGGACACAACCAAACCATCTTTCGTAGAGATTCCTGACAAATCAGCTTTTCCCCAGTCAAAAACATTCATCACTCCCATCTCCTGGAGAGTTTTGTTGAGAACATAACTTTCCTCCATCTTGAACTGAGGCAGGTACAACTTCACTCTCAGCTGTTGCATCCTAGCTGAGCTGGTCCATCCTGCTAGCTTTTCATATGTGAGGGTGGATTCAAGCTGTAAGGTGGAATTGATAATAATGATTGACACCATAATGAACGGAAGGAAAAGTTAATACGGTTCAGCTTTTCCCACTTGTCTTCTGACCACACTGGAGTAATGTTAAAGAATTGTTCTGTTTGCAGACCTTTATGTATGCCACTAGAGAGAAAAGGAAGTATTACCTGTTCTAGGCCAGTAAAGTCCTCACAGACAACTTCAGGAAGAAGAATGAACATGCTTAGTTCATTATTAAAGTATGGGAGCTCTATCACTTTCATTTTCAGTTCCTCTATGATTGCCATGTTAAAATAACCTTCTTGAAACATCATCTGCACTGTCCTTCTCTCATTCTGGAAGGCATATTAAAGAGAAAATACAGAAACGATCACCCTGGTTTTAATTGGTTTCAGTATTGAGATTAGAGTTCAGTCTAGAAACATTATTACACTGGTCATGGGTTTAAGGTACTTGTAGCATTGATGTGTTCTTCTCTTAACTGTAGCTCCAGTGAAGTTATCCATTTTGTAAGCATAAAACCTACTTTTCCATTTCTACTGGTGCCAGATTACTTTACTCACAACTCTCTCGTTATGTCCTTCTTTTTTTCTAGCATGTCAGATGAGGAAACTGATGCATCTGATGCAACCATGAATCTAAATTCTTCAAGAATAATGTATACATTCTCCTGAGACAATTTGTCTTTAGCTCATTTTTTCCTGAAAACAAACACTGTTCTGTTGGTAAATCATAGCAGAGGAACAGAATCCTCAAATTCAGTCCCAAAAGCAGACTTCTTTTTGAAACAGCATCCTTAGTTGTGAAATCCCCAACAAAGTTAGTGCATGGGCTCAGTGTCTTTGGCCCAACCAGGATCTCAGCTGCATAAGACCCAGTTCTGATGTCAGCTGACAGAAAAAGTTACAAATTTGGTTATCAAACTAGATAGAAGATGTAGCTTTCTATTGTTCTAGCTGAAGACCAGTGTTTTGTCTTGGGATAACAGAGAGGAGGAAAGCTCCCATCTGTTGTTATAGGAGACAGACATCTGATTTCCATCCCCCAGCAGTTTCAGTTCCTTCCCATGCTGTACCTTGTTCAGTTGGAAATATGTTTCCTTGGTGTCTTCTTTCTTAAATTCTACTGCCCACTTTCCTTTAAAATATATAGCATTGACCAGGACGAGCACAGTAGAGGGATCAATAAACCCAGCAGAAAATAGGTCTTTGATTTTACCTTTAAAAATAATTAATTAAGAAGAATTATTAATTTGTTTGGGCAATCTGCTGCATTTGTCTATTAATAATTATTTCTGTAAATCTGAAAAGTAGTATAATACTGTCTAGACAAATAACAAAAAGTTCATGTACAGCTTTTGAAGCCAGGAACTCAAGGCATTTTTGTGCTTCTTACTACATTTATTTCTTATTGAGCGAAAAAAATGTTCTAAGTGTTTAATATATAAAAATCTTGCTACCTTTGGAAAAAAAGATGGAAACTGAAATTCAGACATGATATTCCTAACTAGTTCAATTGCAAACAAAACAACCTGTGGATTTTCTTCTTTACCTTTTGTCTCATTTTCCACCCAGAAGTTAATCTTCTCTCTGGCTTCTTCTTCAGTGTATTTAAAATTAACTGGTTCCAGTTCTGCTCGATAGAATTTCTTTGTGGAATCCAAGTATTGCTGGAAAGTACAAATGGCAGAAGTTTATTGCAACATGATGATTTTTGTAAGAGATAATTTCATGGCTTCAGGATAATTCCATGTAGTAGATCAGCAAGAAAGGAATGAGTAAAAAAGGTATATATTAGAAATTAACTGAAATAACTCCAGCATTCAGGTTTTAGGGAATTATTATTTATAAAAAACCACATTTGTAAATATATTTTTCTGTATTTTCAAGCGGAACTGAGCAGCAGAAATGTCTCAGCACAGTAGAAAATATCTAAGATCAAAACCTGGTACCTTTCTTTAAGCTTATATATCATTGTTATGCTGACTGTTTTCCCCCAGCTACCAAATTAAGAAGGTTGCCTTATTTTGAACAAATAACCAGGACTGATAATATCACAATGAGATATGTGTGTGTGTGTATATACTCTGTGTTTTTTCTGGCTCTGAAAAATCTCTCTTACAGAGCCAAGTTTTGGAAGCAAGATGAAATCTTGACTTGAAAAGAGAAAGGTGGTTACAGAAATAAAACAGCACTGTTTCTAGCAATACTCTTATAAACACCTTAAGCCTGGTTTCCTGAGGAAATTCCACTTAAATTGACAAAAATCTCAAAGATGCTACTTTCTTCTAAGCCTTGCTTGAAAAGGCAGCAGGAATCACAGAGTCCTATGTTCACATAGATTCTGAAGAAAAGGTGGAAGAGTGAGTACAATCATTTTATTAGAAACAGAGAAGACACTGGGAGAGAAAAAAAGTCTTCTGCTGGTCACAGAGCTTTGTTCCTTGGATAGAAATGATGGAGCAAGCACCAGCTCTGTTAGGCGTCAGGTGTGCGTGGCAGGGATATATTGATGGTGATTACTGCTATCACATTTTTTTGAATGCCCAGGGAGGGCTGTTACTGTAGATCTCTTTCTTTATATAAAAGCTTCTCAGTCATGGCTTCCCAGTGCTCTGCTGTTCCCCATGTCTAACCACTGCGCAATTGAAATGGAAAGGCTCTCTGACTGCAGGAGCTGTGGAGATCAGTCATTTGGCAGCACACCCTGACAGTGCTGTCGTGTTTCATTTCCCTTTGTATTTTATGATGGAAGAAATTCTGCTGAGCTCGTAACTCCCAGGAGCTGTTAAAATGGACAACACAGCCACTTACCTGGAAGAATGGATAAGTAATTTCTCCAAAAAGTCTGTTGGCAATGGTGAGAGAGCAGCCTGGTCTGGGTTCACTGACTGCAGTCAACAGAGCCTGGAACTGGGAATGGACTCCTCCAGCCTCTTCGCACTTCAAACAGAAGTTTCATGGTAGGCTTGAGCTTTCCTATGCAAAGCTGGACCTGAGAGTGAATTGCAGCCTCTATCTCTATGAGAAGCCTGACTCCACCTAGTTGATATAGGCATTGGAATGAATGCATCAGGACACCACCTCCAACTCCCTCTGTACCAGATGTACAGAATGACAAAACAATTCCCCTTCAGGTCCCCACTAGTCTACCTCCAAATCACTTTGTATCCTAAAGTGATGCCTTTGTGCACACTGAGCAAAAGTCTGCTGGCGTAGAGCCTGGGAGGAGCAAGCTCCAAGGTGCCTTTGGTACGCCCTGTAGAAAAACCTTTGCAGGTGACAATTTAAGCACTTATCACATTTTGGATTGGTACTGCTGTTTTCCTTAGAAACCTGTAATGAGAGGGCTTAGCTATTGAAATGTGTGATCTCACAAGGGCCCTTAAACAACTAATAAAAGAACAGTAATAAGCAGGTCTGCAAATCTAGACAGAGAGGCTGCTCAACCCTGCCATGCTTTCTGATTAAGTGATCGTTTGCAAGGAAAAGGGCTGACAAACCGGTACCTGTTGCTTCATCTCAGAGCTGCAATTCTGTCTTACCTTCTCAGAAGGGTATCTGTTTTCCTGGCTTGTGCTGCTCAAAACTTCACTGAAATGAAACACCTGCAATGTAAATGTTGGGTGAATGCAGTTGAGTGATGGTACCTCAAGATAAAAGAGCATGTTGCAAGCTTATCCCAAAATGCAGCCAGACAGAGTCAACAGGGAAAGTCACATTTGTACTTTATCATGAGATCCTTGCAAGTGAACAAGAAATTTTTGTAGAGGGTAAGCTCATGAAATCTTTGAAATCTTTCTTCTTAAGAAAGAAGACTTTGGGTATCGAGAGAAGGCGGAAGACCATATCAAAGGGAACCACTACTTCTGAGCCCTGGAGAGTGGAGGGATACTGCCAAAACACTTTCTTTAGCACTGATGTATTCACTGAACGATCAATTACTGTAATAGTGTTTAGTCTGAAAAAGTTTGGTATTAGGAATAGCATAAGAGAGGGTGTTTTTAAAGGGCCCTCTGTATGCATCACTCCTTTGGATGCTTAGGAACTATATCAGATGGTACTATCAGCCTCCTGGCTCATATCTTGCCGCCATCCCCTTTTCAGAGAAAAGGAAACCCACCTTCTCAATTTGTTTGAGTGTGTTGCCCCTGGCTCCGAGGACAACCATCCCAAAGGCAGCTGAAAGACTTAGTGGGGAGAAGAAGATGTTTTCATTTCTTTTTCTTTTGCTCAGCTCTCTGAAAAAGTCAAGACAGAACTTGGCATTGGCTGCACTGAGAGAGCACATTGTGGCGCTGCGATTGCCTGCAACAAGGGAAACAAAGATTTAGGCTTCTCATTCTTACACCTGCTAAGCTTAGATGCCTTGGTAGAGCACGGTAAGGTTTTCTGCAGTAGCGTGTCTGAATTGTTCAGCACTTCATGGAAGATTCCTGATTCACCACATCTGGGATTTCACAGTGAATCTGAAAACCGGTACCCTGAATGGCAGGAGAAACACATTTTCAGAAACAGTATTCTGAGTTCAGCTGTTTCTCCAGCTCAAGCAATAGCTATGGCCTCATCACTTAGCCCTAATGTTGTCCTAACCACAGTCCCAGCTCGCTCTATGTCCCAATCTTTCTTGCCTCGAGTCCTCTAGGCATAGCACTTAGTAATTACAGCCCTTGATCACACCTCACTCTCTGTGTCTCTCTGAAAACTTTGTATGTATGAATCAGCTGTGCCTCACGTACTGTGTCCTTCTAAGGCTGGTTGCTTAACAAACATTTGACAGAAAATTGAACTACAGATAGGCTCACTTAGCAAGATTTTCAGCAAAGGCACATTGTGTATTAGTGGAAAATCCCAGTCATATTTTTTATTTTATCTGCAGCTTTAACACTTTTCCCAGATATACTTCAGTTGTGATTACAATTATTACTAGCAGATGACCTTGAATGTTCTGCAAAACTCTTCACATCTTATACCTAGGATAGAGTTCCTTTCTTATGAAAGCCTTTTCCCAGTGCCTTCATCCAGTAAAGTGATGTAGAGGCACCTACTCCCTTAGAAAGTCAGTTCAGTATTTTAGAGTTTCCACTATTCTAAGTCAGTTTTGTTTTGATTCTTACTGACTCTGAATAACTTTCTCCACAGATGTGGAAGATACCTTTCCCCCATTACACAAGAAGAATTAAATTATCTGTATAAATATTTAAAATATGGAATGGTGGAGAAAGAGCATGGTCTCATAAATTACCAATCTGGGTCATGCAGAAAAAGTGGGAAAAGGTTTGGTTTTAATCTTCTTTAGAAACACCCCTGGTAATGCCATTGTACAAGTTAAGCATAGCTTCATCACACAGCCCGTACATTTTAATGTAATTCAAAACATTGCACAGCATCTTGAAAATATTCTCACTTCCTCAAAATATGTTATGTACAGTATATATGTGCTAAGTAGATATGTACATCGCTAATGCACATATCAATCATTAGACATTTCATAGTTATGTAATTTGTAATGTAAAGGTTAGAATTAAAGGTCAGGGAGATATTTACCTTCTCCTCAGGACTGAAGGTGTCAAACTGACTGTTGAGCTTGGTGACAGGCCTTCTGGAGCAATGGGATATAAAGCCATTGCCACTCCCAGCGGCAGCATAATTTTTGCTCATGATGAGTCATATTCCTGTCTGTTGCAACCAGTTAGTATAATTAGAGGGCCTTTTGTGGAATCTTGAATTTTTCAGTATCCCTAGGAGTTCAGAAAAAAGTGACAATTTTAAATGCATACTGCGATGTAAAAAAAGTCTACCTAGTTATAAAAAGGAAAGCAAACTCCTAGAAACAGAAAGGAGATTTCAGGGAGTTTACCTGTAAAAAAATAAACTCTACAAAATTTGATGTGTGTTGCTGTTAGAAGTGGTACCATTGAATGCAAACACATATGATTTTGTAACAGAAGTTGATTATTAAAACCTCTGCAGGTGGCAGAGTAGCAAGGGAAAGAAAAATATAAAAGTACCTGTGTGGACAATTGTGACATAAGGCAGTGGTTCCAGAGTGGACGTAAAGTAATTCCCTTTGCCTGCTCAAGTTCTGTGCTTCTGAAGACCTCTCTTAAAGATCCCTTCCAGGGAGCTTTCCCTACCTGTTTTCTTCCTCAGCTGGCAATTTTGTCCTTAAAGGAGAAGAAGAACTTAGCCATTTGTTCCAGAATTTGTTGACTATCCAACAGCTTGGACAAACAGTAACTTGCTTTCATTTGCATGACATCCTAGAAGAGCGGGCACGGTGCATGCATAGCACGACTGTGCCAAGTGTGTACATTGGGTATGCTGCAGCTGAGCACTCTGAAGTTGTTGCAGTGATGCAGCACAGATTGTGTGCATTCATATCAACCACACAGCATGTGCAGACTAACTCTGGTACCTTGGATGCTACGCTTTCTGCAGAGACACTGCAGTTAGGGGATCCCCATGCATCATCTGCATTTCCTTAGGTTTTCTTGATGGAAATATGAGAGCCCTGCTCCTCTCCCAGGATTCCTGATATTTCTACTGTCAGTGGGGAAGGCATTTGTGGCACAAGGAGCAAAACAGAGAAGCTATCCCTGTCCACATAGTCTTCTTTCAAACCTTACATTCTGCAGGTATGTTTACAGGAAAGCTGGACGAGTTTTGTCCAGGCAGGCTTTCCACAAGACACTGATGTGTCAGCTAAGTTTAGCCTGGGACTTCTCATTACCCCTCACTTTTATCAGTGACTCTGAGGAAGTCTGGTCCTTGCCTTGTATTGGTTGCTTCAGCAAGGCATAGGCAGCAGGGACAGAGCAACCTAATTATAAGAAGTAGTAAGTTTCTGGGGTTATTTTCCTGGAAAACAAAATCTTCCTTCACATTTAGGTTGATATGGTGTGTGGGTGGGCAACTATTTGCATAGTATGCAAGCGCAAATACTTATAACACTGTTTTGTAACAAGCATGTAGTTATTACTACTAATGTATACTTACGTATCAACCCAATCAGATACTAGGCTTCTCTGGTATTTAGGAAGCTCTGAAGGCAGTTTCATATCAGTCATAAGATACTCATGAGTTTATTTCTTTTCTGGTTTGAATTTTCTCATATCTTGTCCTTGGAGGAAATAGAAATTAAAAATGTGCTCTTCATTCAAGCCCTGAGGACAGAAGGGTTAGACCTGCACAGATTTTGCCTGAAGGGAAGCAAGCTATGGAGTCTGGTTTTACTTGCTTAATGTTGGGGCAAGAAAACTTCCCAAATAAGTGTCTGGTTTGCTTTCCCGGTTTCTGCTGAGGAAGTGGCTGCTCTCCACACAGTCATTTCAAAACCCAGTTCCAGAGCCTGTTCCTCATGTTGTCACCTAAATAAAACTGCCGAGTAGAACCAGGCAGATGCTGTTCCCTTTCTTGCAGTGGTGGGCTGTTCTCTGCATTCTTATTTTTGTGACTAGGCATAGCACAGTTGGAGGAAAAATGTTGTGGAATATAAGAGTGGAAAGTATGCAGGTAGGAGCGGCAAGATGCAACAGCTCTGAATCAGAGTAGCATTCAGTCATCTCCCAGAGCAGAAGGGAGATGGTTTTCAAGCAGCAAGACACAACTGTGTATTTCTCTTTCAGGAACACTGGCAATATTGAATCCGAATTAATATAATGGGAAATTACAATCCTGGAGCACAATAAATTGTGTCCTTTAGGCACAAGGGTGTGTTCTAAAGCCACAAGTCCCCTTAAGAGTCATTCTTCTGTGTATGAATCTGTCAAGGCAAAGTTCAAGTTATCTAATATGCTAGCAGAGTGAAACACTACACTCTTAGCCCTGCTTAGTTTTCTGATACTTTTGAGCTCTTGCCTTAACTTCCTTAAACAAACAGGTTTCTTTGTTGTTGGTTGTTATTTCTCTATTTCTTTAGGTATTTCTGTTTGTATTACATTTTGAGTTACCCTGAAGATTAACTGTCACTCCATTGCTCCTTTTGGTGCAATCATTTTCTGTGGTCGAATTATAATGAAATAGCTGGACTGGCATTAATTCCCAGAGAGAAACAATTTCTGCTGCTCTTCTAGTCTCTTCCTTTGATATTTTCTGCTCTTCTAGGTTAGTATAATGCAGGTTACAGAGTGCTTTAGACAGGGATAGCTCTGTAATGGGAAGGTCTGAGAAACACAGGAGGTTTTGTTCAAGTAGATTGAAGGATCTCCTGTGTTGTAGGTTCTGAGGAGATTCAGTACACAAATGCCTGCTGGGAAAGGCAAAGCTACAGCTCATCCTGCCTTTGGACAGGGGGCTGGACAAGGACTCACAGCACCCCTGTCAGCCCTGTGACTCCCTATTTGCTCTTGGAATAATGTACAGGTTCATTGCTGGCCAGAGGAAAATTAAGAGGATTGAAGATGGTCATGGTACTCTCAGCATCAGGAGACTCTCTATATTCCTTTCCAAGGATAAGCCTCCTACCAGGAAAGGATAAATAACAGGAGGATTTTTTTAAAAGGTTACAGAGAAGTAGTTGCTGACATGCATTGCGCGGAAAGGTAAAAGCACTGCAAGTTCAAAAGAAGTGACAGAATTTGTTTCAGTTAGTTAGACTACACTGGAGAGAATGCAGATTTCAAAGACAGCCCTTTTAGCTGGTGGTCAGATGCTGGTCATGGTAAAGTCGCATGCAGGGACAGAGGAGTGGATCGCAGACTGAGCTGCTTCCTACCCCTAAAGTTCCCCACATTTACGTAAGGCTGTAAATAGTGCCATATCCTTAGGGATGAGTTTTGTTCAGCACTGTTAACCTGTTTGCAGTCATTTTGGCTGAAAGTCAGGCCAAGGGCCAGGACCAAGAGAATGAAGACTTCTCTATATAATTTATAAATCGCAAAGAGTTCTGATGACGTGGATGAGATAAGCATAGGAAGGCCAGAAGAAGGAACAAGAGATCTACTTGGTGACATCAATCAGCAGAACACAATTTCACAGCAAGAAGCAATGACTCAGTCTGGACAGAACAGACCATCAGCATGTCCTTTGTGATTGTTCTTTGCTGCAAGTGGACACACTGCAGTAAGCCTGGATGGCCATAGTTCTCCCTTGGTTTTTTTATCATCGTTTGCAGCCATATGCTTCCCTTGCTGTCAGTGTCTACAGGACGCAGCAGGGAAGGAGATTCTTGTTGAGGAAACAGAGGCTGATCTCAAGCTTGACAGCAAAGGCTCTTCTTGTCCCTTTCATCTGATAAAATGCACATTCTGCTATCACTCTGAGACTGCTCAGGTGGTAATGACACAGTACTTGATGTGTCTGAGGTTGCCTGTGAGTAAAAGTACCATTGGATAAGCAGGGTTGCTGAATACCAAGAACAAAACAAGGACTCCTGTGATTTTCACTGGGCCAAGGACCAAGAGGGCCCACCCTATTTGCCAGACATCTGCTATGTAAGCATCACAAAAAATAACAAACCTTATACATCGTATCAGAGCAATTAGAGTGATAAAGCATCTGTGGTGATCCACAGCCACTTTAGCATGACAGAAGAATACCTCTTGAAGTTGATGAAGAAGTGAGAGAGACTTCAGGTATTGCTCATGGTCTCAGATCATTTGAGAAGCACCATGTAAGCAAAGTCTGATATTAATTCCTGTGATTTTCAGGCTGTATGAGTCAAGAACCTAGTGAAAAGCAAGTACCGCCTAAATTGCACTGCTGTCTGCTGACTCTCCAGTGCTGAATTTATTGGCAACAGAGTGCAGGAATTGATGAGTCCCAGCTTTGCAGAGACTTGGGCCATTCATGAATGAACTGGTCATTTAACTTGCCAGGGAAAAGGTGAGCCCAGCACTGTTTTTTCCCACCTGAATTTCCTTTTGCACCAGAAGTCTTTCTATGATTGCAATGGACCCCTTTACTCTCTACGGAGATTTAGACATGATACAAAAAAGCATCCAAAAATTATTCATCTTTGATTCACTTATCAGCATCCAAAAAAAGCCCTAGCAATGCAGCCAGCAAAACCAGCCCTGTTGTTCCTTCTCTGCTCACACCCTTTCTCACCTGCTCATGAGCCATGACTAGCAGGAAATTACATTTGTAAGCAAGGATGTCTGTATGTATCTTCTTAACTGGCTTCCAGAGAGTAAGGGGTTATGGCTAGACAGATAAATATTTCTGGATGATGAGCTTATTTTATAACACTAGCTGATCCAGATTTTGTGACTGATCTCATTTACAGTACCTCTGGATATCATTCCTTTTTGGCAGTTTAAATCATTTTATAAGCCAGGACTTTTTACCTAAATAACAAATGCAGCATTGTTTAAATCTGTGAGATACAGAACGTCCATAAATATTCCTCTCCTAGCTCTACCTCAAGTAGTTAAACTTCCATCCATCTGAATGCACGGCTTTTCTTGTCAGCCAGCATTGTGGGTGCAGTGATGAAGATAGTAGAAAACTTCCTTTGCATTTTAAAAAAGGGGTTGTTTTTCTATATTGATTAACCACTGAAAAAGACAATAGATGTTTTCATGAAATGGAGCTGTTGTTTGGGGTTTCTGAAAGTCCAAAAGACATTGATTTGCATTTTGAAGTTCATTCCTACAAAGGTAGTGACTGGTTACATTTTTTTTAACAATGAAATGTATGCATGAATGAAAATTCTGCTAAGATGAAACATCAGGATTTTGGCATTTCAATCTAGGCAACAGTCAATAGATATTGCAGTGGTCTCTCCAGACACCAGTTCTTCTTATTTCATTGCTAAGGCCCTGATAATCCTCCAGAACAGTCATTTTGCAGCCCAGAAAATTAAGAAAACCCAGAATACAAATTCAAAGTGAAATTTGCCTATCACAATTCTGGTGGACTTTAGGGTGTTTCAAGTGACAGAAATGGGAGTTAGGCATGTTTATGCGTTTGTGAAAAGGGAATTCCTTGGGTTTTATCACTTAAGCATTTCTCCTTAGAATCCTCAATCTTTTTTCAATGTTACTGAGGACGTTGGAGAGCAATAAACTCTCATCACAAACATCTATTGTTTCATCACTGTTAGAGGCATAAGTAATATCATAGAACAAGGTATATCTTCAGAGAATTGGGGATTACCACAAAAATTTATATAGTGCTAATTTAAATGAAATTTAGTGAGGAATTCCCAAACATGTTGGAGAACGCAACACGTTCAACACAGGTCGGTGTTCATTTTCACATTGTTCTTGGAGCTGAGTTGTAAAGAACAAAGGACTGCTTGGAAACATTTTGTCCCTGAAGAAATGGCAGATGCTTACACAAAATCTGCATTCAGCCACTGGCCACAATCTACATGGTGTGCAGACTCCTTCCTCCGGGTCTGTGGTACCCAACAATGAAAAATACAATGGACTGGCAATGGTTTTAGTATAGAAGCAGCTGATAATAAAATCTGTTATCCATATGGCAAATGAAGTTTCCAAGAGTAACATGTATGAAAAAGGAATGACAAATCTATTCCCACCAACAGATCTTGTAATAACTTTGAACAGATACATCGAGCAAATGTCTGTTGTTCTTTTGCAACTCTGTGTAGCCATTAATTAGCTTTGATTGGAAATTACAGAAATGTGTGGCTGGAAGGAGCCTTGAGATTGTCTAGTGCATCTGCTGCCCTAAGGCAGGATCAAAGATGTCTAGATCACAGTTGATAGGTGTTTGTTGAACCTGTTTTTAGAAGCTTCTAGACAAAGAGTTTCCAAACCTCTGTTATGTTTCAGTGCTTCCTTATCCCTGGAGTTTTAACTCATGTCTGTCCTAAATCATCCTGACTGTAAATTAGAACAGTTACATCCAGGCATCTTTAAACTTTGACATATGCTACTGCCAAGTCATGCAAATACATATTAGGCAATTTATTCTTTGCACAAGATGTAGCATTTGGGATTGTCTCCCTGGTCCTAAAATGTAATTATTGTAGATGTGCTCATAACCAAGAACTTATTACTACACTAATCACACTACCCAAAACACTGTGGATATTGTTAGCTACTGAGCTACTTCAACAAATTATGGACTTGGAAACCTGAAACGCCCTTCAGGGCTGCTCAGCCCTGTAGAGCATTGTATAATTTTCACAATTCTGAGGAGAAAGCTATTGCTTTTGGCCATCAGAGTGGATGTTAAAAGTAATTGTTCTTCCTCATACCCGTGACAATCCTTGTGGTATGATTTGCATAGCTAGTCAAATTATGCAGTTTCTTGGTAGTCTAATATGTTATTAGCGTAAAAGTTAGTGTGGGGATGTTCTTGCCAGTCCTTACAGCTAAAATCAGATGTATTGTGGTCCAGAAGTGGAATGTAAGTGATAGCTTATATTGTGCACACATGGTTAGTGACCAAGTTTTGAAAACAAAATAAAATTTGAATATACCCTTCCCACACTGCCAAACCCTGTGAGGAACTAGTGGGTGTATAATTTGAAAACACAGGGTCAAAATTTCAGCCAATGTAAACTGATTCAGCTCCAGAGGAGGTGTGAAAAGAGAATTTGTTCCCATGGAAAAAGGCTCTTCTTCAGGCCATGGAATAATATGGATGTGCAAATGGTATGTTTTCCCCATCCTGCCATGGAATTTGTCATCATTCTGCAATTCAAATTCCCTATCTACATGCCTGGGGTAACCAAGGACTACTGAACTGTCCTGAAAATAAAGTTCTATACATCTCTCCCCATTTCTGCTTTCTCTCAGTTGCACTGATTTTTACCATTGATAAAGTTGTTGCTGCCATATTATCCTGGATAAAATTTGACAGCCTCTTCATTTCTGGCCTGCCTGTAACCCAGATGCATCACCTTGTGATTACCAGATACTTGTATCCTGGCTAGCTGTAAACATTTATGCATAATCTAATGTAGAACCTGTGAGCAGTATCACTTATCAACAACCTTCATAAAGCAAGATACTTTTACTATACAGAATAAGATAAATATGCAAAGTAGTCCCTGCTATTTTGGTCTTGCATGCTTATTGGATGTGAACAAGAATGCCTTGACAGAACATGATGTCCAATAGCTTTGGTATTTGACCTGGGACACCCATGTGAAATCTATTCACGCACAGAAGTGTCTCACACTGTTCCAGATGAAGGCAGGTATCTAGCTACAAAAAGCTGAGGAAAGGACATTAAGGGATGTCATGACACAATGCTTCCCACACAACTATTTGTGGAACAGTGTCCCCATGGTACAGCAGCACACACAACCACTGCTGCTGCTGGTGGAAAATACCATTTGACCCTTTTCCTAAACCTTCATCTTGTACAAAGTATACTTTACCACTAAGCCACAGGAGGTAAACAGGAGCTGGAATGCCATCAAATGCTTGTGGGGTGACTTCAAAGCTCTGATCCTGCCAGCAAGCCTTCTCATTTGAGAGTGGGGAAAGCCTGCAACCACATGTCTTCATTCACAGAGCTGCCGTTTACTATATATTTAAGACATTTTTTTCCCCTGTATTTGGAAGACAGCTACAAGATGTGCTCATAGTCTCCCTTTGTCTGCCTTTGTGCTACATGGAGAGACAGAGCAGTGTGGGTTCAATTCTAAATTGAGACTTCATGATGGCCCTTTTTCCTTCCTGGTATGGAGAGGTGTCTGAGAACTCAGCTGGAGACTTGGGACTGAATTCTGTTCTCAGGCATGGGTGTAAATCTATCATAACTGCCCCTATATCAGTTCACTGATATTTTAATAGCTTATAAATGCATACAGTGTAAATGAAGGAAATTGTATAGGCAAAAGAGACCAAAATTAGACCCAATTTAATTTTGTGTACAGCTCCATTCTCCCTGTCCCAATTGTGAATCTCAACAATCAGGACTGCAGGTTTCCAAACTTTGGAGTTACTAACATTCGCTAAAACCTACATGTATTGCAGTACTTCACTCACTCTTGTACAGACAGAAAATGAGCTTTGCTATGCAGAAGCAAACTGAGTAAACTGCACAAATACACTTAGATAACAATTCTTATCACTGAAAACCAGTGAAGGCAAATTTAATGATTCAAGGCCTTACCTGAAGTGGTTTCTGGCATGGAATAACACTCAGCTCACTATTTCATGCTATATTATAAAACGGATATTAAAGCCTATGAACACCACTCAAGAAAAAAAAAAAAATTGACACGTATTTGCTGTCTTAAAATATTTCCCTTTAATTGCCACATTTGGCAAACTGCAGCTAAACCCTGTGTTGTGGGTTGACCCCAGCCAGCAGCCAAGGGCCAACACAGCCACTGGCTTACTCCCCTCTGTTCCCAAAGGGATGAGGGAGAGGATAGGAAGAGCAAAAGGGAAAAAAAAATGTGAGTTGAGATAGAGGCAGTTTAATAGGTAAAAGAAAGAGTTAAAAATAAGCAATGCAAAAGCAGTCACTCACTATCTCACACAAGCAGGACAGTGCCCATCCAATCTCTGAGCAACAGACACCTTGGAAGCAAAAAAACCCCCACCACCCCTTCTTCCTCTACCCCAGTTTTTATTGCCAACCTGATGTTATGTGGTACGGAATATCCCTTTGGCCAATTTGGGTCGGCTGACCTGGCTGTGTCCCCTCCCAGCTTCTTGTCCACCCCCTACTTACTTGCTGGGGACAGAGGCAGAGTGGTAAAAAGAGAAAGCCTCAATGCTGTGCAGGCACTGTTCAGCAACAGCCAAAATATTAGTGTTATCAATACTGTTTTAGCCAGAAATCCAAAAGACCACCATACAAGCTGCTATGAAGAAAGTGAACTCCACCTCAGTCACACTCAGTACACTGAAGTACAGATATGAAATGATTGCATTAATATATTTTGAAAATATGATTTGGAGGATATGGTACTTTAGAGGGGCTTTCATCCATTATGAAATTCTGGATTGAGAAAATCTTTCCCCTCAGTCGTCACCCCCCTATTGTTTAGTAAGGTAATTGCCCACTCATCAGGCAGAGGGCTGTGGAACTGACAGGATGAGAGATTACAGACCTAAAACAATCTTCCTCCAAGGCCAAATATCTCATGGTCTTGAAGGAGTGTGGTTTTTCAGGCATGTCAAACACCAGAGCTTTGGAGAAGAGTTTTCTTTGAGAGGTTTCCCAGTGATACTAAAAAAACCCCCACTTTTTGCATCCATTATTTTTAGAATGGCAAGCCAGACAAATGCAGGTGGAGGACATTTAAGTTCCCAGTGGTGGTAAGTTACACCTCACTTAGTTCATGGATGAAATACAACAGGCACAAAACAAGACATGCAGCAAGACGTTCAGAAGCGTTGAGTACTTAAGGCATCTTTCAAATCAGGATTCAAAAAGCCAGACCAATTAAATGCTTTGAATACCTTTATTGCTGCCACAGTATATGGTTCAGGAAACTACTACAGTTTAACAGGACTACTATAGTTAAAATTACTTCTAAGCTATAGTTCATTATTGTATGTATTGTATATCAAGCTTTGGAAAACCACACTCACTCATGGCATGCAATGTGTCAGACCATGTGTCTACACATGATCTACAATACATCTACACATCATGCTTGCAGCAGGAGAGAAAAAAAAGGGAAGAAAGCAATATTCTTGTCACTTCGGAGGTCCTTCGCAAAGGGGAGGGCTGAAGAGGGTACCTGAGGAGAAGACTGAGGGACAAATGCAGCTCCATATCTCCACGCCCAACATATGTGCGGAGCTGCACTCAGGACATGAACATGACCTGTGGGTTTCCCTGCCATCATGGCGGCCAAGAGCCTCCCCTCATGGTGGTGTTAAAGCACTGGAGATGGGGTTGCTGGAGACATGTGGAAGGAAAGCGGGGGATTCGGCACGAAACTGTCTCTGGCTTGGGACCTGGTGGCTGGGGAGGAAGGTCTGCAACACTTTCTGGAGGCTGGCCCCACCATCAGCCTTGCCATACAGCTGGAGAGGGGGCATCATTTTGGACTTCTTTTTTATATGGCACTTCACCCAACTGTTTAGACAACATGACTGCAATGAGAGTTTTCATGGCTAAGAATGAAATAAGAATGAAATAAGCTCCATTAGCATTGTTCTCTCATTTGAGAAGAGCTCTAAACAGGAAAGGCCCATTACAACTTTTTTCCACTAGTCTTGCCAAAGCAGCTTCGTGCTTTTTGTTGGGATCAAGATTATGGATATCAGGAAATGCCAGTGACACTTGATAGCAACATGTTGTTTATGCCTTACCCCTTTCTACCACAGTATTGCGCTCTCTTTGGGAAGAAAGAAGTAGAACCTGCTCTAGCCTCAGGGGACACAACATGGGCCAAAGAAGAGAATGTTCTTGCTTGGATTGTGTTTGATCAACAAGAGGAACAGGTGGTGAATTCTGAACTCATAAGGAATGTGGAGGCACAACAGTACTACAGTCACCCCTGTAGCAGCAGCTGCCTTAGTGCGGCCTTGATTAACTTCCACAAAGGACTTGTGAATGGCCCTGGAGGGGAACAGCCCAGGCTCTCTTGACAGCCCAGAGAAACCAGCTTGTTCAAGGATGAAGGCACCCCTCATCCCCAGAGCCCACAGTACTGGTGTGAGCTCACAGCTCTCCTCCATCCAGTGCTTTTTGTGGATACACATTCTCCATGTTGGTCCATTCTGCTAATTTCTCGTAGGTGACAAGGGATACACTGAAGACAGGCCCTTCACCTCCTGAGCCACATGAATTTCTCCACTACAGAAGTTATGCACCATTTTCACCTAAACCAATGAAGTCACTCTAAAGGCATTTTCAGGGACCCCTATTTGAACAGCTTGCACAAGGTCTGCTTTGAATGCATTCACTAGATGTTCTCCCAGGACTTGCGCCTTATTCTGCCTTGTTCCTGAATTTCAGCATGGGCAAAGCACCTCATTGCTCACATCAAGGCAGTTCAGAGCAAGCAAAGAAAAATTCCAGCTGCTACGGAATTTACAAAAGGTGAAAATAAAATGCCTACAAATTTTGGTTACTTCCACATGCATAGGAAAAGAGAATTTTTCTTTCAGATGGCTTTTTGGATGTACATGCTTAAAGCCAACCTATTTTATGTTTAGGAGAGCCACATCATTATTTTAGTGTTGCTTCTCTTTTCTGAAGCCATTTATAATTCTCTGCATTAAATATGTTACTCACCGATTCTCCATTACATATACACAGAAAAATACAGTTAGGAAGTGTAACTTCTGAATCTGTTTTTCATAAAGTCTATGAATACTATGATGTAGTACCTGCTAGAAGTGAGTATAATTCCATATAGAAAATGAGCGTACTTTACTAAGAAAATAAAATCAAGGATTTACTAAGAGACAATTTTTTAATAAAGATAGAAATTAAAAGTCTACATTATCGTGCTGCTGTTACCGTGTGACTGACTGTACAGCTGGAGTAGAATAGCACCTTGTACAGTACAGAAGGCATGAAACTATTTACATTACCATCAGTCAAGTCCAGCCTGTGATGTGTGGTAATTTTATATTGTATCAAATATTAATTATTATAATTAATAAATTATAACTGAATAAAACTTAACCTATTTATATTGATAATAAACCAATGTAATAAATTATGTACAATTTTTATTGTATATCATACCATGGTTGAACTTTGAATTTTAGTCCTGATAATCTGTTTATAATAGTTTGTGTGGGTCTTAGCCAGAAGATGCTAACTAGTAGCACTGCCGTCCAGCTACCCTTCAGTCAGATTGCATATTTCCTTCCTTGCTGCTCTGTTCAAGGGGAACAAGCCCCGGTATTATCTGAATATAGATAGATGTTACTATACATTTACCCTGCTAAGTTGACTCTGCTGGGCTAATGGAATAAAATATGGTCTAACACAGAAGTTAAAAAAAGAAGTGAATTCAAAGCATTACTTCTGGATGATTTTCTGAAACCATCCAAGAAAGTGAGCTGGCACTTCCATATGTGTGTTGGATGTGTGGGATGGATGGTCCATGAGAAGGGCGATGGAAAGTTGATAAATACTGGAAGGGAGACTGGAAGACAGAAGTTCTAAAATGCGACACTTTTTTTTTTTTTTGTAGGGTTGGGGAGATAAGAACATTTGTAAGAAGTCAGTGTCAGGATTGTTTCTAAACATAATTTGGTTACTGTTAATATTTTTACTAATGATACTGCTGTGTTCAGTCTTAAGATCAGGAGGAATTACTATACTTACCTGAGTCTCTGTCTAAAGTAGACTACTCTCTAGCAATCCATAACACCAAGGCCAAACCCAAAACTGACTGAGAGCCAAATTCTGAGAAGTTCCCAGGACAATTTAGGAAATAACAGGTCAGATAAATCCTGCAAAGTAGCATCTCTTGAAGTGTACCAGCTGAACCTTTTCTGGTTTATTTTTTAGCCTTTGGGGTAAAGCTTTGCCCAAGAGTCAAATCAGTGTTTAAGCTTTCTACGGCAGCACCTCTGGGGATCTTGACTCCTCTGGAAATCTAAGTGTGTCATCTTTGTTAGATTTGAAATACATGTTGAATTGGTTTCTAAAGTAAAATTTAACTCTCTTTGAAGATAAGTGAATAATACAAATAGCTGTGTATGGGGTAGGCATTCCACTTTACTGTTCACAAGGTACCGACTGATTTTATGATTTAAGGGCCAAATTGTGGCCCTTACCTCAGTTGATACCAGGGAAGAAGTGAGTACCTAATTCAGTGAGATGATAAGCACCAGGAGACAGAGCATCCACAGCTGCTAATGAATCCTCTAAAAAGGGCTGTGGCCCTGCAACTTGGAGAAGAAAGCTGAAACACTGTGCAGCCTGAATGCACCATGCCAAATTTCAAGAGGAGAGGCGGGGACTTGCTGTGTGAATTTCTACTGCCACCGCTTGCCTTGCACCAAGAGGAAACCACATGCAAAGTTAGCTCAGACTGAACACAAACATTAAAAGTGATGCTGTAAAAGTGAATCTTTAAACACTGATCATGTCTCTAAATCCAGTCTCAGGCCATGAGCGCTGAAAAGTATTTCTTCACCTTATAGTTTAAAAGCTATACATTTTGCCAATAACCAGCATTCCAATCACAGCTGAGTTTCTCCCACTTCCAGTTCCAGATGGGAGTAGGAAAACAAGACAGATCCTACACAGTTCCATAAGTATAACAGAGGATATTAAAGTCAGGAGATTTTAAAATGTGCATGTATGTTTCGGGTCTAAGACGCAATACCTAATAACTCTTCTGGCTTTTACCGACTCAGATATTTTGTGATACAATGTGGTTACTATAAACTAGTTTGACCAGCTGTAAATCACTAACTGATCAAGCTCAGTGGAGTTGGCCAAATCCAGCTAACCAATGTGCAAGACACAGAACCACAGAATGGGGTTTGGGTTGGAAGGGACCTTTAAAGATCACGTAGTCCAACCCCGGGGGCTCAGGGCAGAGCAGCAAACACATCTGAACCTTGCCATTTGCAAAGGAGATGCCTGCTGCCCTGGTGAGCTGCAAGCTATGGGGAGAGTAGAGGCATTGGGCCTTGTTTGCATGGATGGGGACTGGCAGAGAGGCACTGCCTTCGGTAAAGTTTGCGCCGAGGGGAAAAAAAAAAAAAGTAAAAACACCTATGTTGCATAGACATTTGTTTTTTCCTTCATGACATTTGTCTTCTTTTCATAGTTCATGAGATTGTGGCAGTAGTAAAACCACTGCTACTGTGTGTACCAGAAAAGTCCCAGACGCATCCCTTACAGCATCTTCAAGGCTCCCATGCTCTGGTGGCACAGGGACGGCCCAGCTTAGCTGGTGCTAAACAGAGACTTTTATTCCAAACCTCCCCCTTTATTTCTTTCACTTTCAGGACTAAGCTCCTGCATTCTTTACCAGTAGCAAGTGCAGATCTGTCCCCCTGCTAACCCACAGTGTTGTCAGAAATTCCTGTTTTAACTCAAGGGTGCTGAAAAAGGATATGCTGGGGGTTGGAGAATGTATAGTCATTTCTGAGAAAAAATGGAAATAAAGAGAAGGTTTTTTCCCCTTGTGGCATTTGCCATTTCATCACAGGAATCCTTGTCCCTGCATTTTCAGAAACAGTGTTGATTTTTGAGGTTGCAGTGCTCAGAACTTCCCTGGGGAATGTAAACACTGTATGATGACAGCTTTAGGTAACAAAAACATTGCCTAATAGGAAAACTGGGCTGCTGGCCTCCAGAAGGGAAACATGGACACAGCCTGGAGAAGTACTGCTGCAGCTGTACTGCACCTTCAGATTAGATAGTCAAGAGTAGTTTGTTTATTTGACTCTTTTATTGTCCTGCTCCTGTCTGTTCTTGCTCAGTTATCATTCACTCTTATTTCCTAGACCTTCTTGTTCAAAGGGCCCGAGGTAACTTATGGTGCATAAACTATGGTAATCATGAATGCAGAAGATGAGGGTGCTTTACACCCAATTATACAGTGAACGGCTAATGTATATTTTCCTTTTCATGGGTCATAAAGCACATTGCAAATGTTAACTTGTTAAATCTCATGCAGAATCCCTCTGAGGAAGATGCTACTTATGTTAAACCAGCAAATTAGCAGTAATGTCTCCCTATCAGTCAGCGGCAAGTTTTATTTTTCTCCCACAGACTAAAAACCTTCCCAGGTTATGTTTAACTGTGATTTCCATGATTTACACTGCCCTTTACAAAACCTTTCTTCATTTGTCAGCACACAGAGAGAGCCCTGTCTTTCAGATTTGCTTCTCAGATCATTAAAATTCACCAGACAGCAGCATTCAAGGAAGAAAACACATTTCTTGGAAGTTCATGGCTACAGTTTTCCACGTCAGTAAATTCAATGGGGTGCTTTAGACCATTTTCCTCCTATTCTTTGAGACTGAGATCACTTGATTTATCCCCACATAAAAGGCAGCCTTCTTTACTATGTAAATAATTAACCATCTTTAGAAATGTCTGTTTTCATATCCTGTTCCTGCAGACACTGTGCATTCAAAATTCTCTTTGGAGTCATCTGAGAACTTATGGGGCACTTGGGGGGGGGGTCCAGAGAGGTTGTGGAGTCTCCGTCCTTGGAGATGTCCAAAAGCCATTTGGACATGGTCCTGGGCAACTGGCTGTAGGTGGCCCTGTTTGAGCAGGAGAGGTGGACAAGATGACCTCCAGAGATCCCTTCTAACCTCAACCCTATCATCACCATCATTAATATGCAGGAATGCATATGAATGCAGGAAAACAGAAGCATATGTGGGCATCAAGGAAACAAAATGTTATTCACACCCAGTGAGGTTAAGGCAAAATTTACTCCTATTCTGGATTCAGATCAATATTTGCAATTCAAGGAGCCCAGTGGCAGAGCATCCAGTTGATGGGTTCTAACCTAAAATGGTTGCAGTAATTACTTTGAAATACAAACTATCTGTCAAAGGATTAAGAATGCATTGGGAAAAAAAATACAATTTCTGATTTTCATCCAGGTGTTTCTCACAATGTTAGAAAATGGCCCTGATTTTAAGGTGAGCAGAGTTTGCCAAAGAAAAGAATGGTATTGGTAGGATTGTGTCTAATAAAGAATAAGAAAGGGTGGTCAGCCATAAACACCTCTGTGAGAGGAAGAGACCTCCTCACAATGACAGCTCCTGTACCAGCTGCTGCTATGGTGCCTTCCTCATTGACTTCCACGTACGTCTTATGGACAACATTTGACAGCACCAGAGATTTTGCAAACGACATTGCAGAAAGATCAGCTTTTGATTCAGTGAAGATGTCAGTCATCCCCATCTCTTGTAATACCTCATTGAGGTTAAAGGTGCCTTCAAGCTTGAATCGGGGGAGGTATACCTCCACTGTCATCTCAAACATGTGCTCTGAAGAGGCCCACAGCATTAAATTTTCATAGGTCATTGTGCTTTCAATCTAGAAGATGGGGGGAAAAAAAGAGTTTAAAATAGGTGGGCAGTTTTGAAAAGCTTCGATCTTTACCCAGCCTTAATTCAGACAACCAACTTTCATCCATAGTCCATGATATATACCGCCTTACCTGCTCCAGCCCACTGGTAGATCCATCATCCATGTCACCTGGCAGCAAGATGATCATGCTCAGTGAGTTCTGAGCATAAGGGAGTTCAAGGACCTGTGCACCCATCTCCTCAATGTAGCCTAATTTAAATGTGCCTTTCTGATACATCATCTGCACAGCTTTTTTCTCATTCTATTTAAAAGAAAATTATACAGTCACTTAAGCAATACAGCTCTTAACATTTAAACTTATTATAGGTGTATTATCAGTATTCAGGGTTTCAGCAGTAATTGTTGTTAGGCTAAACATTTTTCTTTATTTTGTTGTGACACACAAAACATCAGCTTTGGCATGCGTAAATAAAGGGGATAATTCTTTGGAGAAAAAACAATTTCCCTGCAACTGATCAGATAGCGAAGTTGCTTAATAGTGTTACACTTCCAAACAGGCTGATGCTGGTTGGATTTGCAAGTCCTAACTTGGACTGGGATAAAGAGGAAATAGCACTGCAAGAATCAGGCTGTCATTTATCAGACTGATTGTTTAGACAGGAAGCAATAAATACATTAAGAGCAAAATCATAACCTTTCTGAGGCATCCTGTTCTAGGTCCTGTAATCTTGCCTTTTTTGTGATGGGGTTGTTTGAAAGCTTTATAAAGGGCCAGGTTTCCTTTTACAGTTAGCTAACTTCTTAGCTAACTTCTGAAGCACAGAGAGAAGACATTTGGTAGATTACATATTTTCAGCAAAAATCCTGCTAGTATTGGTTAGCATATGAAGAAAAATCTATACAGCTTCTCCCTATCTCATAGTTTCTCCTACTGCAGCAGTGTACCAAACGTTCTCAGCTATAGACCATTGTCAATATCCATATTCAAAGATTTATTTAAAGTCACAAATATAAGGACCCAATATGACAGTTTCTTACCAGTGTCTTAACAATGGAATGCAACACAACTAGAAATACAAGTTTTTCTGACCTTTTCCTTTCATATATGAGGAACACTTGAAAGAGACTTTTTCCCATACAAAGCTCTGCAACTTAAGAGTGGACCTAAATCTGTTGGGCTTTTTTCTTTTGTTACAGCTGAGAACTAATAGAGTATTGGCACAACATATGGAAAGAAGACAAAACTGAATTAAATGAAAGTAAATGGTTTTGATTGTCTTTTTTGAGACTATCTGTTAGACTTAAAGGTCACACACAATACTTGGAGGAATGTGCTTGTTAAAGAACTAACTTTGCAACCATATTGACAATACCTTAGTTAAATAATGAAGGCTTTGGTGACACCCCTATGGCAGAAAAAAGGGCTAACAATTAAAATATATTTAAAATAAACTTTCAAACGTTGCGAATACTATAAATACACCAAAATACTCTATAAGAATTTCTCCTTTTTCAAATTGCAGCTGTATTTTTGTAGTTTGTTACTATCTGGCCTGGTTTCTTTGGTCTGTTTTAATCTCTCAAATGCGTAGTTAATGTTGAAATGTATTGAACATATAAACACCACAATGACCTCTTGGAGCCTATATGAAATGGGATGTTCATATTTGCTTCCACCCATGACAACTATCTGTAATGACTACTATGTTCCAAAGTGTTAATCAGGGCTAACACTTGTGTTTTGCCAGTCACCAAAGCAAAGCTCTTGAGGTGTTGCAACTTCTGAGTCTTGCACATTTTTCAGTAAAGATTACGCTTTTCTGTGAATAACCCGCTTGCCACCTCTACCCAACAGAAGGTTAAGTTCCCAGCACACCCACACCTTGCTCACAGGGCAGCTGAGCCCTGGACATTGTGCTTCTAGGCTATGCTTGCTGCAATGCTCACAGTATCTAGGGTAAATAATGTTAAGATTTACAGAATGCAGATGTACCTGGTTCAGTTTAAAATCTCTCTGTACTGTTTTTTGTTCCTCAAACTTGTGTTCCCAGGATGCTTTGAAGTAGATTACATTCACCAGCACCAGCAATGCACGTGCATCAATCACACCAGGAGCGAAGAGTTCTTTGATTTTACCTAAATGAAATTTTGGAATATACAAGTATTTGTTCGTTGTCATTAAGACTCTGGACTGAGACTCAATTACTTGTCTGTGAACTTAGTTTTGGAGAAACTTAGAAATTAAGTTCTTGGTTTATTCAAAGGACAGGGACAATATAGGCAAAAAAATGGTAGATTCCTCTGCACTGTTACCAACCAGGAAGGACAGGGGGGGAATGGGGTCACCAAATTAGCCAACTGTCAGTGTCAGTGACCATACATATGTGCCAGGTGACATTAACCACGGGGAAGGGGGCACCACCATTAATCACATATTTTGGTTTACATGAAGTCATCTTTCCCTTTGCACCAAATGCAGCAGTTAACCAGCTGTGGAGATTTTGACTTTCTACACAGAGGCTGAAGGAGGACTTAGCCGGTCCACAGGCTTCATATGAGCACCCAGAGCAATGATGGCTCTTAACCCTGTGCAAGGTGGCTCCCAAACCTTCAGTCCTCTTAGGGGATTAGCAGTTCTTTCCCACACCAGTCACAGGCCACTCTACCAGTACAAGGACAGGTTTGGTCAGGAGATGGGCAAGTGAGAAATCACAGAAGCCTTCAAATTCAAATCTATTTGCCTGTCCGGCATATATCATGTTTAGTCTAATCAGCAAGAGCCAATGGCCCCCGCTAGCTTGTTAAGGGCAAGAGTTGGTTGATTGTCATTTGTGATAGTGAGTCTCGCTGGTGGTCAAATCTCTCGCCATTGAGGGCATTGCCTACACATAACCAGGTCCTCAGTCATCCTCCTCCTCCCCCCTACCCACCAGGCTGTTCCCAGTCTCACCAGGAAGCTCACAGCTTCCATCCCCTGCTGTCCTGTATCTGCATTTCTGGCTGTTTGTGGAAGCAATTTGTCTGGTCAAGCCTTATAGGTATTATTGCAATTATCATGCCAGGCATAAGGGTGGGAATACAAAAGTATTTGACAACAAACACACCTTTAATTCGGAAATAATTTTAGCTGACAACTTACTCTAATATTTCAAGAGCTGGTGGGAAGACTAGCTGTCTTTAAACAGCATAAGGTTTAAACACTTAGAAACATGAACAAGTCTTTGCTTTTCATACCCTGGACTTTCTTTTGTTGAAGCAGTCTAAGAAGGCAGTGATAGTATGGCTATGGTTTTGCTTTGGTTTACCTTGTGTCTCACTTTCAACCCAAGTGTTAATTTTTATTCTGGCAGCTTCAACAGCACCATGAAAGTCCACTGTTTGCAGCTCTGCTCCATACAGTTCCTTACTGCACAGTAGAAATTGCTGTAAAGCAAAATAAGTATTATGAATTCATCAAATCTGTTAAGCACTTATTCCCTTTTGAAAGAAATCAATGGATCAGAACTATTTTAGAAATGGTGAGGGACCTGTAGACTTCATAAGGCAAAATTTCATTTTGTAAACATCAACTATCTGAAGTTTATTCAGAGAATCTTTGAAGAAGAGATAATTATTTTATTGCATAGGCAAAAAAAATTAAATAAGTAAAAAGAAAGCCAGAAGAAAGAGTCTTCCCATGGAGAACACCATACCTGAGGTCCAGATAAAAATAGAACATTAGAGAAGATGCAAGATGTGTTGTTTAATGCTTAAGTATCCAAATCATTCAACAGAAATAGTTGACAGAAAAGCAAAGACATGACTAGCAAGTTATCCATACTAGGTGGTCTAGAGACTGCTCTGTCATTCAGTAAGAAAGGAGTAAGAAGTTCAGCACAGCAGCCCTATGCATGAAACTGTAACATCTCGGGTGATAAGCCCTCTCCAAGCTTGCTGCTGTCCCAGCCGTGCCACTTGCAAGCCCAGAAATAAACAGCTTACAGACAGCTTGAATAGAGCATTTTTGGCTGTAGTCACACCTCTGGCTGAGTGTCGACATATACCAGAAGTGAATAGACTGCTGCTTTATTTTCGCTCTATAGCCATTGATATCCACAGGGCGGGTTTTTTTAACCAAACGAACTGAGAGCTGACACTCTTGTCTCTTTCCCACCAGCCGCAAGAGATACGGCAATAAGAAGCACATCAACTGCTCCAAAATACACACGAGGAGGACAACAGTGAGGCTCACAGTTACAGGGAAGCTTGAGGTCAGGGCCACAGCAGTTAGCAGGTACAGGTAACTTACCTGCTGGAGTTCAAATCCTTGTTGTATAAAGAGATTGTTGGCCAGAGTTAAAACGTATCTTTCACCAAGGTCTTGTAATTGCAAAAGCAGTGCCTGGAATGCTTCATGGTTAAGGTCCCCATCCTTGTTACACTGGGAATATTACAAACACAACAATTATAATGATTCCTCCATATAGCTTTGGTTGTTAATTTGCATCCTAATTAGATTACACTATAGGCTAGCTCCTGCTGTACTGATTTTTAAATGCAGCTAGTCTAAGCTTTGTAGCCTGATCCTCCTTCACATGAAATCACTGAAGGCTTTGGTACTGGCTTCATGGAAGACTTGGCCCTTAATAAAATAACACCTTGTATCGGGCATTTCCTAGTGTATTAAGCACTGTGCGTGTGATTTTGACTCCCTCCAGTGGCAGACGCCAGTGCTTTATACCTAGTAACCTACCCGGCAGTGAAGAAAAGGCTCCAGTGCTCCCCACCCAAGGACGCACCTGTGAGAGGGAAGGCTGTCTCTCCTGGCTTCGTTCTGGCTCCATTTCTGGGGCTGCACTCTCAAGATCAGATGCAAGGCTCATTCTTCCTGCAGCTTTCCTGACATGGAGCACCTGCAGTTGAAGATGCCAAATTATGGCAATTGTAAATGGGATAAAAGCATTTTCCTTGTTTAAAAGATTTGCTGTACTATCCTGGATAAATGGTGTAGATTTATGAAAGATATTTTCTCAACTTCAGTCAGGCTGAAATGACAGACTTGAAATTGTTCATATATTCATGTTCAGATTCACATTTCTATACTAACAAACCAAGAACTTGCATTTAATCCCTCAAAATGTTTACATTTGTTTTGTATTTTTATTGCTACAGTTACGTTAAACTTTACAACAAAAAGTTGCCTCAGGCAAAGAGATAAAAATAGTTTTCTTTGAAAACATCAAAACTGGCTTTTTGCAAACAATCTTTGCATCAGCTTAGGAAATATATCAAAACCATAGTGCTCTTAATGGAAACCAGTCCTTATTTCTAATGTGCAAATATCTCGCTGAAAAAGATTCCAGCTGCTTCTCCATTATAATAATGTTGCATCATACATAGACTTAATCTTTTTTATTGAGGATACTAGATCCCCATTGCTCTCCTAAAACAAGCAAGAGTCCCTGTGTATTGGGTTTATGTGGCAAGGCCATGGTAGCCAGGGGGCTGCAGGGGTGGCCGCTGTGCAAAGACATCTGGGGCTGCCCCCATGTCGAACAGAGGTGGTTCCAGCCAGCTCCAAAATTAGTTGAGTCTGTTTTGCCGTGACAGTAATTGCTGAGTGATGTCCCTGTCCTTATCTCGACCGACAAGCTTTTTCATCATTTTTCTCTCCCTGTCCTTGTTGAAGAGGGGGAGAATGAGAGTGGCTGAGTGGGCATCTGGCTGCCACCAGCCAAGGTCAACCCACACACCCTCGAAACCTCATGAGGACAGCATATCTACCTTGCCTGCGGATGACCCAGCAGTCAGACTGTGCACATGGCAGTGTTCAGATATGATGGATGAAGATCTACCAGTACAGAGCCAGCTATTGGCAAGAACCTCTGCCTTAGGATTACTGGTCTTTTACCGCTCATGGGCACAAATGAGAAAAGAGAAGAAAGATTGTAGAAAGCAGGACTTGCACTGTGGGGAGTAAAGGTGCAGCAATCGGAGGGGTGGCCTTCTTCACTTCCTCCCTGCCCACCTGGGTCTTTGTGAGATCTGCAGGGAAGACATTTTGATTCTTGAGTGTCGTAAGTGGTAAGTGAGCTAATGCTTCCAGGCACCCAGATGCAATCACTTCAGGTTTCTGCAAATCTCCCCACTACCCAACCAGACCCAGACTTTCAGGATTCTCATAGCAACCACAAGAGGAAGCACCTGCTCGTTATTTTGAAACAAAGTCTGATACTCCGGCAGCAGGTTGGGGGAAAGCTAGAGTGCCCCACTGCGGGGTATTGCCTCCCCTCATTCAGCTCCTGCTCCGTGCTCCTGAGTCTGCACGGGAGCATGGGGCGACTCACACAAGCAGATGGCAAGAACCATAGCGCACCAAGCACGACTGCGAAGGCAGCACCTGTGCTTGTATTCCTGCTTCTTTCCTATGAGACCCTCGCACACGTGTTGTGCTAGGATGCCCAACGTTTCCATTAAGAGAACAGCAAGCAATGTGGAAGCATCTCGGCACGTTTCATTAATACTTACTTTCTCTATCTGAGCAGCAGTGTTGTTTTTTGCACCTAGATGGACCAGGGCCAGGGCAACAGAGATGCTCATTGGAGAGAAGACGATGTTTGTGTCCTCTGCATTTCTATTGAGCTTATTGTAGAGATCAAGGCAAAACTCAGTAACTGGCCTAGAAATGGAGCTCATCATGAAGCAGCTGCTGACTGGGAGCACAAAAAAAAAAAGACATTTAATGCAGCTTGTTGCCTAGCTAGATCACACTGTAAAGCATCTGTCTGCCCTGAGATTGTCCCATAGATGGTTGATAAATAGTAGAAGTTTTCTAAATTCTAAGAGTTTGAAACAGCCAACCTTGCACACATCTGTCAGTTTATGCTATGCAGCAGGAGCAAGGACACAGCGGGTCTGGAAAAGGTACCCATGCTCACAGTGTATGTGAATTCCTCAGGAAGGACCATTTTTCTGTCTTATCCCATGGTGTATCTTATTTCAGATCATGGTATTGAAATTGGTCAACTGTGGATTAATATTTTCCTTCTCCAAACTGGTTTGATGTATACAGTTATATCTTTCCTCTTCTAACAACATACGATTAGTGAGAGAAACTTGGTGATAGCAACTACGCCTGCATATAACTGTGTCTGGTAACCAGAGCTGTGGTATGAGGGTTTCAAACAACAGGTTTATAAAAATAAAGTCACTATTAATTAAATGTTTTCATATATGAAAAAGGGTCATTAACAGCTATGGAGACTGAACGACATATGGAAACATGAACAGTTTGAAATACACTTTTTCGCTCCTCATGAGTTTTCCAGGAGCCACAGATTCAGGCAGGATACACAATTAAAATTTCCAAACAAAGCAATAGCTTAATAGCCTTGAAAAGAAGCCTGTAAATTGCTGCTCAATGGTATGACAAGATCTGCATCACTCTTTGTACTAGAAACATTACAGTCTGATACCTGTATTATGACCTGATACATGAGCTTTCCTGGAATTATTATAACCAAAAAAACCCACATCACTTTCAGTGTCAACCAAATGATATTTTGGACAGCACACCAGAAAAATGTGTGAAAAGCAAAGCATACACTCCTGCCTGCTTGCAGACATAGAGATGAGTAGCTGTGGCCTGTGTTCCAAAAAGATACTTTATTTAGGGGAAATACATAGCCACAGTATGGAGAGAATCATAGAATCATAGAATCATTTA
>VYZV01005047.1:529275-566573 GCA_013401275.1 Pandion haliaetus | reverse complement strand
AGGAAGAGGGGCTGCACCCTCCCTGCACGCCATGCCTGCATGAACTGCCGAGCAAACTGCTGGTATATTAGCTGGTAGCTGCAGTCTTCCAGACCTGGGAAGCCATTACATTCGAGAAATTTCCATTGAAGGCATTTGCAAAGCAAGAGAGGTGCTCTTCCACCTGCAAGCCATCATGCAGGCAGTGTGGTCAGCAGTGGGCTGAAGTTGGGTCTGATGGGACCGTAGCAGTATAGAAGCAGCAGTAAAAAATAGGAATGAATTTCAAAGGCAGGATAGATTGTCTCTGGAGTGGGTTTTGGTTTGTTTGTTCCTCTTGGTGTAGTTTCAAAGTGCAGATGCAATGGCTCAATATGAAAAATTAGTTGTTTTTCCATGAAGAATCCACCACTAGTGGAAGTCATTCCGTAAACTGGTCCAGCAGTAGCCATTTATACCAGTGACTGATTTATGCTGTTTAAGAAAGACACCTCTCTTGTTACTCAATTAGCCATGACCCATTTGCAACAGGGATTCTGTGGGATACAACATGTATAAAAAGACAAGACAGATTGCTTTGGTTTTGGCAATTGCCTTCTCTTTAGGGCTTAAACTGGACTAGAGGAGATTAGACTAAAATCCAGAAAAGAATTTATATTTTCCTCATGTCCACAACAGTTTTCCTTGTTGCAGCTGGTCCAGGCAAATCTTTAAGAACAAACCCCAAATAAATAGATGATCAATGAAGAGACTAGGAGCAAGTTTCTGGCAGAGATCATCATTAGGTAACTACACTAGTCTGAGTTTCAAAACCTTTTCAAGGTTTAGCCTTGTTTGTGTCACTTTGTACATGCTTGTTGCATCTTTAAAGACACTTGAGGAAAAAGTACCATTGAATGGGAGGCACTGGACTGAGATTCATAGCCTTGGTTGGTCTCCTAGCTGTGCCCCAGCATCTGTGTGATGCAGATAAATCAAGGCTAGACCATCAGAGGTATTTACGTGCCAACTCCCATAGAAATGGAGTTAAAGGGCAAAACTCCCATGAGGATGAGGCTCTCCTTCTACTATTTCAAAGATGAGGATGCTTCTCTCTTTTTCTCTTGTTCTGAACTTTTAAACTCCAAGGGTGTGCCTGTGTTGACACATCATGTCCTGCCGAGAAGCAGGGTGTAACAACGGTGGCACGCTGCTCAGCATGCACGTCTCATGTCTTTGAACATCAGCATGTGGCAGTGTGCTGCTGTACCCTCCAGTCTTTAGCCAGTCTCACAGGGAGTGCTGTAGCTCTGCTGTCTCGACCTCGCTCTGCTGAGTTGGGGCAGAAGCAATGCTTCTGGTCTGTTCCACGGTGAGGGACCTGCCCTCTCGTTGATACTGGTGTAACTGAAAGCAGACCTATTTAATTTCAGGTGTTACCCAGTTTAAAACTCACTGTCATCTATTCTAACATGCTCAGTGTTGCCTTGTGATGCTAAAACTGTGCTGTGAAGGCTCATGTTGCTTCCTCACATCTCTGCTCTGCATGTTTTAGCAGGAGTTTTCTCTCTACACGTGCCACATTTTTTCTTGTATCATCATATGGTGTGAACAACCTCCTCTGTTTAGTTACTTCATGGGAAAAGTCACAAATTCAGCTTTAATATTGTATTACTAAAACACAAGGTTTTATCAGATGTAGGTTCTTCCAGTGCTGATACTCTTTCTGTCAGATCAAGAAGAACTAAGACAGTGGTTCCATGGAAGGTAAGTCTTGGTTTGGGCACTTAATTCTGGATTTTAAAAAAAAACATGGTCATGTGACACAAAGTGCTAATGTACTAGAAACCCTGATGACTCAAATGTAGTAAAAATATTAAAAGCGATAACTTTGTCCTGGAGGACTGCATGCTGGATCAAGCATTTTCATCCTGATTTCACCATGGATCAGGCATCACCTTTCCCCCCCAACCAAAGTAGAGACATAAGTATTTCTTGCCAGTTTGCTCCTGCCCAATTCAAATAAAATATTCATTGCCGGAAGATATGGCAGAGTGGTAATCCTATAGTAATGAATATGAAACTGTGGCCTGGTACTTCCAGCATTTAAAAACATTCTTCATAGCATGATACCAGTGTGCATTTTTTTCACAGATATGAAATTATTTCAGTAAAGTATGCTGATACTCTCATCCTTCTGTTACAAGTAGAGGAACTGAGTTATGCTATGACTTCCCAGGTATCCTATGACAAACAGGGGCAAAGCCGGGTTTAAAATCTACAAAGCCATTCTGTGCTCTGCCAATGAAGTAGCTATGCTTTCTCCTTTGGTTTAGAGCTGCACGCTTTTCCCCACAAATCTGCCATATCGCAGACTTCCAATTGCAATATGGAGCGTCTGAGTGCCTGAAACAACGTTGATAGGTTTTCTGGGAATACTTCTTATAGGTAGGAAAAGCTCCACCTGGATGAATAGTGACTAATGGAAAGAAAGGGAGAAATACCTCTATGTGCCTTGAAAAGAATCACCTAAACTAAGAGAAATGCCTTTCCAGGGAGGATAGTAGGACTGTAATGACCTGTCTTGCTGGGAATGCTGGTCAACACTCAGTGATGCTTGTTGTGAGCTGATTTAGTAGGTTCAAGTAAGACTTTATTGCAGTGTCTGTGCCTTTTCCCTTCCCACCGGTAGGAAAATGTTCATTGCTTTTGCTGTGAATGCAAGCCCAGTCTGGCGCCACTGGTTTCATGTTCATAGCTGTGTGACTTAATATGCACTGCATAACTGAACTACCAAGTAGGTTAAGTTCCTTGTAAGTGAGACTTTTATTATATGCAATGTTGCTCCACCACAGACTGTAATTGGATTTTTTTTTTATTGATTATGTGGTTAACTTTCCTTTTCACAGCAATAAATCTCAGACAGCATTTAACTTTATAAAGTGAGGAGGAGAGGAAAGTATCAGGTGAGGATTGACCCTTCCTGCATTCTCCTGTGCCCCCTCTTTTTTTTTTCCCCTTTCTGTTTTTTTCCTGGTTTTACACTGTCTTTCCTTACGACTTCTGTCAGGTGAACTAGTGGTGAGGCTGTGGCATCTCTGACAGCTGAGTGTAGCAGGCATCTCTCAGGCCTGCTTGACAATGCAAGCCCCATTCAGAGAGGTTTCAGAATTTGGCTTTTGCTGGTGCCAGCAATTATGAAAGAGGCATACTCAGCTTTAAGCACTCAAGTGCTGATGGACAAAGTGCTGGTTTAACAGATCTGCCTAATGGGGAGCAGGTGAATAAATACACTATTAGAGAGTGCTTCACAATAACAGCCTTATTATCACATATTATGTAGAGTTTGAATTCCTTGAGGGGTTTTTTTTCTTTTTTTTCAACTGGTGATCTCAATTGTATTTAAAAATGCGTGTATGATTGCCAAGATTTCAACTGATATAAAAATCAGAGTGTACGAAAATATGCAGGATCATTCTTTAGTCTTTCCAGGTCATCTGAGGTTACCAACAGGCAGATTTTGTGTGGTACGAAGTACTAGCCATTCTCATCGACTTCAACAAGTACTACCAAAATTCAGGCTTTCAATGCCAATTGTGAGTTTTGTATGTACTAAGGAGGGGGGTTGACTTTCACTGCAAGATGTACAGATAACTTCTTTCTTTATTTTTCTAATTGAGTACAAGGAAGCCTGTGTGCAATCAGAGAACAGATTATATTCCCTTTACCAGTGATGCCCTGACAAGAGGAAGCTGTGTTTAGCAGAACAAAGGGGTATATAGATCACTCGGAGTAAAAAGGTCAATAGTCTCTATCCCTAATGCTGCATTTGTAACACATTTAGCTGTTAATAGCCCTCCTCTGTTGGCCTAATTAGGAGGTAAAGGATACATTTATGGATGGTGCTGATAGCACAGGTAATGAGGGTCCATTCCAATGATGGGGTTTTGAATCCAGGTCTGATCTGGAGATGAATCACTTGAAAGGGAAGCTGGAAATGGTGGGATAGTTTGGTGGCCTTAATATTTTCTGTAGAAACCTCTAATGAACAGCTCGGTGCCCTTCGGAGTCATGGCCTTATTTTACAGCTGGGGAGGGTATCTTTCTTTATTCTTTGGCAACACTTTAATATCCGTCACACCAATACAGTCTTAGGAGCTAGAAATGAATTGGATAGTCTCTGTTTTCAGTCTCCAACTTGAAACACATTGGCTTCATTTTCAGAGGGAATGAATGCTTCTAGCCCCAGTAAAAAAAGGAAATTAGAGCTGTAGGTTGTGAACACCAGCTGTGCAAACTCAGTTAAAGGTGTTGCAAGCATATCTGACACTGTCCACTGAAGTCAGCTGGTGTCGGAACCAAGACTTTTAGCTTAGGAATAAGGGGTACACCACTTTTTGATTCCCTTTGCATGTTTTCACCATTTTGCTTTCCTGCTTTGAGGGCAAATAGCTGCAATATCAACCATGAGCTTTTAATGGGAAAAGAACACATTAAAATGATGACCTGACATTAAAATTGCAATAGCAAAGGTTTATGTTTTTTGTAAAATGAATGAGTGGAACCAAATGGCAAGATGGCTTTGTTCAGGGCATTCACCCAAGGATGAGTAACATCTGTGCTACCATACCACTGTCTAAAGAGTCTATCTCTTCCATTATACATCCTTTAATGCTGAAGGGGAAGAAACCACCTGGCTCCATTAGGGAGTCTTACTGATTGAAAGTTTAGGTTACCTGACAGGCCATTGTCCAAGATAGATGGGTTGGCGTGGACAAGAGCTACTGGTGTTCAGCACTGGGGTAGCCGCTGTCCAGGGAGCAATCACAGCTCAACAGCACCAGGCTGAGCACAGCACATCCTCATCCACACTGATCTGTCTGCTGTCGTCCATGGTGTGGCAGCCACCCCAACACATCCCACGGTATTTCTGTGCAGCAGTATTTTGGACTGCAGACCGACCGGGCATGGAAATGCTTTGGCCATGAACCTGTATGCAATTACAGAGCTGGGCACTTTAGAAAAGAGCTTGACAATGTAGGAGTCGCTCACTCTCAGCGGAATATCTCTTAAGTGAAAGCAGAGAGGAGATGGCTTTGCTGTTGCTGCTTTTCCTCCCTCAGGCTCTCTGACTTGACTCTTGAGAAGTCATCTGGGAAACTGTACGACTCTACCCACTTGTCAGAAAAACACCTGCAGAGAGAGAGACAAGTCATGCCTTGTACCTTGGAGCCTGCAAAGCTCAAATCGATCTTGATCCCCATAGACTTACAAGATACTGAGCACATTGCGAGATGCCGTGGGTCCCCAGCTCTCTTTGCTTTCAGCTCCCAGTGGCCTCAGTCAACGCCAGCGGGGAATGGTGAGCCTCCCGCACAGTGGAAGCCACTCTAGGCAAATACATTTGTGCTTTGTTGTGACAAACCACTACTTTCTTCCTGCAAGGTTGCCTGCGTTACACCTCCCTGTCCTGATCCAGGGCAGGGAAAGCACCTTTTTGTATTGTGCAGAGATCTAAAAAACATTGCATCTCTTCTGCAGCAATTCTTTCACACCACCTTGTCTTTCTTTTTTTTAAATTTTATTTCCCATTTTAAATCATGCACAGTATAATACAATAAAGCAGTAAATCATGCAAATTGGTCTAGGTTACATTTTGAAAAATGTTAAGAGGAAACTGTTAAGAGACCCGTTTCTGACAGGCAATGCATTTTAAAGTTGAGGGATTTGAAATATTTCAGCAGTGGACCTAAAACAGCATTATAAATTAGTTCAACTTATCAGCCCAAAACAGAATTATTCATCTTCCAAAAGGGTATTTCATGCCCGCTAGGCCCAAACGATCGTTCACCTTCATTCTTGCCCTGCTCTAAGGGTAGGTCTCACTTTACTGAATTCTCCTGATTCATTACTGTGTGTTACTTTATGAATTTTTTATCAGCATTTTAATAGCTCTTTCAGATGATTGAATGTAACTGATTCTTGTAGCAGAACACTGATTGAACAGAAAGACAGTAATGTATGTCGTAGGGGTTAGCTCCAAGCTAAGCAACACAATTTTTACCTACAAGATGTGCTTTCTTTCTTACCTCCTCTCGCCCCCATTTTTTTTCCCCTTTTTTTCTGCAGACGAGGCAGTGTAGCTTCTTTTTCAGAAACAGGAACATCTAAACACTCCAGCATCAGCTTCAACTATATTGCTTTAGTGAGTCATGGATTTTGGGTGTCAGAAGAGCTGGTTACATCAATTTTTGAAACATTCTGATCTGTCATATTTCTTACCAAACTGCCTTACACTCACTGCTGTTATATCTAACCATGGGTACACACTACATTGGCTTTGACAGCAAAGCTGCTGTAAAGACTTCACACTCTCAGTGTTTCATCTGTGACTCAACGCCAGTGTTTGCCACCCTTCCCATTGTGTTGACTCTGTGGTCTGTGGAGCAGTCTGAAACCAGATCACTGAATTATGCAAATTAAAATATCCTCAGGTCAAAAAAACCATTTCTTTAATGATCTGTTCTCTATGCTGTCCTACTGGGTAGTATGGATATAATTGAGGAGAGTGTGGTATGAATGTCCCAGGGTGGTGATGGGGAGGGGGATTATGCTCCCTCCATCCCTGTGTCGGCCCTAGAGCCCACAGAGCCCTTTCCAAGCCCTTTCAGCCAGAGGAAAACTATCCTGGTTTGGTGTGGACTGTTTCTGCCAGGTTTGTGTGCTGTGGCCCAGCTGAGGTTCACATAAGCATCAGAGCTTGTACAACGTGTGCGGCTTGGAGCTCAGCAGTTACAGGTGCCATTTTGCTCAGGGTCTCTCGGCCCAGGCTTCTGAAGCACAGTTCAGCTGGAGTCCTGGGCAAGGTGAGATTGTTGTCTGTCAGGTAGATGTTTTCTTTTAGCTTTAACTAAACTGGTCTGGGTGCTAACAGCTAAGGGTGAGCCACTCCTGCTTAGACGGTTGGGAAAACTATGGCAGGACATGCACAGCAGCTGCTCTCCACTGTGATCTTTGTGCAAATAAGGTCTGGAAGGACCTCTTGCAGTGCTGAGTCCAGCCTCTTACTACTTTACAGCCATATGTAATCCCATACAGATTACATGCTCCAATTTAAAGTTGATTAGATTTTTTTCTTCTTCTCCGTCCACTCTCCTGAAGGCAATATTTTGCCTTCATTACAAATGACGTATTTACCTCCATCCACAGTTGGCCTATTCTATCCAGTAATGTTAAAATTAATTTATCATTTCAATGAGGTTTAAAATCATCAAGGCTATTTTAAAGAGTTACCAGTAAGGGGAAGGTGCAGAGAGTCATACCACCAATAGTCGGTGGAAGCAGTGTGTGTTTTGTTAGGAAGGTAGAATCGTCACCTCTCAGTTGGACACATTTACTCTCTGAAAAGCTGGCAAAACACTTGACTTGCCAATTCCCTTGTTTTCTTTGTAGTTCACAACACCATCATAATGTGAAATGTGATGACAACAGAGCTCAGCAAAGAGTGCTGGCTAAAGCCAGAACAAATGTAGCTGAACAGTTCTTTCTGTTTTTACTAAGAACTTGGAAATTTCCAAATGTTAGTTTTGGGTCCTATATTTGAAAAGACTTCCTAAGTCTATTTTTTTACCTTCTAGTTTTCCTTGCTTAATTCACAATCACATTAAAACACTTTCCCACTCTGGACATGAATGGCATAATGTTGATGGATTTTGCTTAGCTGTAGACCCATGTTGGCAAAGGACTTCAGCCTACATACAATAGTTCCTATTCATAAAGACGTGGCATGGGGGGAAGTGGGTGTGCATGCTGATGCAGAGCTGGACAAAGACTAAGTTATTATGCCCGTAACACGAAGCAGGTTTCAATTGTGGAAAGGTCCAGTAGTTGAAAATTGCTCCCCTGTAGAAGTCCAGGGGAAGGCCATAGGACAGGTTGAAGCTGGAGCTTCAGTGATGCTTACGTGATGCCCAACATGCACTTAGGGGAGTTTCACAAGGGAAGAAACAAGTCTGAAGAGGAAGGTACCGGTTTTAGATGCCACTTTCCAGAACAGAGCAGCTGCATGTTCTCTGGCCAGAATGTGCCATAAGCATTACAACTGTGCTTTGTAATAATGATAACAGTAATACATGCAGGGAGCAAAAAGTGTTGTAGGATTCCTTGAAGCTCAAGAGGGTTGCCTTTGGTCCATGGCTTTACTGATTTGCTGCAGAACTGTAGCTGGCAATGAGACATACTGACAAACCATTGAGATGTGGAAGTATGACTGCTTTCAGGTAAATATTTATGGGTATCTATTAATGCTGCACTGTACACATAACTCTGAATGTGCAACATAACTCAGAGAACTGTTGTTTCCCATTCCTTAATTTTTTATAAGTATTTGATATGCTGATAGGGAAGGAGATAGAGGGAGATTGTGAAGCTGCAGCTGATACATAGACAGTTCTAGAACAAGCATTACAGACTAATTTTCCTTACGGTTTCCTGTCTTGTGCTGCTTTATGAAGAGAATTACATTGTGAGCAGAATCACAGCAAGACATTTTGATGTCCAGAGCAGGTCTTTGCCTGTCATCCCAGTAATCTCCTCCTCCTGTGTGAATTCTACTTCCAGGGTGGGCCTTGGTGTGTTTGTCCTGTTTTGGTAACTTCCATGACCCACTCTGGTCGTGGCCCTGCTGAAGATTGTTTTCCATGCAACTATCATAGAAAATAAGACATCTTCACTAATGACTCTCGTTAACAAAATTTATTTCTTGTTCATATTTTGATGCAAATTACACTTTTCAACTGCTTTATAGATTGTATTGCTTAGTCTGGTTAGCTAAAATAATTTCTAAAGCATTCCCCACCCAGCAATGTAGCAAGGCAAGGGATGAAAGAGGCAATTGCTCCAGCATGTCCATTGGAGTGCAGTGCCAGACAAAGTGAAATATAAAGGAGTGTGATCCAACCTGCCAGGGTGAATCTGTCTGAAGCTTCCAGTGCAGATTTGGCAACAGAGAGCTTTATTCTTTCTCACCTCACTTAGCAAGGTTGCTGCAGGTACTATAACATCTCCTGATGGCCTCATCCATCCAGTGATTTCTACAGGTTGTCCCTTCCTCCTCTGTTCCTGTGCCCATGTCAGCTCATGCACTGGGGTAAATTACTGTGATGCAAGCTCTGCTTTGCAATTTGTGGCATGCCTTGGCTGACACTGGTGCCAGATGGTTTTCAGGGACAATCCTTGAGCAGATCCAAGAGTGTGTGACCAGCATACAGAGCTGTTCTTGAACAGCGCTGTACATATTGGCAGAGAGAAAAACTCACTTGGAGCTTATGGAGCATATTGGCAGGGGCATCGGAGCTCATCTAGTTCCTTGCTGTCCGACAGGCTGGCCAGGAAGTGGAGGTTGGCTCACATCTGTGGGACTGCTGCAGGGAAGGACAGAAGGATGTGCCAGCAGGTTTCTGCTGACAGAAGATTAGCAGTCTGGCTTGGCTGGCAAGGTGCTGCTGGGTGAACCTCAGCAAGCAGGGATATTGCCTATGAATGATACAGCTCTCGGGTGAAAGTTCAGTGGTGGTGCACAGCCATCGTGAGAGAGGGTGCTGCTATTTCTACCCGCGAGAAGCAAGCAATGCACCAGCCACAGCGTGTTAGCACAGGAGATGGAGGGACGGACGGGAAAGACCAGCGGCCTTTCCAGCTGACCGTCAATTGCCCTTGCAGCCCAGAGCCTGCAAACCAAGATGGCTGCACCATGCTGGTTGTCTCCTTTCCCAGCATTATCCCTCTTGCCTCCGTGGCGAAGCAACAACTAGGCATGGCTATGTCAGCTCTGCATCATTCCACTTAGGGTGGAAATGCTTTGGTTACAACTACAGTAGTTTTAAGTTAATTGAGGGTTGTGAGTACATGTCGTAAAGTGGGCCCAATTCTTGAAGTCCCTGTGTCATCTTCACTTGGTTCTCCTCAGAAACAGTGGGACTTGTGCTTGGGTAAAATCTGAGCAAGAATTTTAGGAAAGAAGGCTACAGACCTGCTTTCCCCTGGAGCAGAGCCTCCCATGGGTATTGTTTTTGCCTCCTCCTTTACTGTTTTTGTCATTCTGGTCTGTCTAGCAATGATATTTTAAGTCTGGCATTACTTTAATAATAAAAATAAAAAAGGGAAAAGATTTCTTGATAGCTGTGTATATATTTGATACAATCTCCTTTTACTGAGTGTAAGGCCATTGGAGGAATGGGTTATCTCAGGGCTGCAAACCACCATTCTATTAGTCTGTTTGAAGTTATCTAGAAAGCCTGTTTGAAATATAGCCTCCTTCTCCCCCTCCCTCTCAACCTTCCTTCCCCTTAAATATATTTTCAGGCCCAGATCAAAACAAGACTGTACTGCAATACAAAAACATTGTTTAAAAGGTCTTTATTCTAAGGTTTTATTTTTAGCCCATTCTGGTAAATGGGGCTGGTCCAGCTTGATTCTAACCTTTATGCAAATTTAACTATAATTCAGCACAATATTTATAAGATTCAGAGTTAATTAAATCCCAGTGGAGATCAGACCCTGTATGACCTCATTACAGTTATACACAACCACCTAATTTCCCAGAACAACTGCTGAGTGGAGGGTGTGCTAATTTAGGGAGTGTATGGACATATGTACTGTCTAGATGTCTGTCTGTTACAGCTGAAGTGGCAAGATTACTGCTCCTCACTTTAACGAACTCTTATTGAAAATCACATTAGCTTTTGTTAATAGACTCTTTTTTTGTTCTGCTGGATCTTTAATCGATAGAAATAAAATTAAAGAGACATTAATTATCAAGCCGTGAGTTCCTGAGCTGGAAGGCATTCTAGAAATGCAAAGTGTTATTATTGCTATTAATTTTATTAGATAGGCTTCATTTTTTTTCCCCTACATAGTGAAGAATTTAGGTGGATTTGACCTGTGTGCAAAGGGGCTAGCTCGAGGCCCCTTGCATCACTTAAGTCTTATTTGGGAGGCTTCAGAGTAAGGCTTAAATGATTCATGGGAGCAAGGATGGGAAGTTACCATCTGTGAGCAGCTGAAAATTAAATCCATCTTTGTGTCCTTTAGTACACGTGATCTGGTATGTACAAACACATATGTACGTGCAAATATGTGGGTTTTTTTCATTTTCTTTTCAATCTGAATACTTCTCCTGATCTTGTATGTTTAGTCTTCTAGGTTTTTGCCTGTTATTGCCATGGGCACATGAAGGGTGGGAGTGGGTATTTCTCAAGAGAACGTTCGTAGAAAAAACTCCATTCAAGGGAGTAGGAAGAAAAAATTGTGGTTGAATATGTTGTAGTCCAAAGTTGACTGAGAAAAACATTATTTGATTGTAAATACATTTCACTGTATTTGGATTAATTTCATTTGGGACAAAGCTTTGCTACTTTTCCTGTGAAAATGAAACACTTATCTAGTAAAAATATGGAATTACAATGTTTGGAATTCTGTCATGCACACTATAAAGGAATTGTTTATGGTGTTTTTTTGTGTATGGTTAGTTTTTTTTGGTGAAAAACCTCAGCAAGAATGACTACAAGTAACTGGTTTTTGATCTGCAAAAAACCCTTTATTTTCATAATCATATTCAGAACTGAATGTTTTGTTTTGATATTAAAAAAAAAAATCTCCCTAGGGTTTTTTGTTTGTTTGTTGATTGGTTTAGTTTTCTTTTGTTCCTTTTACTCATGAAAGGGATGAACAGTAGGAACATAAGTTTTGGCTTTGTCAACATAGGTTTGCACTTTCAGCACGTAAATATTTTCACCAGTTTATCCACAACACATACATATATATTCCCGCTAGCAATCCCACTTGCCATGAGAAGTCAGCAGCCTGCAGTGTTTGAATCTGATCTGCTTTGCAGTGATCCATTATGCATTTTGATCAATAGGTGCAAGGGCACGTGTGCAAAGTTCTTATAGAGTGTACAAAACAAAGCGTATACTTGAGTTTGCAAAACAATAATGTCATTCCTTTACACAACACTAGAGAAAAGAAAAGAAAAGTGCCATCATCTCCATTTGCACCAGGGAATGGACAGCATTCTTAACAATTTCTTTGTTATTACTGGATATGATTACGCTCTAGTCAGATGAAAGGGTAAGTAAAATGAACATGTTTTTGATGATCAGGAATGACATAGGCAAAGATATAGCAAATAGAGCGACAGGGACTTTATAGAGCAATGAATGACAGGACCTCTGATCTCCATGCCCACAACTTTGTATGATAGAAAAGGCAGCTGCAATCTGTTCCATTTAATGAGAGCTAAGCACAGCCCTCAGGCTATTTGTAAGCTGCCAGGGAGCTTTTCATTGCACAAAGTTTGGGCACCTTGCTGAATTTCATGGCTGTAGCCATGCTGCAGGATTTGACAGTTTAAAGGATAGAAAAGGGTGGGAAGTTTCTTAAATAGCTTTCTGCCAAATTAAGAATAGTACCCATATGCAGGTCAAAACTGCTTGGTGAATGGGGATTTCAAACTGTGGCATCTTTGTTCCCTTCCTCCAGGAACAAACTAAAAAGTGATTCTGTGCCTGGGATGCAAAATACCAGGAAAAGACCAGTGGATGAAGAATATCAGCAACACTAGTAGACATGTACAAAAACAAAAGCAAAAAGCCCAGCAGGCCAGAGAGGACACAGTATCTTTAACACAGAAGCATCCTTTAAGAGCTTTCTGAGGGCCTGTGGGGATTTTGTGGTGGTTGGGGTTTTTTTAGGGTTTGCTTTACATGGCCTTCAGAGTTGCTCTAGTTCATTAATTTTTAACAATTTATCAGTATGGGAAGATAAATCCCCTGCAGTCCCTTTTAATATATTTTCTTCTTCTTTTCAAGTGAATGATTGATGAGTATCAATATAATTGTTCAATACAGAGTGGTTGCTAATGTAGGGATCCTGTTGCCTGAGGGTTCCTACCATAGTTTATAACCCCACGCAGATTGTCTGGTTAAGATCTTAAGTAGCCAAAGCTGTAAAAGTTTATGTATATGTGTGGGTGGGGGAATAGAGAGAGCTTACGAGTACGAAAGGCACATTTCCATTAATCATGTTGCTTTCCTTTTGACTGCTGGATTGGGCAATACATTCTTAGCTATGCAAGTTGGGTGGGGAAGAGTTTCTCTATGTTAATATTTGCCTCTGGAAAACAGGGCCCAAAGCTTTGGTGTTATGTGGAAAGAGTCTCATCGAGGAGAAAGTGTGATCTGCGGGTTGAGGCACAGAGCAGGGGTTTGGCTGATATGGGTTCTGTTTTCATGCCTGATGGGGATTTGCTGCGTTACACCAAACATGCAGTTTGGTCACCAACATGAATTATTGAGCTCCAGTGTGACAAGGCAAGTTGTTGCTGCATCATATCGACTGTGCGCTTCTGCCCCAGGGGCTGGAGCTCACAGCCACTCAAGCAGTCTTCCAGTGGTCTTCACACCATTAAGACTCCTTTTGTTTTGGATGCCACCATCAATATTGAATTACCGTAGTTCCTTGGATCTCCAGGGACAGACAAGAGCCCATTTTGGTAGGTGCTGAACAGTCACAAAACAAAGATAGTCCCTGCCATGATCTCACCATTTCAGGAGATAGGAAACAGATGGATGCACAGACACAAGAGTATGCAGGGAAACAACAGAGACAGCTCTGGCCAGCACGCTGGTGGGCGGTCTTGACACGCCAACCACTGAACTGCTGTCAAGTATTTTTCAGTTTCATTTAGTATCTTGGGTCTTAAAGGAAGACAAACTATAGAGCTGCATAGGAGCGTGGAAGGTCCCAGCACCATTGCAGGGGAGTGTAAGATGAGGACTAGGTGTGCAAATCCCCCCCACACATTGTGAAAGTTGTCACGTCTCTGTAAGGCTAGGTTGTACAGCCGATGTGATATTAAATTAAACAATAATATAATCCAATGTCTTTGCTAGCCTTTAAAAGCAAAGCTGAGATAAAAAAGGCTTGGACATTTCCTAGACAGTTAATGCTATGGAGATGCCAGTAGGGATTCTTACGCTTCAGATTTGAAGTCGAACCAACATATGAGTTGAAGCAAAAATGAAGTAATTACAAATATTGTCTGGTGTTTCTTTATATTTGGAAATTTCCAATTCTTATGTTTTTAAATTGCTTTTAAGGACAGATCTGTCATAGGCTTTAAAAATAGATAATGAAAAAAACAAAGCTCCACAACAGAATAGAAGTGAGCCTTGCATTTCAAAATCTGCATCAAATTCTTACAGTAACCTACATTTTTAGTAAATAGGGGAAGTTTCTGTGGTAGTAAGATAGATCCTATAGCAACTGTGTATTTTGTGCAATTTTTCTACAAAGAAATAATTATTTTCCCCACTAATACAATTGCTGAGATACACATTCATAATACTATTTGGCACTTCTGTATTATAGCATTTTAAATACTCAGAGCTGTATATTGATTGATTCCTCCACATTTCATTCATCTTTTAGTTGTTCAGTAATTTTGTTCCACTTCTCTCTATGGGTTACTAAAACCCTATCCCGTTTTCACTTGCTTAAGGTCAGCAAGTGAAGCCATGACTTTCTAGTTTCTGTGATCTGTACTGAGACCTCTAAAGCAGGCTACCTCATCCTGCACAGAGGTGGGAAGTGATCTCATACGGGTAAGGGACAGAAGCAGAAAGAACTTTATAGGTGGCAAAGGAAACATTAAAAAAAATCCATTTGTGGGTACATATTCTCTCCAAACAGATGAGGCAGTTAAAGGAGAAAAAACGACAACAAAGGAGAAGCAGAGTCTACTAACATTTGCTCAGTGTGAATCTCAGATTTCTCTGTGGGATTGACTTAAATTTACACCAGTGAAAGAGGCAGCAGAAGTGGCTTTCCACAGCCCCATACCCACATCTCCTTCTGCCATAAATTAACCTGCTTTCCCAATGACTTCACTGCACTAACTCCCTGGAGCAATTGCTGAGATGACAGAACTAAGCATTGGTGTCTGGTGCTGGTTCCCCAGACCTAGCTCTGGACAGAGTTTTAGGAGTGATTAATTCCTCAGTTCGCACTCAGTGCTTTGCATGGACAAACAGCCCTGTTTGCTCACATGAGATGAATTGCAGAATCAGGACCCTGCAGTTTGCCCTGGTAGGGAAGGGCAAGGTTGCTTCGCTGTTTGGAGATTTTTTTTGAGAGGTCTAAATTACAAAACCATTCATTTTGTTTAAAGAAAGATTATGATCTCTGGAAGAAATATAGTCCTGGAAGCAACGATGCACACAGTGCTCAGAAACATTTGGCGTATTGGACCTAAGTAAAAAAAAACCCGTCCCAAACAATGCACCAGCCATTAAATAAAAGTATTCACTTAGCCTGGAGCAGCAGAATTACTTGGAAAAAGTAAATCTTGCAAAGATAAACAATTGGCTTAGTTTGACCATCCTAATATTTGTTACACGGCTGCGATCGATCTCTTGACTGTGCCATTGCCAGGGAGAGCCGTGATGGATCACTGCCTGGGCAGCAGCGTGGGCTCGGGACCCGAGGGGAGCCCCAGGCTCTGCAGCTGCAGTCTCGGCTTGGGGCGGCACGGTGGGGAGGCACCGGCAGCATGGCGGGCTCGCTGAGGACAGTCGCGTTTAGCCTCCTTCCAGCCTGATGGGGAGTTTGTGATACGCAGAACCCAAACATGTATCAGTGCAGGGAAATGTTATAGGTTTATGAGGAGAGTGATTAAAAATGTATCAAAGAGGCTTGTAAAGCTTATGGTTCAAGTTAACTGTATGAAGTAAACAGCCTTTAAGTGTCTCCTGGGACTGTGACAGATAGTCTGTGGGTGTTACTGCAACATGGTGCTAGTGATTGTTCTGGCCATCCCAAACTAATCACCATCTGTGTGTATGAGCCTCTTGGGAGCTCCTGGTTGTTGGACAATCATGGTTGTTAGCATTTTTAATCAGTTTCTGTGCAGCACAGATAGAAACCGTATGCTCCAGCCTTTATTTTCCCTACTCATGGAGAATTACTTATTGCAGCACTAAAAAGGGGATGTGGTAGTTCCTGCTAATTTTAGAGGGTCACATTCACCTCATGCACCCAGTCGTGGTGACATTTCCCTCGATGTTCCCTGCCTCTGCTCTGAAGCGCTATGGTAAGAATTACGCTCTTGTTTTGCTGCTGGCAAGGTGGATTGAAATGCGAGTCCTTCGCTCTGCCTGGCAAACGCTCCTCCTCCTCGTGGCCATGCTTCCTGCGTGACTCAAAGGCACTGACACAAATGCATAACATTCGGGATCACGGTTGGGGAGATGGAGTTGGGGGGGTTTATTGTCCTTCTTCGTAGTGAGAAATAGCTGCCGAAGTAGGAAGAACCAGAGCAGATCATTGCCTGAAGCAGGAGACTATGTGCAGTTGAAGTTATAGGCCCTGGGAGAGTTCCCAGCTGTACTTGCCTGGCTGTCGATGCAAGAGACACTGCAGGCGAAGATGGCTCTGAGAAGTGGAGGGGCAAAACAGAGAGGGAAAAGGATGGCTTAGATCCAGGCTCTGAGGAGCAGAGTCAACGCTAAAAAGAAAAAGCTCTTCTCTCATTCTGTACTGAAGTGCAGCTCATCTCGACAATTAATCCTTTAAGAATTAGAATCTGGGGGCCTGGATCCACACTCCGCAGTCATTTGACATCTGTGCAGAGTGGCTGGAGAAGCGCTGCTGTGCAGGTCTGCTGGAGCTTTGCACACGTGGAACCGGCTCTTCACGTGCGAGGCTGCAGGCAGCCCAGCCCCGGAAAGTGCTGAATTGTCAAACCTGGCATCAACTCTAGTGCCCCCTTGTCCCCATCTCCCTTCCCCAGCCCCAGATTTAGCTATTAAGTACCAAACAAAGGGTTGTGAATGTGTGGAAGAGAAGGCAGATACTGTACACTGGAGGTAAAGAGGGGAGAAGAGAGGAATAGGGAGCAGGCTAAATTCCCTCCTGTTGTAAACAAGCTGGAGTTCTTGCCTTAAATGAAATGTCTTTTTTGTTTTCATTATCAATGTTGCTGTCAGTTTTCTTGAGCTCTGCTCTCCTATTCGTTTTTAAAGGACTTGTAACAGGCTTCTTATTAATTTTCCTTTATCCGTGAGGGTGTGAAGCTGAGGGGCGGTGCACTGCTGGGGGGTTTATTATTAGTTGCTATTGCTACATCTGTGCAGCTGTGTGGACAGGAGCAGGTTTTGAAGAATGAATTCGAATGAACAGAGCAATTTTCCAATGCACAGACAGGTGCCCTATTTGAGTGGAGGGTAAGCTGTTCTCTGCATTGTTCAGGTGATGGGTCTGATATATTTATTCATCTTGATGTGACCAAACAGTTCATTTTCTCCAGTCCCGTCTATGAATTGTGTAAAGTCTAACACAAAAGAGTTTCGTAGTCGGTACCATGCCTGCAGCATTGAAAGGCAGTCTGTGGCTTCCCATCCTTCTTTCTGATTCTTGAAAGAGACATCTCACTGGAAGCTGTATTCTGCTGCTTGCAGACCAAATTGACAAGTAATTTCTGTTTATCTGTTGACAAAAGGTACAGTTGTATGTGATTAGGTGTATATTGATTATCTGATTTGAAACACAAATGTTTCCATGTAAACTGTGCTGTGCCCCCAGACTCTTTCAAAGCACTGGTACACTCCTCAGCATCATGCAGCAGAGTGGGTTTTGTGCCGTTTTGGGTATGATTTGCTATTGCTGGCCTCCAGCCTGGCTACCCAAGGCGGTAGGATTTGTAGAGTACTATAGAGTCCATTTACGGTCTGAGAACTGCTGTCAGTCAGGTACTATCACTGAAATTATACTGCAGCTGCATTTATACCAACCTATGAATTCCTTCTGGAGTGGGTGGAATATTGTGAAATCATAGAGTTAATGGTCCAGGTGGGTTATAAGATCTATAATCTCTTAAATGCATGCATCTTTATCTGTCAGCCTCGAAGATCATCGTGGGCCTGTACAAAATGAAAAACAACCTTTAACTGCTTCATGTTAACTAACATATTAGAGCCCTCATGTCATTATCATTGTGTCTGCACTTGAGAACTCTGTCGATAATAACAAAACATGCTGCCAGCTGCTGGTAACCCAAGTGTGTTTCCAAATTCATCCCTGCTCAGAAAGCAGGAGGAGGTCACTCTGGATGGAATCTGGACTTGCAAACATGCTTCTCCTGGAAACCGTCGGGGCCCAAGCTTGGTAACTCTCACAGTGCAAAGCACAGTGTATCTTATACAATTAAAACTGGCTTTTTAGTAAAGTGACTTAAGTCTGGCAACTCCATTTCCTTTATTTTTTCCTTCCAGTCAGAGAAGGTTTGCCTCCACCCAGAAGGGAAGGAGAAGAGTCAGACTGTGAGAGGAACAGACCTCAGTGGTGAAGTGCCAGTTTTATGGATGTGAATGGCTCCTTGGCATGACTGGGTGAATCAGTAAATATGCATTGCTGTTTTGCATTCATTTCAGATCTGTACTGGAACAGAGGAGCCACTCCCTATCTCGTATAGGACACTTTAAAAGTTTAGACAGTAAGGATTTGTCTTTACAAGTAAACTAAAGAGTGCCAAAGGCATTCCCAGGCATTTGAATAAGGTTGTACAGAGTGTTAGAATGGTCTTTCCACTGCGTCCCACACATTCCTTGCACAGCCCAGGAGGCAGACAGTTCCAGGCATGGTTGTCAACCACTCTGTGCTAGCCCACCCCACCGCCTGGGAGCTTTCTCAGATACATTTAATTGACTTGCATAAAAACAAGTGTCTGCTTCTACCTCACACCTCATATGCTTCTACCTCGTACGCCCTCATATGCCGGGCAGATCTGTCTTTGCAGAGGACTTTCTGTAGAGACCTGGGTGTGTACCTGGGACTCCAGAATAAACTGTATTTAAGTTAGCATAGGGAAGCGGGACCTAACCTGTCAGCTGTTTGGCCTTCAGGGTAAATTCCACTTTGGGAGGCCAGTCCAAGTGCAACAGGTGGCAAAATGTGAGGCCTGCTGTAAGTGGTTGTGGAGAACCATTTAACATCAATAAAATTTTGTTACTGATATTTTTACCTCTTTACTCCTTTTCCTAGAATTATGTTTGCAAAGTAGCAGGCCTGATTCTTCTGTCAATATTCAGGCAAAATCAAAAGGACTTTTCTATGAATTAGGACCCACAAAGCAGTTCCAAATGCAACCAGCCATTTCCAGGTTGTCTATAGCTACACATACAATCCCCCCACAAGACTCTATTTGTAGTGCTGAGTGTCAGACCTATATCCCTGCAAGAAGGATAAGAACTTCCAGTTAAGAACTGGTGGTTGCCACTGCTGTGACATGTACTGATAAATGGATGTGGCAGGATTGACTGTGAATGTTTTGGCAGCAGCCCTCCTTCAGGTAGCTATTAACTTTATTTTTTAATATGAAATTCAGGCACTAAATCCAAGGAAAAAAAAAGCATACATAATGTAGGTTAATTAAAATGCCTGTAAATGAACAGGTGACAGGTGTCGAGCCCCATGACAACCACAACTGGAGAAATGAAAGCGCAACAGACTATTAGGATTCCTGTGTTAATCAGGTAGTAGTAACTTGGGTAATTACAAAATCATATGAAATCTTATTTAAATCCCAAACTTCATTTATAGCCTTTTGGAGATAAAATATAAAATGTAGAGNCCCTCAATCTCCAATTTCTTCCATGGCTGACACAATTAAGGGTTGGGTTTTTTTCTCTCCCCTCTCTTCAATTTTATTTTAATTAAGAAATATTAAGTTAAAAGCCACCAAAGAGTTTGAGTTTCTATCTCTTTGGCAGGTATTTGGTAGTCACTTATGTGTCCCGAGGCCTTTTTCTGTATAACAGGTAGAACCTGTCATATGCATCTGTTGGGTCTAAGAGGTGGAATTCATTTTCGTGCTGAGAAGCAGCACAGGGCATGTGTGAGATGAACCTGGAATAGAGTGGAGGCTGCTCTGTCTTCCCAGGAGCAAATTACACCACAGATGACTAAGAGGACTTCTGATTAAAATCTTTTTCCTACGAATATGAGCAAAGGTGGCGATGCTATTTCATATCTGATATGCAAACTGCAGCATGTTACACTCCTAAGACTATACGCCATTCTTGCAGCTTTTCCCATACTGAAAAGCCCATCCAGATGTTGTTTCCCAAGAAAACAGATTGAACCCTCCTGAGGAAATGCTTATAGACATTCCCTCTCTGCTTCTTGAGTTTTACCATATAGCCAGGGTCTTGATCCCAAGTAGAAAGTTTATCAGAGGTGTTAAGTGACTTGCCCAAGGTCATTAATACAAATCAGTAAGAAAATGAAAAATGACACCTTCCAGACTTTTGCTGTAATTACCAAGGCACATGCCTCTCTCTGGATCTGTCAAAGAAGAAAAAACAATTGGCTATAATTAGGGCTAGGAGCTAGTGCGTCTGCTGAGAACCTGCACCAGGGTTCACTCTGTGAAGGAGCCTTGGAGGCTGATTCAGCAGCTAGCATATAAGGATTTTTCTTGGGGTGTTTTGTAAAATCCAGATATCAAAAATGAAATACATTATTTTTCATCCTTGTCCCAGCAATAGAATTTATTGCCCCTGGGCTACAGACAGCCAGACAAATAGAAACAGACTGTTTCTTTCTTTCTTTGACTTGGAAGATGAGAACATTTTGTACATTCCTAAGCTGCAGCCAACATAAAGGTCTTTATCTTCAAGGAAATCAGTGATTTGATTCTTGGTAATACCCCACTAACATAGACAGTGACAAATTTCCCAGCTTTACCCTCCATACCAGGAAGATGATGGCATTCACCTCCCATCAAGAAGAACAAGGGGAGCTTCCCTCCCTTTCCCTTTTCTGATCAACACTGTTTATAAATTAAACAAAGAAAAGGATGGAGCTTTATTTTAGGAAGCTTTCAGACCACAAGTTGTGTTCTGGATTAAAGGTCAGGATGGGAAATCTGCCAAGGTTTCCCCTCCCTANAAAAAAAAACAACAACCTGGATTAGGGAAAAAAAAAACAAATCCACTAGTCAGAATAACAAGGAGAAAATGGAAATCAGGCTTCATCTAGTGCTTGAGATATGCCCTACATAGACGCTATTGAATTCTCCCTACCTCTGTGCCAGCCTCCCCTAGGCATGGTGGACAGTACTTATTTTGTTTGGGGTTTTTTCCCCTCCCTCCCTCACTCTGCCTCCTTTGGTGTTTTTATTCAGGCACAGCAGGCACCAAAGAGAACACTTTAAAAAAACGGGGGAAAAAAAAAAGAAAAAAAATTGCTGCCACTCTCCCAGAGACATCCATTATGTCTCCAGAGCCCTACGTTTTGCAACATAAAAGCATAATCAAAAGAAACCATGCTTTGACTCAGTCAGGGACAGGGCAGAATAGTCCATTTAGGTTTATCCTAAAAAAGAAAATAATTGGACCAAAATTCATTTGAAATAGGAGCAGGAAACAGTTTGTTTGCAATCTATTTCCTCTGGAAAACAGCAAACCCTATTAAACCCTCTTTGGGAGCTATTTATTTTGGAAACAAGTTCAACATTCTGCAAGCAGCACACGCACACAGAAAAAGTTGTAGCGGAGTGTAATCTTTGGAGGAAATGTCCGTGTTTATCTATGTTGTAGTTCCAACCAGCTCCCAGAAAAACAAGCTTTCCACATCTTTAGTTCTGCATCCCATCCACGGACCTGAAGTGATAAACCCATCAGTAAGAGTTACAGGTGTGAGGTAGGAAAACCAGCAAAGCAAAAGTGTTCTTCCTTGGCCTCCCTCTGGCTCTTCTCCTGAGGAACTTTTCCTCTGTGTTAGCTCTCCTGTTCTTCTCCTCTCACCCACCTTGCAAAAAAAAAACACAAAACCCAAACCCCATTATACAACAGTCCTTGTTCTTGGTGGGTTTTCCCCTGCACTGCTGCATGGCATCCACACGTGGGTGAGCTGGAGAGATGGCACGTAGCACACGGGCACAGCAGAGCTGAGCCTTCTGCTGCTGCCAAGTGTCTCAACACCAAGTCTTCTCCACCTGCCAAAAAAATCCTCCCACTCGCAGCTCTGCTCTGGGAGCTGTGCCCCCCTCACCTGCTTCGCTCCCATTCCCCTGAACAGAAGGAAAACACACGAACCCAGAAGGGAATCTCAAGACAAAACCAAAACAGAAATGCTATTAGCTTTCGTCACATGTTTCTGAACACTCCTAGGCCATGGAGACTGCTCGCTGTAGCTTTTACTTCTTTCAACGGTCAAAACACAGCGGGATCCCCAAGTGAATAGTTAACAATGAATAATTTTCAGCTTGCACGGTGTGTTTGAGCAATTTGGGAGTATTTGATGGCTGAGATGCACCAGTTCAAGCTTCACTGCTGATTTGCAGTGGGACAGGACCTCATGGCATGATCCTGCTTCTCTCCTAAGGCCAGCGTTAGTGCCAGACACAGAGATATTCCTCTAGAATAGACTTTCGTGTTTACTCATGTTAGGAGGGTTTAATCAATACTCCTCAGCGTTGGCCTCAAATTCACCCACCGTTCGGTGATCCCAGGTAATCCATTTTACATGTCGGTTTGGCTCAATGCCTTGTGCTAGTCAGGCTTTTTTTTTTCCCCTGACGTGCATGGGTGCTGAGGCCTTTGCAGGTGTTTGGCATCCCATTACCCAGGAGGCTGTAGCAGTCCACAGCTTAACATCCCCTTCACGTCTTCACACCTGGGAAATGCAGGGACTTTTGTTACCGAGTCTGTTCAGGTGCTGGATGATGTAGGTGTGTACCCTTCATCCGGGACTGCTAGAAGGCATCCACCAGGCCCTGCCATTTCCCAAGAGCTTTCTTTCTCTTCCGAGCCATAATCACATCCTCCCCAGTTTTCTCTTATCTGTTGGGATAAGATTTAGATATTTGCATTCCTCTTAGCCACCTACTCCTGTCCCCACTTCCCCGATCATCTTCCTTCTCTACATTAATTTCTCTTTATATTTAACCTTTAGGTTTTGGAGAAAGGAATACAATGTGTCTCAGCATGGTATAATTTGATTTCTGCTCACAAGAGAGGGTCTTATGGTACTTCCCCACAAAGTGCTTGTGATTTATGAGCTATTTCTTACTTAGGGGTTAAGTATGTTATCTCCTAGCCCAAATATCCTATATTAACAATAGAGCTGATTACCACTGTTTGGATCAGTCATTGGGATCCTTAAATAAAATGAAGAGCAGCTTGTTGGAAATCCTTATTTCACTGAAAAGCATGGTTTAACTTCAATAGGGTTTGCATATATATCGTAAATCAGCTCTGAAAAAGGAGGGCATATTTTTTTTCTCTGATTGTTTTATACATTTCAACAGTGTGTAAAAACACAACCTGTCATTGTTAATTTTAACCAAAGGGAATTACTTCTTGAAAGGCTGCAATCGTGATTAAATGGAAAAGGTGATCAGTAGTGTAAATTTGGAGCTGATTAAATGCCGTCAGCTCAGATTCCTTATGCAAAAGAGGTACAGGGATTAGGCTGGCTGCTTTTGCCACGTAGACAGCATGAGCTCTTAAGCACACCTAATGCAGAAAACTTCTGCAACATTTGTTTCGTATTTTAGCATAAGGGCAAGCCTGAAGCCTGCATTTCATGGATTGACCTTATCCTCCTCTGCAGTCATACAGAAACGAGCTCACTTGGTCTTTTGTACACCCATGAGACTGGCATGGCAGTAACAAACAGTCTAGGCTTTGCCACTTTAGGAAACTGTTATGTGTTTGTGTGGCGCGGGTATTTTTTGGTACCAGGGGAGGGGGCTGCAGGGGTGGCTCCTGTGAGAAGCTGCTGGAAGCTCCCCCGGCTCCAAGTCGGACCCACCTCTGGCCCAGGCCGAGCCCATCAGTGATGGTGGGAGCGCCTCTGGTAGAACGGACTGAAGAAGGGGAACTGGCAGTAGGTGGGGGATTGGAACGTGAGAGGAACCCCTCTGCAGATACCGAGGTCAGTGAGGAAGGAGGGGGAGGAGGGGCGCCTGAGGAGGCTGATGGCCCTGCAGCCCGTGGTGAGATGGCAGGCTGTCCCCCTGCAGCCCAGGGAGGGGAGTGAGGGAGTGGAGACCCCCCAAGATGGTCGTGACTCCATGGGAAAGCCCACGATGGAGCAGTGTGTGACTGGAGAGCAGCCCGCGGAAAGNGTGGATCAGGGGACGAGTGAGGAATCTTCCCCCTGAGGAGGAAGGAGCGGCAGAGACAAGGTGTGGGGAGCTGACCACAAACCCCCATCCCCTGTTCCCCTGCGCCGCCGGGGGGAGGAGGGAGAGAGAACCGGGAATGGAGCTGAGCCGGGAAGGCGGAAGGGGTGGGGGGAGGTTGTTCTGATGTTTGGTTTCCCTTCCTAATACCCTTGTGTTTTGTTTTTTATTTGATTTGTAGTAAATTAAATGGATCTTGTTTCTTCCCCACGCTGAGCCTGTCTTTTGCCCGTGACCCTAAGTGGGGAGTGATCCCTCCCAGTCCTTGTCTCGACCCACGAGCCTGCCTTTGGATTTTCTCCTCATCCCAACATGGCCAGGGAAAGGGGGTGGGGAGTGAGCGGGCAGTTGTGTGGTGCTTTGTTACCGGCTGGGCTGAAACCACGACAGAAACGTGGGGTCTTCCCAAATTGTGAGGCAGGTTTTGTAGTCCTGAGGAGCTTTGAATGCACTCTTCTTCATGTTAGGGAATGTATTTCTTTCTTCTGTTAATAAGAGTCCTAGTAATACTAGTGGAAGTTAACAGGAAGGACCATTCTTGATTCTGCTACTCTCTTATCTGCAAGGTTGCCACAGTTTTCAGTCTTTATATGGATGAGCACTTTTACCTCCACTGAAGATACGGAAGGGATAGCTGCAATGTCTCAGACTACAGGAAAGGGACCTGGTTTCTGCATTCACAAGCAGTTGGGTTTACATGCTTCTTTCTGGATGACGGTAAGGTAGCATTTTGCCACCCAGGCAAGCGAATTTTTCAAACACTTCTTCCCCCACTGCTAGGTCTGACGCCTCCTCTGTCAATTGTTACCACCGTATGTCATGTTATCACCTACCTCTCTAGGCTGGACATGGTGAGGTAGGCAGAGATTTAATCAAGTGGAAATGGCAGGGAGCTATTTTTAAAGGATGTATTTAACATCAGATCCAAAAAAGGTTTCAGCTGCTACTCTAGACCATAATGCATGGTTGGTTTTAGTAGACCTCACAGTTCTAGGAGATACACAGATAGGTCTCTGCTTGCTGCAAGGAATGTTGATGTTATAGGTAGGGAAGGGAACTGAATTGCTTTGGGATTGTGCAATGCTGGATATGCTGGGTAGAACTGAAAAATTATCCTGCAAATCTGACCTCATGAAGAGCACCATGAAGTTCAGAGTAAGGTCTGTCATGTTCCCAAGGAGCTATGGTGAGAAGGTGGTAAGGGAACAGCGTAGCAAGTCTGAGTGAGAATGACCCAAAGAGAAAGGTGCCTTACATTTTTAAGTGTTATGTGTGTACATAAAGTATTTCTCAGACTTACTGCAAGTTACTCATAATTAAGATTTTAAATAATACAATATTTTTCCAACACTATGGACCATAGACTTTACATAATCACATGCGATCAAACCAACAAAGTCATGAGGGAATATGGGCAGAGGTCTAGTTACTGAGATCCAAATCCCTCCTGATTAAAAGTCTTCTGTGGTTACATTGGTGGTTTTCTCACAGCACTGAACAGTTAACCAAAGCCAAGAATTTCACCCTATTTTTTTTTCCTAGGTACATATTGTCAGATGCTGGCAAGTTGATAGGCTTTTATTTCATGCATTACTAAGAAGCAGCAGTAGTATAAAGGAAGTTGGTGTACAGCTGATATGTCGAGTAGAACTTAGTTTAATTGAAAAGCAGTTCCAGTCAATTTTTTTTTCCTTCTCGTCTTTTAAGGAGGTGGGGGAGAATTGTTTTCAAGCACTATTAAGCTTTTTTTTTTCCTCCCAGAAGCTAAGAAAGCCATCTGTGAAAACCTGTTTGCATGTTTGTTTTCTACAATAAAATGCAAAATACTTCTTCCTGTTAGCGGATTATGCCATATGTCACTCCCTGTAACAAAACCAGCATGTTTATTAATGAACCCAATCAGAGGCAAAGATTTAGAAAGATTTAAAGGAACTGAATTTTTAGTTCAATATTTTAGTGTAGAAAAACTTCTGGTCTGTTGTTAGTGTTGTACTTGGAAAACTCAGGCTTTGTTTTTTATATCAATTTGCTAAATTGGCAATGGAAAGAGAGCAGGAGGAAACTCTCTGGGAAAAGAAATCACACTGCGATCCCTACGTTCTGCATGCGTGAACCCCCAGCTGATTGTGATCAGCAGTTTATATGTGATTAATATTTAATTTGATTGGTATAGTTTTTTCTCCAGATAAGCTAATTAAGGAACTTGATGGAAAGGACACCCCTGTGCATTAATGTATCAGCTTTTTAGTTTCTGTAGGGCAGACTAAACCTTCCTGGGTTACAGATGAGATGATTTCAGCTTTCTCAACTGCATAGTGAAGAGACCTGAATACCATGGCTTTGTTTTTTTGTCCCCAGACTGCCTGAAATTTGGGCTCGGATGATTGCTGCTATGCTGAGAACTGTATCATAAATGATAAGGGTGATTCTGATAGATGCAAAGATAACCAGAGAGCTTCTATTTGCCCCTTCAGATGTCAGTAGACTCTGCATACTGAGAATCTGGTTACATTCCTGGGAGTTTTTGACTTCTCAAATAGACAAGGTTTCTTATCAAAAGGATTCAAAGCTTGCTTTTGCACGTGGACTTCAGAACACCAATCAATACTTATTTTATCTTTAAACTCTAATACTGCCCTCACTGATTTAGATCTTGTTATTGTAGAGATCAGCTCAGGCACTTGGTCTGATAGTGCTGATGGAAGGGAGACAGAGTGTTTAACCTCAGGCTGGGATTTCTCATGTTGTTCCGACCAGGACCTAGCAGCATTCACAGAAGGGGATTTTTGGGTTGCTGTGTGAGGATGTTTTGTCCCTTCTTCCAAGTTTACAGTGAATTTATGATGGGTTTTGTATGTGTTTTTTGGAATATTCCAACACCTTGCAAAAACCTAAAAGAAGCAGTAACAGTCTGATATTTCACATGTGCTTCCAGGGTAATCATTAGCAAAGGGTGAATGCTAGGTCTGTTCTCTGGCAGCAGACCACTGCTGGAAATGGATCCATTGGTTCAAAAGGCAGAAATACATTTCTCAGTGCTGAAGTTCTTGCACCGAGACCTCGCTGGCCACTTAGGAGGGGGATAATTACGTTAGCATCTTCAAAATTCATGTCTTAAGGCAGGAAAAGATGTTCATTAGCTCATTAGATGTATTTACTAATCCAAACCATGAAACAGCTTCCTATGTGTACTTTGTGAAGACCAGAGGAATGAAATTCCTCCTGACTTTCCTCTAATTTTCTTACATCTTTTGAAAGACTCCATAATTTAGTGCTTTTCTCAAAGGTGTAATTCATCATGGAAGAAAACACAGAAAAATAAAAGTGACCTTTTTGAAAGGTCAGTTCATGTTTATGCTTCAGAAACAGTCATGAGTACAGGTTTGGAGCATGATGAGGCTGTCCTAAAATAGCATTCCATTAATTGTTTAATCAGCCCATGCTTGTTATAGATTTGGCATATTCTGTAGACAAATCAGGTCAGAGGTAACAACTGATTCAAAGAAACAGGAAAAAAAAAAACTACCGAGCTTTGGAAAACATGCTTCTTACAATAAGAAATCTGAAATCGAAGCAAACTCTTTTGTCATGGTTTAACCCCAGCTGGCAGCTAAGTGTCACACAGCTGCTCACTCACTCCTCCCCCTCCCAGTGGGATGGGGAGGAGGATCTGGAAAACCAATAACCTGACAAGGTTTCACAGGCAACCTAAAAGCCCAAGATTCCTGGATTCCCACCCATCTGCTTCAGCTACCCTAACAAATACATGTCAGCCCAGTGGCTACCTTTACTTTTCTCCTTTTTTGTTAGTGTGTGTCTGTTATGCAAGTGATCTTTGTTACCCATTTGGCTGCAGGACTTCAGTTAGGGCCTGTATCCCACCCCAAAAATGCTATCTCAAGGGAGAGCACTTGTGACTATGGTAGCTTCCCTCCACCTATCATAAATATGTTAGAACATTGCATTACAGCCTTCATCTCCAGAGGACTCCTCTTTGGGAGCATGAATAAAATGCATCTGACTTTATGTAGGCAAAACTGAGCACAGAGGCTGGCTGTACTTTTAAACACAAAATGTTGACATCATGATTTTAGTAGACATGCCCTGGAGGAGAATGTCTATGGATTACATGAGATCTGAGAGAAGGAACGGACGTGAAGAATTTTATTCATCTATTGTTTTCAGCAATAGGGAAGCATCCACTTCTCTGCTGTCTGCTTAAATGCCCACCAGCTTATTTTTCTTTCGAGTGCACCAGCCCCAACCGAGCTCTACCCTCCCAGCGTGCGCTGGAGCTTTGCCTCTGAATGCTTCTGCTGCACCGTTGTGATTTCTGTTCCAGGCACCTGAACTTTGTCAACTCTCCAGTTTAGTTTCCCAAATGAGAAATGAGCTGGCAGCCTGAGGTGCAGCTAAGGAAGTAGCTAATTCCTAAGGGCTGCTGTTGAAAATGAGGAACGTGCACAGTCATTTCTCTTGACCATCAGTGCTGAGCGATGGTGGCATAAAGCAGGAAGCCTTTTGCATCTCATGGATGGCAAAGCAGTGTTGTTATTCTGGCTGCATAGCTTGGCTTGTTATTGAGCACATGCTTTGCAGATTAGCCTGTTTGTATAGCCAATCGAACATGTGCTCCATTAAAAATTAAAACATCCTGTTTTAAGGATGGAGCAGGAGACATCAGCTGCCACTGTGCAGCAGACATGGAAAGCCCCCAGAGTCCATTACCATAGGTTACAGCAAATGTTAATCAGTGCCAAGGCAGTTAAATAATGCAGTTCGTGCAGATGGCAGCTACTACATCTACTCACAGATGTGTCCTCAAGTCCCTGAGGTTGCTGTATCACAGGAGTTGTTGGGAACCGTCAGATCCGATGCTGACGGTAGGTATCACCTTTGTGTTTATGCCATATATACCAGCCAGAGGAAAGACAGCAATCAATAGGACTGAGGAAGGAGTTCAGAAACACACCAGAAGGTAGCATGGGGCAGTACCTGAACTCAAATAAAACAATAAGGAAATCTGTGTCCTTCACAAGTTTGTTTTTTTTTTTTTTTTTTGCCAGGCATATTTACCTTCTGTACATACAAATCAGTGTCTTAAGATCATTAAAGACCTGAATCCACTTTTGAACTTGCAGATATTTGTGATCACTGCATATCATTATAGTCATTCGATGTGTACAGGAGAGCAGAGAAGAGGTTATTAGCCTGCACGCACCAATCAAACTTCATTTGGGATTTTTGTATTCTTCCTCATCTCTGCAGAACTGACTCTGCAGTTGCAATTATAACCCTATTCACATCAGTCTCTAGGTCATGATATAGTACAGGTGTTCTCTGCCAGCTTGCCATATTGTCCTACCTCAGATGAAGTAATTTATATACCTTTTCAGCTGTTTATGCTCAGTATGTGTGTTTATAGAAAGGCATGTGCAAATCTATATGACATGCAAGAGTTTGCAGATGAAAGTTGTGCTATAAGTATAAATATTGTTTCTAAGATGTGTCATGCTGTTCAGTATGTAGTAAGAGGAAAAACCATTGCAAGTCAAGAAGCTAAAAAGCATTTCTTTCTCTACATCCTTCATCATCTATTTGTATTTCAGGGCTGTGTCACTTGTAAATGTTTTTTATCCCAAATCTGTGGATTTCTTAGCTCATAATGTCTCCTTTTTTAAAAAAGGTTCTGTATGTATATATTGTGTTCAGGTGGAATAGCTTGGAAAATGAAAAATTTTAATCAGTTAAGCACTTGGCTTTTTCTCAGCTTTTGCATAATTCATTGAGGACATGATCATTAGATACCAGCTTTCTAAATACATAGATTCACGGTATTCCCATTTCCTCGAGAGTCCTGGTGCAAGTGTCTTGTCTACAATGCACCACGTTTAACACCTTTCATTATGATGTCTACATCCATGTTTTATGTAGAAGACCAGCCTAAAACCCACCATCTGCAATGAGCCTCAGTTGAGACATTTGGTTGTTACAACCATCTGATTTCTTGAACCTGCCATAAGACTGTCATACTTCACCCTTCTGTGCTGTTTCCCAGTCCCACTGTATGGCATGCCGTTACTATAGCCCATCTTCTGCAAAGAGCTATCGGCAGGATTGGAAATTGTACAAGTGCAAGGAGGCTGGTATAGAGATCTAAGAGCATAATACATTTTGGTTGTTTAAATTTAGCTCTCAAGGCTACAAAATGGGACTTAGGACTCATGGGACTCATTTCTTCTCAGTAGTTTCATCTTTTAACCATTAATTGTCAGATACACAGTGTAGGATGAGCGTTCTGCTGTGACCATGCTTCTGTCAATTAATAATGGAACGTATCCAAAGTTTATCTGTAGCAATCATTCATACCATCTGGCAATACAAATTAGATGAATTTGAAAGCAGTCTACAAACAGGCATGTTGTTCTAGGGACTGCCATAATTATATCTATCAAATATAGAGAGAAAAAAATGTATTTGATGCATTTTTAAGCGGTGTGTTGAGATCAATATCCCCTTGAAAGCAAGCTCCATTTCCAGGAGCATGGTTACGTAGCCTTCCTGTGTGCTTGTATCAGCAATGCTCCCAATGAGAACGAGCTATTTTTGGGAACGAGGAGGGGATTATTCTTCTTGCCCGTTCTGGCTCTGGCCTTGTTCCCAAGCCTGACAACAGTGGTGCCAATTAGTAACAGACTGGGGACAGGCCAGAGATGACAACGAACCAGTCACAGGACGGATAGAAATGTTTAAATGAGCCACTGGATCAAACCAAAGTGAAGAAGTTGTTTGTATATGCAGAAGATAGCAGTATTACTATATTTTACAATATTTGAAGCCTGTTTAATACAGTCTCAGTTTATGGCCTGGACCCATCCACCCCCACATGCATGGATGCCTTTGGTTTTTCACAGCATTTGCACAGACTAAAGCAGTAGCGGGTCCTCCCAACACCGTCAGGGCAGTCTCATGGCTCTGACTGCTAAAAAATGGACCATATGTGGTTGTTGCACTGACACTGATTAGGATGCGCAGCCCTCCAGCAGCATCTCTGGTACCGTTCCCGCAGTAGGGTGTTTTGAGCCCCCCCAGACCAGCTCCAAAGACCTGTGGGGTTGGGTTGCCTCTGTGAGGGTGGCTTTTATGGCTTCTTTGCTATAACTGCCTTAACATGGAGAATCCATGTGGAGATGTGTTTGCCCCTTCTAGTTTAGGTCACTTCTTTCCCTAAGAAGACTTCTACCTAGAAGAGGGACGGCAGTCTCTTCTCCTAACAGTGACCATAGATGAGCTTGCTTTGTGCCTCCTTGGCTGGTGAAGCTGAATTACCTGAAGCATTAGTCTCCACACACAACCCATGCTGGTCTCTCCAGGAAGTCCATCTCATTGCCACTGTATCAGAGGTAAAATCAAACAAAAGACCTGGAAATGAAAGAAATGTGAAATATAGTTTATTCTCATAATTATAAATGAGGAATTGTACTGCATATGTGTATTCCTTCAGTAACCCAGCTGCTCTGCCCTTAGAAGGATATTTATAGACTACTGAAGGTAAACAATTTTGGCTTATTTCACATTGCTACTACATTTTCACCAAGTTTAACTACAATTTGATCAAGAAAGCTGCTTGCATGTCAGTTTTACTGATACAAGGTACTTCTTCTTTGCTATTTCTGCTAAATAATGTCTGCGTAGTTTTCACATAAACTGTTTTGATACTAGTAAGTTCTTTTGAGTTTCAGTAGAGGAGTGAGTTCTAATATGCAAAACTATTGGCAATCTTAGAGTCATTAGCTTAATAGCCTCCGTGATACGGTTTGAGGTTACTATTTGATTTTGTGGGGTTTTTTTTTCCTCTCTCGCTATTTATTCCCTGCCAATTTTCAACGCTATGTAAATGGTTCAACATCAGGATTTTGACGTGTGTGATGAATTTCAGTGTTGCAAAGTTCACAGGGCATTTGCAGAAGTTTATTCAATAGTTTATGAGTTATCCCACTCTTTCACTGCTATTTTGCTATCAGTCTCCCATGTTTGTGGTTGACTATGGCAGCATTTATATTTACCTGGTAGACTAGCCTGTATCACAGTTATCACTGTGTGTATAAAACTAATGTTTAGGTGCTTTTAAAAATTAATTTTACTGCTTCTGCTATTATGTGAACTGATAGCAATATTTCCGAGTCAATTTGTTTTAGCTGATGAAAATCTATGCCAGTTGGAAAATTATCTCTGATTTCATATAGAGAGTGGCTGAAGAAATATTGCACAAAAAAGCTTGAGACATCCAGTATGTAATGTGTGAGCACTGAAATCAGTAAAACTGCTAAAGAAACTGCTGTTGCTGACCAGATGATCCTGTGATCAGTAAGATGTGATTAACTGTTGCTGTAACCCTTCCCCAAGGAGCCTGCTGAGCCTGGTTCTGACCCAGTACACCCTCTCTCCAGTGAGAAAGCTGCAGTATCCATGGCAAAGGTGTTTTAGAAAAACCTGGGAACAAAACAGCTGAACAGATTTAACTTCTCTCCCTCTATGATGTGCAGGTGTCTCTTCTATTTAGGGCTCTGATCCAGTATCACTGAAGTCAATTATAATCTTTATACTGATTTCCATCAGCTGTGAATCAAGCTCTAAAATCTTATGAAACGTTCATTGTTATGTTATCTGTCTAATTTCTGAAGAGGTGGAATTATTCTATGATTCTACATGTGAGTGCTAAATGCCTCTTATGTCTCCATTGGTGTCATACTTTATGCTCTGCCATGTGTTTTACAACCAGTAACAAAAGCATGATTGGAAATAGGCCCCATTAAGCTTGTCTGCACTTACACTCATCGAATGCATTTTGGAAGGGGTTTTCACTGCTTTTTTTCAGTTAGAGATTTAAAGGAAAGCCAAACTGGTATTGTGAAAAACATTCCCTTCCCTTGATTCCCCTTAAGCAGAATAGTTAGTCTACATCTGTCTCTGCTTCCTATATGCACAAAAAAAATCAGTGATTTCAATTTGCCAATAGCACTTCTGTGGTACTGACAGTGTGATATTAAGCAAATTATTTTTATTAGGTCAAGCCTGGTGTGACCTAGCTTGCTGCTAAGGCAAACCACTAATAATAATTCAGAGATGTCACTGCAAGGCTAAGTTTCTTTTTAAATTAAAGATTAAAACTTTTACTTTCCATCAATCAGTTAAAAAGAAGAGACATTTCATTTTTCTGTTTGCCATTCAGTGAACATGTAACTGATAATGTACACATTTTAAGTACATGTATAATATATACATGCATATGTGTACACACACATGCACATATGTAATACAATACATATATATATATATGCATAGTTGCATGCATTTATACACAAGCTTTTATTTATTTATTTTAAATGTCTTTTTAATCTTTGTATTTTTTTATGTGTATGTAAATACAGTCTTTACATGGTTGGACACTTGAATACACAGTTCCAAGAAGCTGTCAGTGTACTCCATAGTGGTTGAAATAAACATCTTAAAACAAAATTGCTGAATACAACATGGACCCTACTAGATATGCATATGAGTCCCGGGTGAACTCACTTGTTTGAACAGTGTTCACCAACAGAAGAGCTTCACAAGTGATGCTTCCATGTGAACAACAGAATGCTCTCCTGTACCTGTATGTATTAAGCACCATTCACAAGCTTTGAGATGCAATCAAATTACATATAATCTCTTTCTCCTGGTAGGAAGCCTGATTCTCAGATAATCTGTATTGGAGAGTTTTAAAATATAATTAAGAACTGATCAAAACTTGGGCAAGGATCTCAGGATTTTGCTCTTCATTTGTATGTACATAGCAAAAGCATACATTCAAAAAAATTATATTGCACTGGGAATTCACAGCTTCAAGGTGACTTGCCAGAGATGATGGATTCCTTAAAACCCCTCCTATTCTTTCATCAGCAAAATAGCTGCTAAGTTTTTAAGGTATTAATCCCACATGTGCATGGCACTTGTGCTGTTAAGTGAAAAGGTTTAACTGTTTTCCACCCTCTAAGCATCGCTGTCTTATCTTCAGAGCTAACTCGGCATGTCTGAAGTCCTGGAAAGCAGGTGATTGATCAAGGAATTTAGGAAACAGCTCCCTTGATAAAGCCAGGGAGGATGTTTCCTAAGAGGGGCAGTGGGAGTGAGGAAGGCATGAAACTTATTTAACAAGCAAGCCTTGAGTTGGATAATCTGCATAATATATCCACTGGTATTTAGTCTGTCATCTTTGCATTGCATTTTGTGTACAGATTTTGCAATAGCTGTCTTTCACTGTCGGTTCTAATAAAGAGCATTGGTCAGCTTAAATTCCCTGGGAGCAGAGAGTTATGTTTTGTGAACTACATGTGCCTGAGGCCTCTCATGCATGATTTAAACTGCTTTGTAAATGTCAATAGGTGGAAAAGCATTAGATCCCTTGTAGATTTCTCCAAATCCTCAAAGATGTGTATACCATGTATAAACCATGCTACAGTTTCAAGGCCACTGCAATCTCTACACTTGCCTAACTGTGGGTTTAAGGTATTGCCAGAAGCAAAATATTGGTGTATATATGATTTGATCCAACTGGCCAATGAGACTCTTTATTAAGAAAACCTTTGCTCCTGTGGAAGGTCCCTTGTGATATTAAGTGGGCACACAGCATAAATGTTGGATGTCCTTCAAACTTTGTTGCTTTATGCTGTCTTTAAAAAAATAAAACAAAATGCATTTCTGCTTTGTTTGTGAAATCTGCCTTTAAATGGAGGACAAGCTCAGCCACAGGAATGGCTCACATTTCTCTGCATGTTGGGGCAGAGGTGGAAATAGGACTTTGTAGGTTATGAAAGAAGTCAGCTTTTAATTAGGAGTGCACTGTCTATTGGCAGAAGCCACTGACTATATGAAATAAATAAGAATCTGTTACTAATGAGAAACTGTGGGGGCCTCGCATGACTCCAGGGATTGGTAATGTAGGTCACTGGTTTGCAGCCGCACGAGGAGCCTTTGCCATCCGATGCCTATTCAGTAACCTGCGTGGAAGGAGTCCATTGGGTGCCAGCCCAGTTTCTCACAGGCAGGTGTACACGTTGCACAGCCACTGCTGCGGCTGGCGCTCTCAGTAACAGGCCTGGCAGAGAGACCAAGCACTGAAGGGACTTTCAGTTACTGACCTGGCCACTCACCCCAGGTACAGTTCTCCATGTCAGGCTCAACACATACTGGGGACAGTGTGAGGAGGGTAGCGCAGATGTGCCAGGTTTGCTGACATGCAGAGGGAGCCAGCTGCCAGGGTTGTCACCGAGGACCATCTCATGAGCAATAGATTAGCTGAGAAAAACACATTGATGAAAGTATTCAGCTATTAGTGAAATTCATCACTGTGGCCAAGGGTAAGCATGACACTTGGGTACCAGTAAACTGCTATTTTGAAACTTATGGGCTGGAAAGATTTTTATTTGTTCTTCAATTCAGGGGATAAATATCATCTGCATCCTATTTTCAAATTCATGGGGAGAAGATCCATGCCCAGTTTTAAACGACAGAGGCCCCACCTCCCGCTCAGAAGTCCTTGAGCCACAAAAAGTGTGTTGTAGGGAAGGATGAGTTCATGCTTGCTGGGTATATGCTGCTACATGTCTCTGTAGGAGACAGGGTATTAAGCTGGTTGGCCTTCTTTTGTCACTGATTTGTCTCACTCATCTGAGCTATTTTTTAAGTAGACAGCCACATTTGTGTACCTTATCTGAGGTGGGCTCTTTCTGTTTTCTTAGCAATGTAAAAAGTTATATTCTTTGTGTCCAGTTCTTCATGTTCAATTATTCATTCTCTATTTTCAATGTTAAAAGGTAATCTGTGTAGTTGAGTCCATGCTTTTTGCTTTTAGTTGTACTTGACTGTTGTATGATGGCAGTATGTGGTCTTTTCCTGGATGGAGAACAGAACAGCTAAACCATCCATCAGTTTGCAGAGTCAGTTGCTACCTGTAAAGCATGCAGGGAACTGCTGGCTTGAGACATGTGTTGGAGTCCAGAGCAAGATTCCATCTGGCAGTAACCAGGTTAAGCATAAGATCAACCATGGTCTTGTTTCTTTTTCCTGATCATCCATGGGCAAAGACCTGCATCTCATCACCCGGAGCATGCATAGGCTGATAGAGCAGCATCTGACCCTTCCCAATACAGAACTGCAACAAAAAAAAGCTGCTATGTACCGGTTTCTACTGCAAAAGGGGCCCAGGACTCCTCATGTCATTTGAGATCTTTCTGGACCTCTGTTTTGCCTGCAGTAGCCTCTGGTACTACCTGACAGTTCAGCAATGGTATGGGCTCTACCATATTATTCTCACCATTCTGGTTTCCTGTTGCCTTGGTTCATGATCCCACTCTCCATTCCTCTCTGGGCTGTGTTTCCAAAGCTGTTTACAAATTCTCAGATACTCTATTTTTATCAGCAGAAATTTCTAAGAGTGTTGAATGGCTCCTCAGAGAGCTGATACATACTGCAGAGTGCTGGTCAGGTCTTTTATTAACTCCTTGATGTCCAGTAACTGAGCTTTGCTATCACCATGGCCTTTGGAAGCCACAGTTCTAACAACCCTGTCTGAGTTCCTTTCAAAGCTCAACCATTCTGGCTGAAAATTTGTTTCACGTGTATGATAGGTATCAAATGGAGAGGCTCTCATTTTATCACAGCATCTCTTTGATGCTGGGATTCCCCAGGGAACAACTGGTTTTCTGCGTTTTGTACAAAGGTGGCCTTGGTCTAAGGTGGCTTTGTGCTATGTTGCTTCCAACAGCTTGAGGACTGAGAACTTTTTAACATGTATTTCCTTTTACAAACACAGCCAATCCTGTCACTAGAATAGCGACTCGCCTGCCCACAAAGCTTCCCGTGCCTGTCCCTTACATCATCAGGCAGCATCTTCTGATCTCGAAGGAACTGTATTCCACTGGTTTCAGAGACTAAACATTGCATTTGCTGTTCAATATTGGTTATCCTTCAGTGTTCATGGAGACAAGCAAAACTGCTGTTTATAGATTTACTTTCTGTCTCTAGTTCAGTGCAGTCAGTCTGACACACTGTC
>VYZV01005047.1:511775-524275 GCA_013401275.1 Pandion haliaetus | reverse complement strand
ATAACCTGAAAGCATCCAGCACGATGCTTGTCTATCTGATCAGGGCTCTTCGGCTGCCACCTGACACTTTCAATACCGTAATGACATTCACATGCATTCTTTTCGAATGCTGTCACACAGCAAGATCTTTCTTCTCTTCATTTGCTTAGAGGGTGCCTGGCAAAGCTATTAAGTCTGTGATGGGAGTGACAGTTAACTGCAGGCCTGTCAGCCTCACTTCCGATGTCAGCACATCCTTGTACCCATTAGGAGCATATCGCTACAACTTCACAAATAACCCACCATAATGTACTCTGCGACTGTGTATTTTGCATCCAAACACAACCCCTAATGGGCTTACTTGAGAAGTCCCTTCTGAGGCACTCGCAGTGTATTTGTTTACTTGATCCTTTAAAGGGCTTTTCTTGGGGAGAAACAGAGGGAAAGTTTAAAAGCTTTTGGAATGTTTCTCAGTTGTGGATGTAGTTGTGATCAAGGGGTTGTTGCCCCTGTGCCTGTCTGGATTTGCCCTTTGTTGGGTGGAACAGTGAATTTTGAAGCTATTTAGCCTGGAAGGAAGTTCCTGGGTTTTTCCTACCTATCAAGGCCATGAATGGAAGTGCGACCAACAGAAATGAGAATTTCAATGAAATATTTGCAATGGCAAAATGATTAATTGGAGAGCAAAATTGTAGAGAGGACACTAACACAGCAATAGCTCCTGCAAGGCACAGCAGCACTTCCAGTTTTCAAGTGTGTCCGCTCAGTACTCGAGTACCTCTGTTACAACTTCAGTCCAGCTTTACGGGGCTACAATTTCATCCCCTTACTCTTGGCACTCTTTTATACTGTTGAATATTCTCTGTTAATAACACAACCCAATAATCCACAGGATTTAATTTTTAAAAGCACTTTTTCCATAAATGGAAGATATGGTGGGAACCATTAAAGAGTTCAGTAATGTTAGGAGGCTAAATAATAGGCTTTTTAGTCTTGGTCTGCAATGCAAAGAAGTGCAGTGGTACCTCATTTCTGCCTCACCAGCAGATTCAGTAGCAATATGGTTTCGTAGTATATGGGAAGGGTTTTCATCAAAATTTCATTATTTTCTCAGCTGAGTGACTCACTGGTAAACAGTGTTTCTCTTTTATTCTATCCCAGAACTGAGCCTGAACTGAATCATGGAAAGTGCCACAGAAATGATAGTTAAGAAGTGATGAGTAGTTAAGCAGTAATGCAATTATAATTGCTATGCTGTAACTCTTCAGGTAGTCTTTCTTCCCTCTTCTGAGTAGAATTAGCCGTCATCTTTCTTGTTACGGAGGATACAAAGCTTAAAAAATAAGCAAACCAATCTGGTCTATGTTTTCTGCCAAGAATCTTTCAGTGCCCCATAATCTGTGGTCCTGAGCCCAGCAGCGGTGCTATTAGGAAATACGGTTTGCGTTGAGTTTGTCATGGCTGACTGAGCCCAAGCTAGGAATTAGATGTCATTTGTAGTTGCCGTTTGTCTGTATGATTTGGGAATTTATAGCAGCAAGAAGACCAGAAGAGAACTTGATAAATACACTTACATCTCTGCTACTCTTGATAAAGTTTGAGTCATAACTGGACCTCTGATAAAATATTAAAATAACTGTAAAAGCCTAACAAGAAGCCTGAACTAAAAAACGTATTTTTTTTTTTCCCTGAGATGCCACAATTGGGATACACAACTAAATAACTTGCCAGCTCTGAGAACATTTACAGCTACAGTGGGCATTACTAAGAGATTCAGAAGCTTGAAAAGTAGGGTGGACATCTTGTGGACAATTCAACAATTATTTTTAAAGCTCTGCTAATGCCAGGGAGAGTCCAAGCTGCCTTCTTGGCATCTGCTGTTGAGTGTACTGTACATTAGATATACAAGAGATGGGGCCAGGGGGAGTTTTGAATTCAACAGCCAGCAGCCCGGGTATCAATTAAAGTTGGGTTATTTTCATATGTCACCATTATGACCCTTTAAACAGTGCAGCTATAGTGGAATCAGGATGTCTCTCTGACCCTATACTATGCAAATGCACCAAGGCCAGAAGGACTAGAAAACCTACTGAATTTTAATGTGAGAAGTATGTGATGCCCCTACCTCATTGACATTCTGGGTGGATTTTTTTCACTAATCCTCACACTCAGTAGGCATAACTTTCTTGATCTTGGTTCTTCAGTGGGCTATGCAGGTCAAAAAGGCAGCTGAGATGGGCCAGAAAGAAGTCAGGTGCTACAACATGGAGCGACATATTTAGTTAAAATTAGAAACAGGCCTGAGCTGTAAAGTTCAGGTAAGAATCCAGACTGTCCTGAAGTTGGAGTGATGGGTGAGCCATGGGTTTGTGTCACGTCCCACAGAGATACTGACCAGTCAGTTCAGGTGCAGCCAGAATTTCCCAAAGTCCCTTCCTGGGTTTACATTCTGAGGGATATTTTTGAGTTTATCTGTAGTCTGGAAAAACTTGGTGAGGTTTCAATGTAGACTTGTCTTGAGGTAAATTGTGTGGTTCCTCTGCTTGAACCTCTCTCCATAACTGTCATGGAAAAGCAGCTCTGACATGAAGAATAAAAAGAGAGACATAAGAAGAATAAAAAAAATATTTTTCTGCAGTGATTTTTTCAGCTCTATTACGTTCCCCTTGAAATAGATAGTGTTGGTAACCTCCTGGCTCCAGGAGCTGTGGAGGCCGAATGATGAAGGTCAGTGGTCTCCAGATCTCTCTGGCTGGTGCACATCCAATAATACACAGAAGGTGATAGGCTGCATCTTCTCTGTCAGTCTCTGCTTCTTCAGTGCCTTCTTGTAACCATCAAGGAGCTTCCCGTAGCTATGAGGCAGCAGCTGGAAGCCATGGTTATGGGGGAAGAAATAAGCCTTTCATGTTTCTTATATGATATTTGTTGCTCCCCTTGAAGATCTGTCCTATTGCGGAGCTGCCCAGTTGCACTACACCCATGCATGGATACAGCCTTTCTGTTTTCCTGTTTGATTCTGTCCTCGGTGTTTGCTAGAGGTTGATGGATGGACTCAGGAGGACTGACCTGGAAGGTCGCAGCCACGCTATGTACCCTGAGCTTCCACTTCAGTGAGGAGGGGGTGTAACGTAGAAATGTGCTTGCTTCCCACTGCTGTTGCAAAGACAGAGCTGCCAGCAAGATAAGAAGGATCACTGCATTTTGCATACACTTATGTGCATATTTAGGGACATAATGCTAAATATGGTGGTTCTGGTATGAATTTGGCTTGCTGTGGTGTGTGATGTACACAGTAATGGTTTTATTCTGTGTGATACACACAATAGTTGTTTTATTCTGTGGTGTATTGAAGACTCATGCTTTGGGTTGGAGCATTAGAGAGTAAGGAAAGTGGGGTGCAACTGCAAAGATGGTTTTCATTCACTTGGCAGTTTGGTTTGGGTGTTTTTTTTTTTTTTAAGTTGGCTCTGGCTTGCTTTGCTCTTTTTGCTCTTTTATTCTCACCAGCTTTATAAAATCTTAAATGTTTATGAATTAGGGCCACATAGTATTTAAATTTCCAAACAGAGAACCATTCTTCTCTGTAACAACCTTCTGACTTTCTAAGGTTGTCAGACGTGTTAGTCTTTTTTTTTTAAAGGGAGCATTGTATATAGAACCTCAATTATTTCCTCATAAAGTGATTTTAAAATGACTCCCTAGTGAGTTTTAGGAAAGCGTGTCTAGACTTTTTTTCTTTTTCTGCTTTATCCCAGTCTCCCCTTCCAGCCTGCCCCTATCATTTTGTAGGTTATGGATAGTTGAGGATTTGCTGTACTGCAATTTAATGCTAAGAGTGTGCTGTGACCTTTGTAGGGGGGAGGCTGTTGGCAGTGTCATTACAAATAAAGTACTAACAGATTTCAGAAGTTTGTAGATTCCAAACTGGATGCTGAAGCCTGCAGTCATCTATAAACTTACCTCCACAGATTTTCAAATTTGACACCAAGGTGCTGGCGTAGCCCCTGCTCAAATGCCAGCTGATTGCTTTTCTGAACCCCCCTTCATAAGCCAGGCATCCTCCCTTTTGGTGCCTCTGTATTTTGACTTGTGTAGCAGTTGCAGCTGCAGAAGATAAAGCCCTGGAAGGTCCAGGCAGACTTGTGCTGTCATGTGCACCATGCCAGTGCGCAGGTATTTGTTATTTCAGGTGGACACGGCCAACTACAAAGACTTTACAAAACCTGGTCCATATTAGCCAGGCTGCTCTTGAATGGAGACAAACAGTCAGACTCCAGCATGATGAAGGAGCCAAGCCATTAAGTTGGGTTTGGGGTAATTTTTACAAAACCAGTTGGACCAGGTGGTAGTTGAAGTCAGGGCTTATGCCTGGACCATGCAGTGTAGCACAGCATCCTCACACTCACGCTCAGCGAGTCGATCACTCTGCACAGCACAGGTTTGCTGCACTGTGAAGGTAATACTAGAGACAGGCTAAGTCAAGTAACTGAGATGTCTGCAACCTCTGGCCTCTTTCAGCAGGGCAGATTTGGTTGAATAAAGAGCACACACTCAACCCATACAGCTTCAAATGCCTGGGCTGGCTGGCGTACCACTGACAGGCCCTGCTTCGCCTGCTGCTGCGGCCCTGGAGAGGGGCTGCTCCTCTGAGAGGGGTTCATCGTAGGAGGGAAGATTTGCATGGCAGGATGCTAAGACGGCCAGAGCTGTGGTGGGCTTTACTGCAGGAAGTGGATTAGGCAAATCCCTGAAACAGTGCAGAAATCCATTTTTCCAGGTGCTGAGGCTGAAGGAAACATATAATTAATAGTATCCTGATTTTTACTTAGTTAAGACTTAGAGCAAGGTATCCTGGAGTTTATATTTTTAGCAGCCACTTTAAGAGATAGTGGGGGAAGATAAGTGTGCATGGGGGGAGAGATGAATTTAAAATTGATAACCACATGGCAGCACTGCAGTTTTAACAAGCTCAAGGCCTGCCTCACGAAGCCTGCTGTACTCAGGGGACTAGAGTTCAATTCTCCGTGCTGCCAGTTGAAATCAGAAATCACAACTGCAGTGATTAGCAGTGAATTTCCTGATCTTGGTGCCGCAGGCAAAGGAAGGAGGGACTGTTTTTTTCCCTATCTCTGGCATGGTTAACCCCTAGCAGGGGAGACAAAGGTAGGGAAAGGGAATCTAGGGGAGTTTACACCATTTAAAGCTGTACATGCTTTTTAAAAAAAAATCAATGACCATTAATGGCCAGGCTGGACCGTGGAGAAGTGCCCAGCAGTGTCTTAATTAATCTCATTGCTAATAGAGGAGCATCACTTCCAAATGCTACCCTTCTCATTCCAGCGATGTAGGTCAGATCCACAGAGGCAGTATACGGATGGCAAAATACAGCCTACTCTCAGGGACTTGGATGTCAGTCCAGAGTAATCCCAAACACTGGTTTTACACCACTGTAACTGGAATCAAATTTGACTCTATTCACATCAGCATCAAGTGCCACCCCGCATTGGTTTCCCTGTGCTTGTTCATCAGTGATGCAACAGTGAAGAAACAAGTAAAATACTGTTCTGTATTGTTACATTCTGAATTTTTTTTTTTATTGTTTCTCTATTTAATACTACTTCACCTGATTAACAGAGAGCAGCAGCACTCGTCGTGCGTGTGATCAGTATGTCTGCACAAAGCTATCAAACTGGTCCCTTGGTCCCTTTCTGAGTGTTGTTGCTGCTGAAGGTTGCATGTTCAGGTCCCTTGTAATGTAAGATGAGGGAATTTTGACTAACACATGCAAACAATATCAAATTGAAATTCATAAAACTATTGTGAGGTGTAGCAGTCTCAGGCAAGGGGGGCTCATTTGTCAACTCTCTTTGGCCTGAAACACATAAGCATTTTGGTAGCTAGAGCAGGAAAAGGTGTTGCTTCATGGATTAATAGGTAATTGGTCCAGAAATGACCTTCTGATCCAGACCTTTGCCTGACGGAGAAGGCTGGAAGTGATTTTACTTGCTTGCTTGTTTGTTCCTTCCTAACCCTTCTTTGCATAGAAAAATAGCATTTTTTCACCTGACCATTGCTGAGCTGCCAAAGCATCTAATGTGCAGAGGCATCGTACTGAATTAATGCATATAACTTGGGTGCTTGTTCTGCAAATGGGGTGCCCAACTGTGTGCAAGAGGCTCTACACCTCTAACCATCTCCTCTTCAGTAAAAAAAAAGGTGTCTGTCATGGGGAACTGGGAAGTGCCTCTCCTGTGGGCAACTACTGAAAGTCCCCAGCTTGCAGGGATGCTCACTAGCAATGAAAGATGCCGACAGCATGTGGGCACCCTTCTGCCTCCACGCTGGGAGTGGGGCTGGCCTGCACTGTGCAGCCTCTCACCATGAGAGCCTTGTCTTCGGCCTCATTAATGCTGGCCATCAGTTGGATGTTTTCAAGTTGGATCTGGCAGTTGGTGAAGTTTCTTTCGGAAGAGTTGAAATTAAATTTCACAGGAAGATCTGATGAAAGGTTTATGGTAAGTCATGCTCCAGCTGATCTCATGTCCAGGGTCTGTCCCCCAGCACTGCCTGTTTTTTCATGTGCTTTTTGATTTCACTGTGAAAGATTTGTATAAATTTAGTTTCTCAGATCAATAGAAGAAGACTGAGCTGAATTATCTCCTCACCTGGCAGTTTATCAGCTAAAAGTCAGTAGAGGTAAGCTACAGTCAGTCAAGTATATGGCAGCAGAATTAGTCCCTTTGCTTGTTTTAAGGGAGGATTGATCATTTGGAAATTTTTAATATGAAGATTACATATACATAAATATATATATATGGCATACTACTTAACTATAGTAACTAATATGGCTACAGTAAAAATCAATATAGAGATGCTGGTATCTTGCAGATTTCCGCGGATGAACACCAACCTTTACTGCTTTAGTGCTATTCATTTTCAAGCCGGTATAGTGGCAGAGGAATAAAAGTTGTGTCGGGGCAAGGTGGCAAATCGCAGCATGATCTCTGTAAGACCCACTTGCTCACAGCAACCTGTCCATGTATTTCGTCATAGTATGTGGTGAGTGCCTTGAAAATGAAACCGTTACTAATAAGCATTCTTCAGTGCAATTTTTGACATTTTTTTCTTCCTTTGCTGGCTACTGAATAAATTCTGATGTGTTTCTTGAATTTCAAAGAGCACTCTAAGAACTGGATGGTTGCAAAATATAACAAGACAAAACCCAAACAAAACCACCCAAAACATGCATTAATCCCTAATAACTCTTGCCTCAAGCACATAAAAATCTCCTGACAACAATCTTTTTAAAACCTGGTCAAATGACAGATTCACAGTGCCTCAGTTCATAGCACAAGTCTTCTGTCTTCAGTGTGACTTGAGGCCACAGAGTTGTCCCGGGGAAAGCACAAAGCAACTTCTTTGAAGGTAAGAAGAACCTAAATTTAAACTGATGTAATTTGAGTGCAGGATTTGGCCCATGGACTCCAGTTCTGGCTCCCCTGGCACTTGTAAGCTTTTTATTACTAATTAAAGTTGGTAAGTAGTCCCCCTCAGGGTGTTTTGGCTCATAAATGAAGGCCAACAAAATATCTAATTTTGCTAAATAGAGTAATTTTTTATATGCCAATAGAGGGCTTTTGGTTAGATTTTGTTTTCTCCCTCCCCACTGTTACTTAGAAGTGAAAGCTCCAATGTTTCCTATCAACCTCAAGAGCAAAAGAGCTCTTGTTCTTGTTTCCCTGCCTCATCCTGTTCCCTAAGGCCATACCTCCTCCTGTTCCCCCAGCAAGGTCCCACGCTTGCAGGGGTCCAACCCTGGTTCTCTGTGTCGGCTTCTAGTGCTGAGACCCCCCTGGGAGTCTTTGCTGTGCTATTCAGCACATCATGGAGAAACGTCAAATCCAGTTATGTGAAATTTTCAGTCTTCAAATACTAAAAGTCATTAGCATTTGTGTCATTGTACATATCTTGTTTGTTTCCAGAATGTTATTTTCTCTTTAGGCAGTTAAAACATAGGTTTCTTTCCCTTCTTAAAACCAAACCTGTTACAGTATGATGAATGAAACAGCAGAAAAGTGTTTTAATAGCACGAATGGTTACAAACCCTTTATTGACAGGTATTATTATTATGATAATCATTCAGCAGATTTGGAATTTGTAGAAGTTGTTTTGACCAGCCAGCAATGTGAAATATTTGAGGGTGAATTTCATCTCTGTAAAGACCAAAAGCCATTTAAAAAGCAGACTGGAGTCTTTTGATTTACATTTCTGATATTAAACAGAGAGCCGCTCTCTGCATTTTTTGCTACAGGGCATCGCTTCATTGCTAAGAAATAGGGCTATGGCAAGAATCCAATTTCTTAATGAACCAGCCTATCTGGAGCAAAACAGCTTTTCACACCATAATAAACAATGAACACCTTTTAGATAACAAATTCAATGGCAAAAATACTGCATTGTACATGTCATAGCCCCATAATTTAATGAAGGCACTTGCTGCATTAGTGGTTTACATTAATTTTTAAAATTAATTTTGTTTGGCCTGCGGGGGAAATATTTTCTTTTTTGTTTCTGATATCCTGCAGCTCATTAACACTTTTTTACTGCTGCTCTACAATACTGTCTGTAATCGTCCAATTTGTAGCTAGAGGCTCATTTTTTAACTAGAGAGAGGAAAAAAAAAAATGGAGCTTTTACTGAAATCATAAATGAAGCTTCAACCACACTGAAAAATCAGCATCTTTAACAACAGCTAGAGTACTGTGGCTTTCTGAGAATGTATTAATTAAACCCCAGATGGATTGTTAGCATACAATTTCTGAGTAGTTTTGTAGCCTGGGTCAGGGAAGTTTTCATCCCATTTCTGCCTTGCAGGCATCGGCCAGGGAAGCATAGTTCTTCCCTCTGCCGTATGAAGAGTTCGTAATTCTGGACACTTAGGGGCTTTAGCTATAGCTCTTCTATATTGTCATTTTCCTGGGAAATGTCTGACATGGATTTCAATTTTAAAAGTGATTGTGCTTATTCACAGTTACTGGAGAGCACAAACGCATTTTTCACCTTGGAGCATTGGAACGCTGCCCTGCTCAGAAAAATGAGACCACGAAAATCAAAGTTAAACAACTTCAGCATCAGCCCAATTCTCTGCACTGTTCACAGTTGTTAATTTAACAGTGGACTGATTCTATGTTCCTGAATAAAGTGCCATGTGGGCAGCTGCTGCAGGATCCCAGCCTCTAATGCATACTCCAGTAAGTCTCCCTGGCTGCAGCAGGACTCAAAGCAAAACAGCTCTGTGGATAATACGAAGCAGCAAAACCCAGGCTGAGCAGGACTTCCATGGTGCCCCATCTCACAGTGCTGGGTATCCTCAGCTGCTGCAGCTCAAGAGGTTTTAGCTGGTCCTCAGGTCTTTACTGAAACGGTCCTTGAATGTGCTTGTATGTGAGAAAACAGGTACTCTGCAACACCTAATGTTTTGCTAACATTCGCAGTGAAGACTTAAGGTCTTTTTTAGTAAGTGGCATATGTTGTGGCAGAGACTCATGTGTGCATGTCCTGGCAAGATGTTGGCTGGGTGCTCATAAGGAATCAACCTGCATGACAGAATAGAGAAATAATCATTGCAGCTTGCACAAGGTGGCAGGATTATTTCTCTGTCTCGCTATCTATCCCCCATCATTGCACTATCTGAGTGCCTGTCAGGGCTTGTTTTTCAGACTTTCAGTATAATTTCACAGCTTTTTCAACACGACTGCCCAAATGTCAATTGTGCAGTACAACATAGAATTACTGAGCAATGAAAAATGTAGGTGTTGAACAGCATCTGTATTCCTTGACCTCCACTGTGCTTTCACTTAATGAAAACAATAGCTGTGAATTTGGTGTAGTTAAGCTGAACTTTATATTTAATGTAAAGTGCTGTATTGCCATGAATATAAAGGTATATTTCATTGAATTTGAGTAGATTGTATTCCTAAGACAATCTTGATTGTAAGACTGGGGTCTCATAGCATGCAAGAGGAATGTAATGGGTAACTGGGATCTTGCTATACTCTGTTACAGGACAGGATTTGTACATAGGAAATTTTATGTAATTACAGTGGGTGAGATCATCAGTTTATATAAATCAGCGTGACTGCTGATGTCAGTGGCATTATGCCAATTAACACCAGCTGAATGAGACAAACACATGCACAGATGTCCTGAGTCTCCCCATTTTACAGTGGTGGGAGTCCTGACTGACTGCAGCTGTGGTAGGTTGGGTCCTCTGCGATAAACCATTGTGGCTGAAGGTGGGGGCAGATTTATGCCACTGCTAAATGTGCCTTAGCATGCAGCTTCCCTTCATTGGTGAAGTGTACAGCAGAAATCTGTGCAGCAAAGGTGTTCTCAGCCTGGGCCTCCTCTGGTAAATGGAAGACTGATATGTTGGGCTGGTCAGGAAAGAGCAGGATGAAAATCAGATTCTTGCCTGCACTGGAAATCCCTGCCTTGAATCTGTAATTGTTCTGTTAAATCAGGTGTGCTGCATGTAGAGCTGCTCCAGTTGAATTTCCATCACCTTTTTCAAGTTAAGGGAAAGGAATCATAACTGGGATTGTTTCTTGGACCTTATGTTTTTAGCAGAGAGGAGGCAGCAGGGAAGCTGCTGAACACAGATGAGCTGGTACAAGTCATTAGAACAATGGTCGACAGCAGCAGGGCCACAGTATTGAATAAACTATAGAGGCTATTGTTGTCTTTCAGAAAGTCTATCTAATTTTTTTTTCATGGAACTTGTAGCCATTTTTAAGCTTTCATTTTTCATAATGTCACAGATAATCTTTTATCTATTATCCGGTAGTGCTATTCTGACAGACATTTGCATCAAATGGGAACATGCAGGCTGGAACTCTCTCTAGTGGGGAAACCAGCTTGATCTAAAAGGTTATTCACTCTCGCTGCATCTTGGGGCTTTGTTCTTGATTCGCACACATTTCCCCCCATCTAAATGCAGGCATTTCTAGAGCTTTTTCTTTAGAAAAAACTTCAATTCTGAGATCTGAGCTTATTCAAGCTTCTTCCTACATATCAGTCAAAAACTTGTATTCACTGCAAATGATGAATCTGCTTTGAAACATTTGTTGAAGATTCTGTATGCCTCCAGAATCCTTTCAGAACCTTTCCTACAGAGACATGGGTGGCTTTCTTATTTTTTTTAAGGAGAGGGAAGAGTGATGAAGGAAGGAACTGAAGTGGCCATAAGCCTTTTTGCAGTTGCATCTCTATCCACCAAAAAAAACCCCCCACCAAAAACCCCGATGGGAGCAATGACCTTTAAAGATGTGGGTAGAATATGAGCCGAGTGTCTAAAAGTTAGCAAAGCAGAAAAAATGCATGACTGGAAATATGAAAATGTGATTCAATATTACCTTGGTTTCCTAATTCTTCACTTATGAGGTTATTAAATGACAATATAAAAAGGTGAATAGACCTCCATTTCACATGGAGAATTTCCCTGATTGAAGAAGTAGCCTTATTCTCCATCTAATATACCCAAATAGGTCTCCTTTATAGTGCCTTTTTTTGTTCTTGGGTTATTTGAAAGTCCTTCTCACAAGACTGACTAAGCAAGCGGATGGATTCATTGCTCATCACATGCTTTCTGTTCCCCCTTGCGTCTAATCAGCGCTTTCAACAGTGCGTCACTCCCAAAAATACCGCGCTTGCAGAGTCAGCGCTGGGTGCGAGCCTGGAAAGGCTGGTGACACGAGACCTGGAAGGTGTGCTTGGTAGTTATGGCTTTGCTAGTAGCTATCGATGCCTTAGAGTATGATCAAGGTCCTGCTGCCATGGATTAGATGTTTTACCCTTTGGTTCCAAAGGGATGTAGCATGGCACCCACATGCCTTTCCAGCAAAAATTATCCCAGCCTATATTTGATGGTTACGCAGCGTTTGCTTCTCTTGGGGAAGCCCACGGGGGCTCTGTCTGCTCAGTGCTTCCCAGGACAAGGCCTAGAGGTGTATAGAAAGCACTGGCTTTGGAGTGCCTGACCATCACGGGAATTTTCTCCTTTTTACATTAAAATGCCTATCCCAAGCTGGGAAGGAGGGTACATCCATTCCTGCTATTAAAATTGAAGCAATACGAGTTTGCTATGTAAATATACATCCCTGATCAGTGTAGGTTTTTTTATTACACACACCTCGTTAATGTACTTGTAATTTTTAAAGTCCTGGCTGAATAGGAATGAGCAGCATTTCCTCTAGTGGAGGCTGGATAAAAAATTTCTTGAACACCAAAGCAATAATGTTGAGTTTATTGTGAACATTTTTAGGAGGCAAGGGGAAACAGGAAGGGGCAGGGAATTAATTGTTTTCCCTTCTCCCATCCCCAAGATTTTCCTTCTTTCTAAAAGTCTGTATTGGGTTTGTGTGGCAAGGTTTTGGTGGGGGGGGTGGTTTACACAGGTGGCTTCTGATGAGAAGCTGCTAGAAGCTTCCCCTATGTCTGATAGAGCCAATACCAGCCGG